>JAIVEL010000024.1:8462229-8697229 GCA_020466265.1 Siphamia tubifer
AGAGAGAGAGAGAGAGAGAGAGAGAGAGAGAGAGTGAGAGAGAGAGAGAGGTGGTAGTAGTCGTCAGTGTAGTGTTCCTCTGGCCATCGCTGGCTGTTGCTGGCTCTACTGTCCACCCCTGGGGCTGCTGGGTAATAAAGCTGGGGCGACAGGAACATGAATGTAATGCATACTCTGCCTCGACTGCTTTCAGATACTGGTCAGAAAAAGACTCCAGAGAAGAAAGATGGCAGACGCATGTCGTTCCAGAGACCCAAAGGAACCGTGGAATATTCCGTAAGTACCCACACCTTCCACTGATGCTTTTCTGCTGGTGTCTGTGCTTCTGCTGGTGTCTGTGGTTGTGACTGTATCCTGGAGGTGTTGTGTTTTCAGGCAGGGTGTCAGAGCATGCTCAGCTCAGCAGCTCATTAGTGATTTTCTGGTGTTTCTAACACGTGCACCTCATCGGGGGAAGTGTTTACATAAGCTTGGGGAACCGGCGGGTGTTCGCGACGCAATGGTTCAGAGCGCAGCACCATTTTGCATGTTTATGTTTAGAACAGAAGGACACTGTATCATGTCCCCATAAGGACCTGGACAGAACCAGAGGGTTTGGGCTCTTTGTTTTTCTATCCGGAACATTCCTGCACAGGGTTCTGGAGGTGTGCGTCGACCAATGACCTTCCAAGTGCGATGTCATTTCTATTGATTTAGCTGTTGTGTAGAAGGGGAGGGGGAGGGGAGGGAGGGGGAGGGGGAGACAGTGCTCCTATTCTGTGTCATGGATGTGAAAATGGAGCTGGTCTTTTTTTCCTGCTTCTGCTCGTGTTCTTCAAATGACCCTCAAATCCCGCTGCAGTCGGAGTCTTTCCATGGTAACAGTGGGATTTTCTGTGGCTGAGCTAAAGACTGTCTGCTGATGGGGTGTGGGGGGGTGGGGGGTTATGGAAGCAGTCTGACATTCCACTCTTCCTTTATTTTTTTATTTATTTATGTCATCTTTCTCCGTCATCAGGTCTATTGAAAGACTGTTGGATTCGCTGCATTACACCCTCATACCCCCCATGCACCCTCATACCCCCTCTTATACCCCCCCCAACTCTAACCCTTGACAACACTGACACCCATCACCGCTAACATATCACTCATGTCAGACCTGCAGATGGACCAGTAGTTGTACTTCTAAAAGTACTGCAGATGGTCATGTGACCAGTACTTGTACTTCTAAAAGTACTGCAGATGGTCATGTGACCAGTTGTTGTACTGTGGTACTTTCCAGTACTACGGTGGATTACAGTGTAAAGTTTCACACCATTACGACATAAAACAACAAATATATTAAACTCATTTCATTGGTCTGCAGAACTGTCACTCTGAGCATTGACAAGCCCCGCCCCCTGCTTTAAGTACAGCTGCACCGTAGTGTGTTACTAATAAATATGACTGTCTTTAGTCCAAACACAGGTCATTTGTGGTGGAATTATTACTGAGTAAATCAAGGTAATCTTGGATAATATTGATCCTTAATCCAGTGATCTATAGATAATATTGATCCTTAACCCAGTGATGAAAAATACTATTATTATGATTATTATGCATGCACACAAGTTAAACAAGGTCCGTAATTTAGTGAATTAACACTGATATTAATAATATGGTATTAATATGAATGACTGTAGACTACATTACTATGGTACTAATATGAATGACTGTAGACTACATTACTATGGTATTAATATGAATGACTGTAGACTACATTACTATGGTATTAATATGAATGACTGTAGACTACATTACTATGGTACTAATATGAATGACTGTAGACTACATTACTATGGTACTAATATGAATGACTGTAGACTACATTACTATGGTACTAATATGAATGACTGTAGACTACATTACTATGGTATTAATATGAATGACTGTAGACTACATTACTATGGTACTAATATGAATGACTGTAGACTACATTACTATGGTACTAATATGAATGACTGTAGACTACATTACTATGGTATTAATATGAATGACTGTAGACTACATTACTATGGTACCAATATGAATGACTGTAGACTACATTACTATGGTACTAATATGAATGACTGTAGACTACATTACTATGGTATTAATATGAATGACTGTAGACTACATTACTATGGTATTAATATGAATGACTGTAGACTACATTACTATGGTACTAATATGAATGACTGTAGACTACATTACTATGGTACTAATATGAATGACTGTAGACTACATTACTATGGTACTAATATGAATGACTGTAGACTACATTACTATGGTACTAATATGAATGACTGTAGACTACATTACTATGGTACCAATATGAATGACTGTAGACTACATTACTATGGTATTAATATGAATGACTGTAGACTACATTACTATGGTACTAATATGAATGACTGTAGACTACATTACTATGGTACTAATATGAATGACTGTAGACTACATTACTATGGTATTAATATGAATGACTGTAGACTACATTACTATGGTATTAATATGAATGACTGTAGACTACATTACTATGGTATTAATATGAATGACTGTAGACTACATTACTATGGTATTAATATGAATGACTGTAGACTACATTACTATGGTACTAATATGAATGACTGTAGACTACATTACTATGGTATTAATATGAATGACTGTAGACTACATTACTATGGTATTAATATGAATGACTGTAGACTACATTACTATGGTACTAATATGAATGACTGTAGACTACATTACTATGGTACTAATATGAATGACTGTAGACTACATTACTATGGTACTAATATGAATGACTGTAGACTACATTACTATGGTACTAATATGAATGACTGTAGACTACATTACTATGGTATTAATATGAATGACTGTAGACTACATTACTATGGTACTAATATGAATGACTGTAGACTACATTACTATGGTACTAATATGAATGACTGTAGACTACATTACTATGGTACTAATATGAATGACTGTAGACTACATTACTATGGTATTAATATGAATGACTGTAGACTACATTACTATGGTACTAATATGAATGACTGTAGACTACATTACTATGGTACTAATATGAATGACTGTAGACTACATTACTATGGTACTAATATGAATGACTGTAGACTACATTACTATGGTATTAATATGAATGACTGTAGACTACATTACTATGGTATTAATATGAATGACTGTAGACTACATTACTATGGTATTAATATGAATGACTGTAGACTACATTACTATGGTACTAATATGAATGACTGTAGACTACATTACTATGGTACTAATATGAATGACTGTAGACTACATTACTATGGTACCAATATGAATGACTGTAGACTACATTACTATGGTACTAATATGAATGATTGTAACTGCATTACTAATAAATTAAAAAATTACTTATTAACTTAGGTTCTGTCAGTCCTACTGGGAGACTAAGTCTGGGTTCAGTCTGTTTGTCCATGGACAATTGGACATGTGGACAGCCAGAGCTGGGATACGAACCTCTGACCTTTCAGTCATTGGACGACCTGCTCTACCAACTGAACCACACTGAAAAAAGTAGAACATTGAATCAACTTTAAACATCTTCTTCAATTTTGACTTTTTGTCTCAGAATTTTTACTTTTTATCTTAGGTAAGAGTAGTGATTTTAGTGTCGGACTGAAAAAATTTAAAAGTTGTAAACAAATTGTTTACAAAGGCAAATTTTGACAAAGTGATCAGCTTTGTGCCTCATGTTTAGATCTATCTAATGAATTAATCAGAATTTAAATCTGTTGATCATGGGGTTTATGCCACAACCGTTGTAACGTACTTCTACTGAAATATCATCCACCACGAATACTTGTTAGTGGACCCGCCTCCTTGTTTTGATCAGCAGCTGATACGATTGTTAACATGAAGAAAGAGGGTGTGGTACAACCTCTGAACTGCTGACCACAGTACCAGGCATCAGGAAAGTACCACACTCTACTTAGTTTTTTTTTTTACTTTCCCAGCTGACGAGGAGCTGAGGCAGAAGTGGGCGGTGTCTTTTCACCAGGATAAACCACACCTGGGCCTGTAGCCGTCACAACTGTGAACCAACATCTGGAACAGGTGGACTGTTGAAAAAAGGAACTATTCCTCAGTTATTCCAGTGGAATAACTGATAATTTCATCATTTAGCGAGTTCACTATTTTGGTTCAAACGTCTGTGACACTTTTCTACATTCTGTGTCCCTTAGAAAAAATACTTATTTTATATTAAAACTGAGGAAGTATACTTGAAGTTGACTTTTTATAAACTACATTTTATATACTTAAAAATAGTATAGTGAAGTATACTGGGCTTCCACTGAAAATTATAAACAGAAATCTAAATTAAGTATATTATTACTAAGACATACTATAATACTAAAAACCCTAACCCTGCATAAAAAGGTCAAGTCATACATGAATATAAAGTTTAAAGCTTTACAGTATATAATATGTGTGGTCAATTGTATCATCTTTATGTACCTTAATATCATACACAAAGCCAGAAAAGGTTTCATTTGACTTTCTTGATGCAGTTATTCCCTTTCACAAGGTTTAGTTATGTTCATAGCATCAGCTGTTTCAACAACAACACATTTAGTTTGAATCATGTCAGACCACCCAGCATTAACAGTTTCACTTTTTTTAACATCATATACAAAAGTACTTTGTACATTCATCTGTGAATCTTTACATAAAGGTCTTTGTGATTTACTAAGTACCTCAACTAAAACACAACATATTTTATTTTATTTATTTAGAATACTGTAAGGACTAAATTTCAAGTATATAAATAATAAGATATAAGTAATATGACAAGTAAACATAGCAACAAGTAAACAAGTAAAATAACCCAAGTTTATATTAAAGTATACTGAAAGTAAACTATAATAAACTGAGAATAGAAACTGCAAGTATATACCTAGTATAATGTCTGCTTAGCTGTCACATGACAGCACAGGTGCGTGCCTGCCGCACAGGTGCGTGCCTGCCGCACAGGTGCGTGCCTGCCGCACAGGTGCGTGCCTGCCGCACAGGTGCGTGCCTGCCGCACAGGTGCGTGCCTGCCGCACAGGTGCGTGCCTGCCGCACAGGTGCGTGCCTGCCGCACAGGTGCGTGCCTGCCGCACAGGTGCGTGCCTGCCGCACAGGTGCGTGCCTGCCGCACAGGTGCGTGCCTGCCGCACAGGTGCGTGCCTGCCGCACAGGTGCGTGCCTGCCGCACAGGTGCGTGCCTGCCGCACAGGTGCGTGCCTGCCGCACAGGTGCGTGCCTGCCGCACAGGTGCGTGCAGGTACACTGGCATCTCAACAACACTTTGAATCCTTTAGTACAATTTGTTACAACACAGAAATATTTGTTAGAGCAACATACACCAGCTACAAGTGCAATTACAGGCAAACAACTTTAAATACATTAACTTTATTCTCTCTTACTAAGTCACTCACTTATACACATATTTTAACACAACTGTGTTTTGTGTACGTCGTTCACGTTATCCTTGGCAGGTCTTGTAGCGATTGCGTAAAAAACGCACCAGGAGTACAGTAGCTGGATGAAACGTCCGGAAGCGTCACAAAGGCTGTCGGTGGCATACAGGCCGTTGAGGGAGGAGAAGTGATTTTTGTAAATTTTGGGTGGCGGACTGATGAAGTGTGATGGCAATAACTCATCACGACTTCGTCCAGATGAGCTAAAAATCTAGTTGAGTTAACCAAATGTAATTGCATAAGTTTAGGGTTATTTTAATTTAATTTAATTTGATTCACTCAACTAGATGTTTTATGTGTGACCTAATGAAGAAGAATTTTTAAGTTCATTCAGTGAACCCCCCCCCCCCAAATAAAATGACTGTGTTTAGTGATTGCAATGTTTTTGGTGTTATAGATATTGGGTTAGGGGTCAAAGGTTAGGTTAGTGGTGTGATAGATATTGGGTTAGGGGTCAAAGGTTAGGTTAGTGGTGTGATAGATATTGGGTTAGGGGTCAAAGGTTAGGTTTGTGGTATGATCGATATTGAATTAGGGGTCAAAGGTTAGGTTAGTGGTGTGATAGATATTGGATTAGGGGTCAAAGGTTAGGTTAGTGGTGTGATGGATATTGGGTTAGGGGTCAAAGGTTAGGTTAGTGGTATGATCGATATGGGATTAGGGGTCAAAGGTTAAGTTAGTGGTGTGATAGATATTGGATTAGGGGCCAAAGGTTAGGTTAGTGGTGTGATAGATATTGGGTTGGGGGTCAAAGGTTAGGGTTAGTGGTGTGATAGATATTGGGTAGGGGTCAAAGGTTAGGTTTAGTGGTGTGATAGATATTAGGTTAGGGGTCAAAGGTTAGGTTTAGTGGTGTGATAGATATTTGGTTAGGGGTCAAAGGTTAGGTTTAGTGGTGTGATAGATATTAGGTTAGAGGTCAAAGGTTAGGGTTAGTGGTGTGATAGATGTTGGGGTAGGGGTCAAAGGTTAGGTTTAGTGGTGCGATAGATATTGGGGTAGGGGTCAAAGGTTAGGTTTAGTGGTGCGATAGATATTGGGTTAGGGGTCAAAGGTTAGGTTTAGTGGTGCGATAGATATTGGGGTAGGGGTCAAAGGTTAGGTTTAGTGGTGCGATAGATATTGGGTTAGGGGTCAAAGGTTAGGTTTAGTGGTGCGATAGATATTGGGGTAGGGGTCAAAGGTTAGGTTTAGTGGTGCGATAGATATTGGGTTAGGGGTCAAAGGTTAGGTTTAGTGGTGCGATAGATATTGGGGTAGGGGTCAAAGGTTAGGTTTAGTGGTGCGATAGATATTGGGTTAGGGGTCAAAGGTTAGGTTTAGTGGTGCGATAGATATTGGGGTAGGGGTCAAAGGTTAGGTTTAGTGGTGCGATAGATATTAGGGTAGGGGTCAAAGGTTAGGTTTAGTGGTGCGATAGATATTGGGTTAGGGGTCAAAGGTTAGGTTTAGTGGTGCGATAGATATTGGGTTAGGGGTCAAAGGTTAGGTTTAGTGGTGCGATAGATATTGGGGTAGGGGTCAAAGGTTAGGTTTAGTGGTGCGATAGATATTGGGTTAGGGGTCAAAGGTTAGGTTTAGTGGTGCGATAGATATTGGGGTAGGGGTCAAAGGTTAGGTTTAGTGGTGCGATAGATATTGGGTTAGGGGTCAAAGGTTAGGTTTAGTGGTGCGATAGATATTGGGGTAGGGGTCAAAGGTTAGGTTTAGTGGTGCGATAGATATTGGGTTAGGGGTCAAAGGTTAGGTTTAGTGGTGCGATAGATATTGGGGTAGGGGTCAAAGGTTAGGTTTAGTGGTGCGATAGATATTAGGGTAGGGGTCAAAGGTTAGGTTTAGTGGTGCGATAGATATTGGGTTAGGGGTCAAAGGTTAGGTTTAGTGGTGCGATAGATATTGGGGTAGGGGTCAAAGGTTAGGTTTAGTGGTGCGATAGATATTGGGGTAGGGGTCAAAGGTTAGGTTTAGTGGTGCGATAGATATTGGGTTAGGGGTCAAAGGTTAGGTTTAGTGGTGCGATAGATATTGGGTTTGAGTCGGGTGTGGTAGTGATAAGCTTTCATGTCTTGGTTGACCGATGCCGCAGACAGAATTGGGGGGGGGGGGAGTTCTTAATTAACCTTCTATGGGACTTAAGGACATGTATTTAACAAAATAAATTACCTTTGATTTTAAGTGAATTAAGGCATAAAATACATTTCCTATGCTCACTTTACAAAATTTACCTTTGATCTTTATTTTAGAAATGACTTTGTCCCGTTCAGGTATATATTTTTATATTTTTGTAATTTTTCATGAATTATTGACATGAAAAACAATTGATGAATGAACAAGTATTCAGAGAATGCCTAATCCCGCCCTTTCTGTTAAATGCGACCTTGACCTTTGACCTTTTGCAATATTGATATTTTGGTTATGTGTCAGTGTGTGTAATATTATGATAATATATCCAGTATTGATTAAGTTACAGTGTGATATGTCTGTTTGACACAGTGTTACACAAATTAATTTGGACACATTTCACCTTTGACCTCCAGAGATCTGAAAAATGTCGGGCCCTGGTGCTGTCCAGCTCTTCATTTTGGACACTCTGGTTTGGATGTCTGCTGGTGTGATGACTACTGCGTCTTGTCCTGGGAGTTGGCTGCTGTTGCAGTGCAGTGTTCAAGTCCTCCAGTAGAGGCGGGTCTGGTACTTTGTTCATCTTGTAGGAGGTACTTGTGTTCCCCCAGGACTTCATGATTCTCTCTCTCAGGTCAGCTGCCCTTGTGTTTAGTCTTTGTGTCTCCGGGGCTTGGTTCCCAATCTCGATATTTGGAGGTGATGGTGAAACCACCCCAAGCTGACTGTAGCATCTTTGAGGTACAACACTGCACCTCATCCGTATCAACCTGTTATTGTGGACATTGGAACACTGAGCTAAGAGCTGTTTGTTAGTCGGTGAGGATGTGGGGTTTCCAAGCAACCATTTCTCTGTACTGTATATAGTACTTTTTTTGGTAAATGTTTGGCACTAAACATTATTAGATTAAATTAAGTTTTAAATAACATTTTATACAGAGTTAATGTTGAAGTGGGAAGAAAATGTCTAATTTTTGCAAATAGATCAACATATTTAGATAATTTTCTCACACCTGCATGATACAATACAATAATAAAATTGACTAAATGCTGAAGCATCTTTTTGGAAAAACAACAACATAAATGATTTTCTCAAAATAAATATAAATAAAATAAAATACCTGTAAGTTTTTATTAATCAACTGTTTATAGTGTTCAAACTGATTCTGGACCAACGTGATCAACTTTAAACACTTTACACTAAATGGAATTCTATGTTCTGTGTAATTTTCTGAACCTTTATTTTGAAAGTTCATTCACTGTTAATGACATCTTAATGATTGTCTTACTTTCAATATGGAATCAATTTATAATCAAAGGTTCAGTCTGTGTTTCTGAGCTGATGTCATTACTGTTACATGGAGCCTTTTATTCAATTCAATTTTATTTATAAAGCCCCAAATCACAACAAAGTCGTCTGACAGGGTTTTACAGAAACACAATCAACTACAGAGATACATGAAAAGTCCCAGGCATCCCCTGTCCTTAGACCCTCCTTCTCGGCAAGAAAAAACTTCCAAACCCAGTGGGAAAAAGAAGAAATCTTGAGGAGAACCACATTGAAGGAGAGATCCACTCCCATGGACGGACAGACTATAGATGAACGTCCATGTATAAATGCAGGAGGGGGGGGGGCTGACACTGTAGATCCTTTCGTCCATGGCTCCCATGCAGACACTGTCAAACCAGCCACCACTCCCCCCCGGGGGGGGGGGGGGGGGGGGGGGGGCACCAGGTGACTAGCCATGAACAGACCTGGTATGAAAGATAGGTTATAAAAATGACAAAAACAGGTGTGAGAGAGAAAGAAAGAAAGAACTCAGTGTCTGTGCTTCCCCCAGCATGCTAGCTCTAAGTGCAGCTTAGACTGAACTGTGACTTCAGTCTGTTTTTAACTAACCTGACCATAGTCTTTCTCAAACAGGAATGTTTTCAGCCTAATTTTAAATGTAGAGACTGTTTTGGCGTCTTTAATATTAAAGGGAAGATGATTCCATAAGACAGGGGCCTGATAACTAAAGGCTCTAGCTCCTACTGTACTTTTAGAAACCCTAGGAACTTTCAATAAACCTGCATTCTGAGAACGAAAGGTTCTATTGAGCTGGTACGGAACTAGATTATATTTAAGATAAGAGGGGCCCATACCATTAATGGTTTTATATGTAAGGAGGAGGATTTTAAATTTAATTCTAAAGTCACCTGGTAGCCAGTGAAGGGTTTGGAGCACAGGGGTGATGTGTTCTCTTCTATTTGATCTTGTTAATCTTGCTGCTGCATTTTGTAGCTTTTTAAGGAATATTTAGGACACGCTACAAGTAAGGAGTTACAATAATCTAATTGTGATGTAACAAATGCATGAATTAATTTTTCTGCAGTCGTTTTAGACAGAATATTCCTAATTTTGGCTAATGTTGCGCAAGTGAAAGAAGGCTGTTCTGCATGTTTGGTTAATATGCATTTTGAATGAAAGATCTGGATCAAATAAAACTCCTAAATTTTTAACTGTGTCACTGGGTGTTCCACTTAAGTTGTCTACAGTAACTATCTGGTCAGGTAGGGAGTCTCTCGCATCTTTAGGACCAATTATAACAACTTCAGTTTTTTCAGGGTTCAATAAAAGATAATTGGCACTCATCCAAGTCTTTATGTCTTGGACACATGTACTTAGTTTATCTATTTGTCTGGTCTGATCAGGTTTAATCGATAAATATAGCTGTGTGTCATCTGCATAACAATGACAATTAATGCCATGATTTCTAATGATGTTACCTAAAGGGAGCATATATAGTGTAAACAAAATAGGCCCAAGGGCTGACCCTTGAGGAACGCCATAATTAACTCTGGAGGACTGTGATGATTGTTGATTAACGTTAACAAATTGTTATGGATTAGATAAATATGATTTAAACCAGCAGAGGGCTGCTCCTCTAATACCTATATCACATTCTAATCTGTGCACTAAGATACTGTGGTCAATGGTGTCAAAGGCTGCACTAAGGTCTAATAACACCAGGACCCATATTAATCCCATGTCAGCGGCTAATAATAAGTCATTAGTAACTTTAACTAACGCTGTTTCAGTGCTATGATGGGCACGAAAGCCAGACTGAAACTGTTCAAATAAACTATTATTCTGCAGGTGCTGACACAGCTGTTTAACTATTACTCTTTCTAGAACTTTTCAGAGGAAGGGCAGATTAGATATAGACCTAGAATTATCTAGAATGTCAGGATCTAGGGTAGGTTTTTTCAGAATTGGTTTAATAACAGCATATTTAAATGACTGTGGTACATATCCAGTAATTAATGAAGTGTTAATTATATTTAGGACAGTGTTAATAATTAGGGACAGAATCTGTTTAAAGAGTTTAGTTGTAATTGGATCTAAGAGGCAGGTGATGATTTGGAAGACATGATAATAGATATGACATCAGTTTGGTCTACAGTGGTGAAATTATTTAGTGTTACAGAGGGGTTTATAAAAAGGCCTAGGTTTGAAACCACTGCTTTTTCTGATCTAATATTTGGGAGAAATGTGTCTATTTTGTCTCTAATAGTTGATATTTTATTGTTAAAGAACTGCAGGAAATCATCAGAATGGAGCGTGGATGGAATAACTGGTTCCACGGAGGTGTGTCTGTTTGTCAGTCTGGCTACAGTACTGAACAGGAATCTAGGATTATTCTGGTTTTCTTCTATTATGGATGAGTAATATCTAGTTTTGGCTGTACGCAAAGCTTGATTTTACTTTAGTCACATATTTTTACAGGCATTGAAAGAATGTTGTGAATTGGATCGCCTCCATTGCCTCTAATTTAGGTGTTGTTTGTTTAATGGAGCGAGTGTCAGCGTTGTACCATGGGGAGGTTCATCTAATCTTAGTAGTTTTTAACTGAAGGGGGGCAACTATATCTAATGTAGTTTGTAGTGTGAGCATGGTACTATCAACTAACTCATCACTTATACTGGGACTAAATGTGTCCTTTACATAATCACATGACATAGACACAAATAGTGGCTGAATTAACTCTTTGTACTTTGAGACAGCACAGTCACATAGTATCCTTTTCATTTGCGTTTTAATCACTGAGGTGGAAATATCCTCAAGCATAAACTGAAAGGTAATTTAAAAGTGATCTGAGAGTATGGGATTATGGGGAAAAACAATCGTGTCATTACTGTTACACGGAGCCTTTTATCGTGTCATTACTGTTGCACGGAGCCTTTTATCGTGTCATTACTGTTACACGGAGCCTTTTATCGTGGCATTACTGTTGCACGGAGCCTTTTATCGTGTCATTACTGTTACACGGAGCCTTTTATCGTGTCATTACTGTTGCACGGAGCCTTTTATCGTGTCATTACTGTTACACGGAGCCTTTTATCATGTCATTACTGTTACACGGAGCCTTTTATCGTGTCATTACTGTTACACGGAGCCTTTTATCGTCTCATTACTGATACACGGAGCCTTTTATTGTGTCATTACTGTTGCACGGAGCCTTTTATCGTGTCATTACTGTTACACTGAGCCGTTTATCGTGTCATTACTGTTACACGGAGCCGTTTATCGTGTCATTACTGTTACACGGAGCCTTTTATCGTGTCATTACTGTTACACGGAGCCTTTTATCGTGTCATTACTGTTACACGGAGCCTTTTATTCAATTCAATTTTATTTATAAAGCCCCAAATCACAACAAAGTCATCTCACAGGGCTTTACAGAAACACAATCAATTACAGAGATATATGAACAGTCCCAAGCATCCCCTGTCCTTAGCTCCTCCCCCTGTCCTTAGACCCTCCTTCTCGGCAAGAAAAAACTTCCAAACCCAGTGGGGAAAAAGAAGAAATCTTGAGCTCAGGTACTGCTCAGGTACCTGGGGGGCCGGTCTGGGCTCAAAATGCCCGGGCCCATGTTTTGTCTCAGCCCAGCCCTGGTGTGACAATCTGAACACCAGCAGGACTCTGACCTTTGACCTTTTGAGGATGGGACACTGACCTTTGACCTTTTGTTTTCCAGGTGGAATCTCGGGACACGTTGAACAGCATTGCTCTGAAGTTTGACTCCACCCCCAACGAGCTGGTGCAGCTGAACAAGCTGTTCTCCAGGGCCGTGGTTCCTGGACAGGTGGGTGGTCCCCATATGCACCTGCAACACTCACTCACTCACTTCCCACAAAATAAAAAATGCATAAAAAAGGAGAAAAAAAGACTCAAATCATGTTAAAATCCATCAACTAAACTAAGACCAAAAACTGATCAAAAATCCCAAATTTTTGAAAACATCTTCCAAAAAATGTAAGAAGATATTTAAAACATCTGCAAAAATATGAATATATGTGAAAGAAGGGTTAGGGTCAGAGGTCAAAGGTCAGGGTTAAGGCAGTCACAGTCTTAGCTGTTGATCTTTAGTGCGACCTTTGACCTTCATTGCTCAAAATGTAATGGGTTCTTCCTTGACCCATTATCTACCATTAGACAGACAGACGGATTCATCTAAACAATTGTTCCATTGAATTGTGTAAAAAATTTTAATCAGATTGATCAGGATGATGAATTAATGATTGAAATTGTTCATACATATATGTTTTTTTTCTGTATTTTATTAGAATTTTTGAATAATTTAGGATATTTATCATTTCATATTTCATTTCTTTTTGTGTTAGTTTATCGTTATTTATTTTTTGTGAATTTGTGGATTTTCTCACATTTTTGTCATTTTTCTCCACATATCTTGTGTTTCTAAGTGTAATTTTGTGTATTTCATGGGAAATTTGAGTACAAAAAAATAAATCCATAAATAACAGTCAACGCACATAGTGTTTTGATTGTGATTACATAAAATGAACCCAAAGAAACCCTGTGATTAATCTAATTAAAATGTTTATTCATTTGTTTGATCCTATTAGTTTGTATAAAATCTCAATGAATGCATGTGTTCCTCGTCACATCCACACTATCTTTTCCTCCAATTTATTACCTGTTAATGACTTGTTAATGACCTGTTAATTAGCATATCATTAAGCTGACTGTTCCTAAAACACTCTAATAATAAAGAAGTTTCCAGAAGACACTTTATTTTCCACAGGAATGTTTATATCCAAAAACACAACACTCGCCTCCTCCTTCTATTTTATTTCACTCACATTTACTTTATTTTTATCCTTTTTTTCCCAACTGGGGAAGGCGACAAAAAACCCAAATTCTTAATTGGTTTTTGTATTTATTAGCATCCAATTGAAATCTTGTTAAATGGAGATGAACACTATTTTCCGTTCTGTTTTTTCTTGATCTCTGGGCAGAAAAAAAGCTCATTGGAGCAGCTTCCAAACACTAAAAAACTGTAAAATACACAAACAACACACTAAAAAACTGTAAAATACACTAACAACACACTAAAAAACAGTAAAGTACACTCAAAACATACTGAAATAAACTAAAAATACACAAAACACACTAAAATACACTAAAATCACACTAAAACGCACTCAAATGAACTAAAAATACACTAAAAACATACTAAAAAACTGTAAAATACACTAAAAACACACTAAAAAACAGTAAAATGCACTAAAAACACACTAAAAAATTGTAAAATACACTAAAAACACACTAAAAAACTGTAAAATACAATAAAAACACACTAAAAAACTGTAAAATACACTAAAAACACACTGAAATGCACTAAAAACAGTAAAATACACTCAAAAAACACTGAAACACACTAAGCACAAAACTGTGTGTTGCATGAAGTGCAGGGCCAGACTGGATTAGGATTTCAGGCCAATTCCAGCACCACAGAGGCAGTGACACAACACCACACTATTAAACCAATGCATAACAACAGCTCAGTACAGTACAGCTCAGTACAGTACAGCTCAATACAGTACACCTCCGTATATTATAGCTCAGTACAGTACACCTCCGTATATTACAGCTCAGTACAGTACAGCTCAGTACAGTACACCTCCGTATATTATAGCTCAGTACAGTACAGCTCCGTATATTACATCTCAGTACAGTACACCTCCGTATATTACAGCTCAGTACAGTACAGCTCAGTACAGTACACCTCCGTATATTACAGCTCAGTACAGTACACCTCCGTATATTACAGCTCAGTACAGTACAGCTCAGTACAGTACACCTCCGTATATTACAGCTCAGTACAGTACAGCTCAGTACAGTACACCTCCGTATATTACAGCTCAGTACAGTACACCTCCGTATATTACAGCTCAGTACAGTACAGCTCAGTACAGTACACCTCCGTATATTACAGCTCAGTACAGTACACCTCCGTATATTACAGCTCAATACAGTACAGCTCAGTACAGTACACCTCCGTATATTACAGCTCAGTACAGTACACCTCCGTATATTACAGCTCAGTACAGTACAGCTCAGTACAGTACACCTCCGTATATTACAGCTCAGTACAGTACAGCTCAGTACAGTACACCTCCGTATATTACAGCTCAGTACAGTACACCTCCGTATATTACAGCTCAGTACAGTACAGCTCCGTATATTACAGCTCAGTACAGTACAGCTCAGTACAGTACACCTCCGTATATTACAGCTCAGTACAGTACACCTCCGTATATTATAGCTCAGTACAGTACAGCTCCATATATTACAGCTCAGTACAGTACAGCTCCGTATATTACATCTCAGTACCGTACAGCTCAGTACAGTACACCTCCGTATATTACAGCTCAGTACAGTACACCTCTGTATATTATAGCTCAGTACAGTACAGCTCCATATATTACAGCTCAGTACAGTACAGCTCCGTATATTACAGCTCAGTACAGTACAGCTCAGTACAGTACAGCTCCGTATATTACATCTCAGTACAGTACAGCTCAGTACAGTACACCTCCGTATATTACAGCTCAGTACAGTACAGCTCAGTACATTACACCTCCGTATATTACAGCTCAGTACAGTACAGCTCCGTATATTACAGCTCAGTACAGTACAGCTCTGTATATTTCAGCTCAGTACAGTACAGCTCTGTATATTTCAGCTCAGTACAGTACAGCTCCGTATATTTCAGCTCAGTACAGTACAGCTCCGTATATTTCAGCTCAGTACAGTACAGCTCCGTATATTTCAGCTCAGTACAGTACAGCTCCGTATATTTCAGCTCAGTACAGTACACCTCCGTATATTACAGCTCAGTACAGTACAGCTCAGTACAGTACACCTCCGTATATTACAGCTCAGTACAGTACACCTCCGTATATTACAGCTCAGTACAGTACAGCTCCGTATATTACAGCTCAGTACAGTACAGCTCAGTACAGTACACCTCCGTATATTACAGCTCAGTACAGTACACCTCCGTATATTATAGCTCAGTACAGTACAGCTCCATATATTACAGCTCAGTACAGTACAGCTCCGTATATTACATCTCAGTACCGTACAGCTCAGTACAGTACACCTCCGTATATTACAGCTCAGTACAGTACACCTCTGTATATTATAGCTCAGTACAGTACAGCTCCATATATTACAGCTCAGTACAGTACAGCTCCGTATATTACAGCTCAGTACAGTACAGCTCCGTATATTACATCTCAGTACAGTACAGCTCAGTACAGTACACCTCCGTATATTACAGCTCAGTACAGTACAGCTCAGTACATTACACCTCCGTATATTACAGCTCAGTACAGTACAGCTCCGTATATTACAGCTCAGTACAGTACAGCTCTGTATATTTCAGCTCAGTACAGTACAGCTCTGTATATTTCAGCTCAGTACAGTACAGCTCCGTATATTTCAGCTCAGTACAGTACAGCTCCGTATATTTCAGCTCAGTACAGTACAGCTCCGTATATTTCAGCTCAGTACAGTACAGCTCCGTATATTTCAGCTCAGTACAGTACAGCTCCGTATATTATAGCTCAGTACAGTACAGCTCAGTACAGTACAGCTCCATATATTACAGCTCAGTACAGTACAGCTCCGTTTATTACAGCTCAGTACAGTACAGCTCCGTATATTTCAGCTCAGTACAGTACAGCTCAGTACAGTACAGCTCCATATATTATAGCTCAGTACAGTACAGCTCAGTACAGTACAGCTCCATATATTACAGCTCAGTACAGTACAGCTCCGTTTATTACAGCTCAGTACAGTACAGCTCCGTATATTTCAGCTCAGTACAGTACAGCTCTGTATATTTCAGCTCAGTACAGTACAGCTCCGTATATTTCAGGTCAGTACAGTACAGCTCCGTATATTTCAGCTCAGTACAGTACACCTCCGTATATTACAGCTCCGTATATTACAGCTCAGTACAGTACAGCTCCGTATATTTCAGGTCAGTACAGTACAGCTCCGTATATTATAGCTCAGTACAGTACAGCTCCATATATTACAGCTCAGTACAGTACACCTCCGTATATTACAGCTCCGTATATTACAGCTCAGTACAGTACAGCTCCGTATATTTCAGGTCAGTACAGTACAGCTCCGTATATTTCAGCTCAGTACAGTACAGCTCCGTATATTTCAGGTCAGTACAGTACAGCTCCGTATATTTCAGGTCAGTACAGTACAGCTCCGTATATTTCAGCTCAGTACAGTACAGCTCAGTACAGTACTGTCATCTCATCCTCTCCTGCCCTATTTCCTTTTGTTTTAAGAATATGTTTGTATTATTTTGTCAGCAAACATTTTAGATGCTATCTTAGTTTAACTAATAAACACTAATATTTAATCTTAAAGTGAAAAGGTCAACAGTCTAAACATCTGTCAGCCTTCCTGCAGCCCACCTGTGGAGTTTTTACCCAGACCTACTATATTATGTATGTATTAAAATAACATTACATTTATGAATATGTGCTCATATATACTATTCTGTTTTTCAGTTTCCCAACATACTGTAATATTGATCAAATAAACCAGACAAGGTGGGTCAACTCACACTAACCTTTAGTGAGAAAAAGTTAAGCAGTTCACGCACACACACACAATCATACAACTGTCCAATTGTAATGAAAATAAGCCCAAAAGCCCTGTTGAAAATATGGGATCAATTTAAATGAAAACTGCAAGCAGTCTCAAAGGCCTTTGCCCCTCCCCACGTGACCGCCTCCCCACAAGTCATCAGAGTCAAAATTCAGCCAGATCTGTGTTTTTAGGCAATTTTGTAGGGGGCGGTATAAAGCAATTTTTCACAATTTCTATTGATAGAATGGTGTAGGACCAAGAGATAAACGTTCGAGTCAAATTTCAGCCAAATCTGTGTTCGTATGTCCGATCTACTGCCACTTTACTAACAGTGTATTTGACAAATCTGTAGGGGGCGCTATAGTGCAAAATCAGAATGTCTTTGGCTAAATGGATGAAAACCTGGGGGATAGACGTCTGTGTCAAATTTCAGCCAAATCAGTGTTCGTATGTCTGAGCTGAAGCAATTTATGTAGTGGTAATTTTTCCCAAAAATGATGTAACTTTTCCAAAAAAATTGGATAACTTTTGATGTCCCACTTTCTAGATCATGTTCACTGATATTGAGCTCATTTGGCCCAACGGCCTAGGAGGAGTTTGTTAAATTCCAATGACAGCGAAAACGACTCAAAATTTTTAAGATTTCAATCCAAGATGGCGGACTTCCTGTTGGTTTATGGGCGTGGCCATCATAAGGTTTTTTTGTTCATCATCATATGATGAACATGTGTACTGATTTTCATAGCTCTAACTTCACTAGAGCTGATCTGGCCTAATACAAACTATTGTCACTGTTCTAGGGGGCGCTGTAGACACATTTCTTTACCAACTTTTACAAGACTTATAAATACTCGCAATTTTTCACACTTCTGAAGTGTTCGCAAAATTTGGTGAGTTTTCATGCACGTTCAGGGGGTCAAATTAGAGCTCAAATAGCTGACTCCCCTTGCGATCACAGCAGACTCGATAGGCCTTGCGCCTGCCGTGGTGCACGGCGGGCGTCAGGCCAAATAAAGAAAAAAGCAGGAACAATATAGCGTTTTTCTGACCCCCCCGAACTCACCCTCATATGAAAGCTTTCAACCTCCCCCACATCACTGTGGGGTCAGAGGTCACATTTGACACACTTCCACTCATGTCAGTGACCCTGAGTGGCTGTGGCCCATAGATTCCCATTCATTCTGAGAAGGAGCAAATATGTGGTGTGTGTGTGTGTGTGACGTGCACATGCTCAGACACGGCTCGCTGCCGTGAATGTGTGAGTGTGTGTGAGTAGTGCGAGTCGTTCCTGGCATATTTCATCCCCTGGCGATCACAGCAGACTCAATTTGCCTTGCGCCGCCATGGTCCTAGGCCGTTGCCTAAGAAGACTCCCTAAAAACATGAACACGTGGCACATTTTAGCCAAACATAGCTAAACTAAATAATAATAATGTTAAATAGCAAAAAAGTTACAATAAAAGCATAATATAAATCCACCATAGTCAAAAGAAATACAACTATCTATTTAGAAACAAAAAGTAAAGTGCTGTGATCTAAATTCTAAATATATAACATAAATAAACCAAATCCTAAATGCATGCTGTTGTCACAGCAGAGCTAACAGTAGAACTAACAGTAGAGCTAACAGCAGAGTTATCAGCAGAACTAACACCAGAGCTAACAGCAGAGCTAATAGCAGAGTTGGCAGCAGAGACAAACAGAGGTAGCAGCAGAGCTAAAAACAGAGGTAGCAGCATAGTTAGCAGCAGAGCTAACATCAGATATAATAGCAGAGCTAACAGCAGAGTTAGCAGCAGAGCTAACAGCAGATATAATGGCAGAGCTAACAGCAGAGTTAGCAGCAGAGCTGACAGTAGAGCTAGCAGCAGAGCTAACAGTAGAGCTAACAGTAGAGCTAACAGCAGAGCTAACAGAAGAGCTAACAGTAGAGCTAACAGCAGAGCTAACAGTAGAGTGAGCATCAGTACCAGTCTGGCTGCTCCTGGGTTTAATAAAGAACTCAGTTAATTTCTAACATTTCACCTCCTCCTCCTCCTTGAGTGACCTTTTTTATTTCCAACTCTCGCTGGTGTCCACCTTTCCTTTTTTTTCTTAGCACTATCATCCATTATTTAGTTTTTGCACGTAGTCTACTGTGTATGATGGTCAGCCATCTGTCACTGCTACAGGGGCGGGACCGTGGAGAAGCCACTAACCAATCACAATGTGTTTCATTAAAACAAACAAAAAACACTACCAATCCCTACCCAAGCACATTACCATTGTTTACAAGCAAACTAATCAGGGGGCGGGGTCAGGCCAGGCAGGCCATTGAGCTGACAGGCCACCGAGAACAGTCCCAATCCTCTGTGTGTAAGTCCGGGCCTGGTGTTTAGTATAAAGTGTGTTTAGTATGAAGTGTGTGTAGTATAAAGTTTGTGTAGTATAAAGTGTGTTTAGTATGAAGTGTGTGTAGTATAAAGTTTGTGTAGTATAAAGTGTGTTTAGTATAAAGTGTGTGTAGTATAAAGTTTGTGTAGTATGAAGTGTGTGTAGTATGAAGTGTGTGTAGTATAAAGTGTGTGTAGTATAAAGTGTGTTTAGTATAAAGTGTGTTTAGTATAAAGTTTGTGTAGTATAAAGTGTGTATACGGTGTGTGTAGTATAAAGTGTGTATACGGTGTGTGTAGTATAAAGTGTGTATACGGTGTGTGTGTAGTATAAAGTGTGTATACGGTGTGTGTAGTATAAAGTGTGTATACGGTGTGTGTAGTATAAAGTGTGTATACGGTGTGTGAAGCATAGTGTGTATACAGTGTGTGTAGTATAAAGTGTGTATACGGTGTGTGTGTAGCATAAAGTGTGTATACAGTGTGTGTAGTATACAGTGTGTGAAGCATAGTGTGTATACGGTGTGTGTAGTATAAAGCGTGTATACGGTGTGTGTGT
Organism: Siphamia tubifer; assembly: GCA_020466265.1. Classification (NCBI taxonomy): domain Eukaryota; kingdom Metazoa; phylum Chordata; class Actinopteri; order Kurtiformes; family Apogonidae; genus Siphamia; species Siphamia tubifer. The sequence goes on from JAIVEL010000024.1 coordinate 8,482,783, forward strand.
AGCATAAAGTGTGTATACGGTGTGTGTAGTATACAGTGTGTATACGGTGTGTGTGTGTAGCATTAAGTGTGCATACGGTGTGTGTAGTATACAGTGTGTGTAGTATAAAGTGTGTATACAGTGTGTGTAGTATACATTGTGTGAAGCATAGTGTGTATACAGTGTGTAGTATACAGTGTGTGTAGTATAAAGTGTGTGTTGTATACAGTGTGTATACGGTGTGTGTGTAGCATAAAGTGTGTATTCGGTGTGTGTGTAGCATAAAGTGTGTATACGGTGTGTGTAGTATACAGTGTGTGTAGTATAAAGTGTGTATGCAGTCTGTGTAGTATACATTGTGTGAAGCATAGTGTGTATACAGTGTGTGTAGTATACAGTGTGTAGTATAAAGTGTGTGTAGTATACAGTGTGTGTAGTATAAAGTGTGAATACAGTGTGTGTAGTATAAAGTGTGTATACAGTGTGTGTAGTATACAGTGTGTATACAGTCTGTGTAGTATAAAGTCTGTGTAGTATAAAGTGCGTGTAGTATACAGTGTGTGAATCATAAAATGTGTATACAGTGTGTAGTATACAGTGTGTGAAGCATAGTGTGTATACAGTGTGTGTCGTATAAAGTGTGTGTAGTATACAGTGTGTATATGGTGTGTGTAGTATACAGTGTGTATACGGTGTGTGTAGTATAAAGTGTGTATACGGTGTGTGTAGTATAGTGTGTATACGGTGTGTGTAGTATAAAGTGTAAATAGTATAAAGTGTGTATACAGTGTGTGTAGTATAAAGTGTGTATACAGTGTGTGTAGTATACAGTGTGTATACAGTGTGTGTAGCATACAGTGTGTATACAGTGTGTGTAGTATACAGTGTGAGTAGCGTACAGCGTATATACAGTGTGTGTCGTGTACAGTGTGTATACAGTGTGAGTAGCATACAGTGTGTATACAGTGTGTGTAGTATACTGTGTGAGTAGCGTACAGCGTGTATACAGTGTGTGTCGTGTACAGTGTGTATACAGTGTGTGTAGTATACAGTGTGTGTAGTATACAGTGTGTATACATTGTGTGTAGTATACAGTGTGTATACAGTGTGAGTAGCATACAGTGTGTATACAGTGTGAGTATCATACAGTGTGTATACAGTGTATCATACAGTGTGTATACAGTGTGAGTAGCATACAGTTTGTATACAGTGTGTGTAGTATACAGTGTGTATACAGTGTGAGTAGCGTACAGTGTGTATACAGTGTGAATCATAAAGTGTGTATACAGTGTGTGTAGTGTACAGTGTGTGAAGCATAGTGTGTATACAGTGTGTGTAGTATACAGTGTGTGAAGCATAGTGTGTATACAGTGTGTGTCGTATAAAGTGTGTGTAGTATACAGTGTGTATATGGTGTGTATAGTATACAGTGTGTATACGGTGTGTGTAGTATAAAGTGTGTATACGGTGTGTGTAGTATAGTGTGTATACGGTGTGTGTAGTATAAAGTGTAAATAGTATAAAGTGTGTATACAGTGTGTGTAGTATAAAGTGTGTATACAGTGTGTGTAGTATACAGTGTGAGTAGCGTACAGCGTATATACAGTGTGTGTCGTGTACAGTGTGTATACAGTGTGAGTAGCATACAGTGTGTATACAGTGTGAGTAGCATACTGTGTGAGTAGCGTACAGCGTGTATACAGTGTGTGTCGTGTACAGTGTGTATACAGTGTGTGTAGTATACAGTGTGAGTAGCATACAGTGTGTATACAGTGTGTGTAGTATACAGTGTGTATACAGTGTGTATACAGTGTGAGTAGCATACAGTGTGTATACAGTGTGAGTATCATACAGTGTGTATACAGTGTGAGTAGCATACGGTTTGTATACAGTGTGTGTAGTATACAGTGTGTATACAGTGTGAGTAGCGTACAGTGTGTATACAGTGTGAGTAGCGTACAGTGTGTATACAGTGTGCGTAGCGTATAGCGTGTATACAGTGTGCGTAGCGTACAGCGTGTATACAGTGTGAGTAGCATACAGTGTGTATACAGTGTGTGTAGTACACAGTGTGTATACAGTGTGAGTAGCATACAGTTTGTATACAGTGTGTGTAGTATACAGTGTGTATACAGTGTGAGTAGCGTACAGTGTGTATACAGTGTGAGTAGCGTACAGCGTGTATACAGTGTGCGTAGCGTACAGCGTGTATACAGTGTGCGTAGCGTACAGCGTGTATACAGTGTGCGTAGCGTACAGCGTGTATACAGTGTGCGTAGCGTACAGCGTGTATACAGTGTGTATACAGTGTGAGTAGCATACAGTGTGTATACAGTGTGTGTAGCATACAGTGTGTATACAGTGTGTGTAGTACACAGTGTGTGTAGCGTACAGTGTGTATACAGTGTGAGTAGCGTACAGTGTGTATACAGTGTGAGTAGCGTACAGTGTGTATACAGTGTGAGTAGCGTACAGTGTGTATACAGTGTGAGTAGCGTACAGCGTGTATACAGTGTGCGTAGCGTACAGCGTGTATACAGTGTGTGTAGCATACAGTGTGTATACAGTGTGTGTAGTATACAGTGTGTATACAGTGTGAGTAGCATACAGTGTGTATACAGTGTGAGTATCATACAGTGTGTATACAGTGTGAGTAGCATACAGTTTGTATACAGTGTGTGTAGTATACAGTGTATACAGTGTGAGTAGCGTACAGTGTGTATACAGTGTGAGTAGCGTACAGCGTGTATACAGTGTACGTAGCGTACAGCGTGTATACAGTGTGCGTAGCGTACAGCGTGTATACAGTGTGAGTAGCACACAGCGTGTATACAGTGTGTGTAGTACACAGTGTGTATACAGTGTGTGTAGTACACAGTGTGTATACAGTGTGAGTAGCATACAGTTTGTATACAGTGTGTGTAGCATACAGCGTGTATACAGTGTGAGTAGCGTACAGCGTGTATACAGTGTGAGTAGCGTACAGCGTGTATACAGTGTGCGTAGCGTACAGCGTGTATACAGTGTGTGTAGTATACAGTGTGTGTAGTATACAGTGTGTATACATTGTGTGTAGTATACAGTGTGTATACAGTGTGAGTAGCATACAGTGTGTATACAGTGTGAGTATCATACAGTGTGTATACAGTGTATCATACAGTGTGTATACAGTGTGAGTAGCATACAGTTTGTATACAGTGTGTGTAGTATACAGTGTGTATACAGTGTGAGTAGCGTACAGTGTGTATACAGTGTGAATCATAAAGTGTGTATACAGTGTGTGTAGTGTACAGTGTGTGAAGCATAGTGTGTATACAGTGTGTGTAGTATACAGTGTGTGAAGCATAGTGTGTATACAGTGTGTGTCGTATAAAGTGTGTGTAGTATACAGTGTGTATATGGTGTGTATAGTATACAGTGTGTATACGGTGTGTGTAGTATAAAGTGTGTATACGGTGTGTGTAGTATAGTGTGTATACGGTGTGTGTAGTATAAAGTGTAAATAGTATAAAGTGTGTATACAGTGTGTGTAGTATAAAGTGTGTATACAGTGTGTGTAGTATACAGTGTGAGTAGCGTACAGCGTATATACAGTGTGTGTCGTGTACAGTGTGTATACAGTGTGAGTAGCATACAGTGTGTATACAGTGTGAGTAGCATACTGTGTGAGTAGCGTACAGCGTGTATACAGTGTGTGTCGTGTACAGTGTGTATACAGTGTGTGTAGTATACAGTGTGAGTAGCATACAGTGTGTATACAGTGTGTGTAGTATACAGTGTGTATACAGTGTGTATACAGTGTGAGTAGCATACAGTGTGTATACAGTGTGAGTATCATACAGTGTGTATACAGTGTGAGTAGCATACGGTTTGTATACAGTGTGTGTAGTATACAGTGTGTATACAGTGTGAGTAGCGTACAGTGTGTATACAGTGTGAGTAGCGTACAGTGTGTATACAGTGTGCGTAGCGTATAGCGTGTATACAGTGTGCGTAGCGTACAGCGTGTATACAGTGTGAGTAGCATACAGTGTGTATACAGTGTGTGTAGTACACAGTGTGTATACAGTGTGAGTAGCATACAGTTTGTATACAGTGTGTGTAGTATACAGTGTGTATACAGTGTGAGTAGCGTACAGTGTGTATACAGTGTGAGTAGCGTACAGCGTGTATACAGTGTGCGTAGCGTACAGCGTGTATACAGTGTGCGTAGCGTACAGCGTGTATACAGTGTGCGTAGCGTACAGCGTGTATACAGTGTGCGTAGCGTACAGCGTGTATACAGTGTGTATACAGTGTGAGTAGCATACAGTGTGTATACAGTGTGTGTAGCATACAGTGTGTATACAGTGTGTGTAGTACACAGTGTGTGTAGCGTACAGTGTGTATACAGTGTGAGTAGCGTACAGTGTGTATACAGTGTGAGTAGCGTACAGTGTGTATACAGTGTGAGTAGCGTACAGTGTGTATACAGTGTGAGTAGCGTACAGCGTGTATACAGTGTGCGTAGCGTACAGCGTGTATACAGTGTGTGTAGCATACAGTGTGTATACAGTGTGTGTAGTATACAGTGTGTATACAGTGTGAGTAGCATACAGTGTGTATACAGTGTGAGTATCATACAGTGTGTATACAGTGTGAGTAGCATACAGTTTGTATACAGTGTGTGTAGTATACAGTGTATACAGTGTGAGTAGCGTACAGTGTGTATACAGTGTGAGTAGCGTACAGCGTGTATACAGTGTACGTAGCGTACAGCGTGTATACAGTGTGCGTAGCGTACAGCGTGTATACAGTGTGAGTAGCACACAGCGTGTATACAGTGTGTGTAGTACACAGTGTGTATACAGTGTGTGTAGTACACAGTGTGTATACAGTGTGAGTAGCATACAGTTTGTATACAGTGTGTGTAGCATACAGCGTGTATACAGTGTGAGTAGCGTACAGCGTGTATACAGTGTGAGTAGCGTACAGCGTGTATACAGTGTGCGTAGCGTACAGCGTGTATACAGTGTGCGTAGCGTACAGCGTGTATACAGTGTGAGTAGCGTACAGCGTGTATACAGTGTGCGTAGCGTACAGCGTGTATACAGTGTGCGTAGCGTACAGCGTGTATACAGTGTGTATACAGTGTGAGTAGCATACAGTGTGTATACAGTGTATGTAGCATACAGTGTGTATACAGTGTGTGTAGTACACAGTGTGTGTAGTGTACAGTGTGTATACAGTGTGAGTAGCGTACAGTGTGTATACAGTGTGAGTAGCGTACAGTGTGTATACAGTGTGAGTAGCGTACAGTGTGTATACAGTGTGAGTAGCGTACAGTGTGTATACAGTGTGAGTAGCGTACAGTGTGTATACAGTGTGAGTAGCGTACAGTGTGTATACAGTGTGAGTAGCGTACAGTGTGTATACAGTGTGAGTAGCGTACAGTGTGTATACAGTGTGAGTAGCGTACAGTGTGTATACAGTGTGCGTAGCGTACAGTGTGTATACAGTGTGCGTAGCGTACAGTGTGTATACAGTGTGTGTGTGTGATGAAGGGCTGGTCAGTGCTAAATGATGTCACATGGTAGAGTTGACTCATATTGTGTTACAAACTCCTGGATCGTATTGTATTTAATTCCACTGGTTCTGTATTGAGCACACGCACCACATTGGACTTTTCATCCTTATACACACGTCCCTACAGAAACATTTAACGGTCATAGTAAATTAACATTCCTACTCATTATCTACCTGTGCTGTTGTCATCTTGGCCCCTCCTCCTCTGAGCTTGGGGGTGGAGCTAGAGCCGGTGAAGCAGCTGCCTTTTATGGTCTGGATAAATCCCAGCCATACTAGGTGCACTTTTGGTGAAGGGAGTTTAAACTGTATGATCAATTAAGGTAAAAATGACATCTAATATAAATGACGTTGCATTATTGGTATATGTTTGTCATTGTTTGAATGGGTTTAATGTGGAACCTATGGGTGACTTTAGAAAGGCCAGAAATGTGATTTTTTTTTTTTTGTTGTTGTTAATTAAATAATGGTTGGACTGGAGAAGGAGCTTAGCCTCACAGGGTGGATGCCATGCAGTGTGACTATGTTTGAATAATATATTTTTCTTTTAGCAAATTTACCTTCGGGTACAAAAAAAGTGACCTTCCCTTTTGTCACTGAAAATAAAAGCAAGACTTATGTAGTGTTTGTGACTCCAGACATCCTTTTTCCTTTTTCAACCGAACAGTGAAACCCACAGTTTTGTGACAGTGTGTATGGTATAAAGTGTGTATTGTTGTATTTTCAGGTCCTGTATGTTCCAGATCCAGATTGTCCAGTCTCCAGTGAACCAAGTTCACCTTCTCTTTCTCCCATCAGTCCTTTGTCGCCAACGTCATCAGAAGCAGATTTAGACAAAGTGACGGTAAAGTAACAAAAGTTTTACTGATGCTGTTCTGTCAAAATGGTCCCATCACACTGGGCTCTTCTGAGCATGCTCATAACCACTCAGCTCTTCTGAGCATGCTCATAACCACTCAGCTCTTCTGAGCATGCTCATAAACACCCAGTGTTTTCACGGTAAAAGTCTGTCAGTTCATTCATCGTCAGTCAGATATGTAATTCACTTGGATGCTGGATGTCATTAAAACTTTAAAGTGTATTTATTTTATCGTTCCTTTGACCAGTAAACATAAAAACAATGACATATGTACGATAGATTGAATATTAATGTTAGTAAGTTTTAAATCACTTTTCTATGATATGTTAAATGTTCTGCACTTGTATAGTTCTGTTCCACCTTCATGGAGTTAAAAGTGCTTTACATTAGCCTCACATTCACCCATTCACACACTTTACATTAGCCTCACATTCACCCATTCACACACTTTACATTAGCCTCACATTCACCCATTCACACACTTTACATTAGCCTCACATTCACACACTTTACATTAGCCTCACATTCACACACTTTACATTAGCCTCACATTCACCCATTCACACACTATACATTAGCCTCACATTCACCCATTCACACACTTTACATTAGCCTCACATTCACCCATTCACACACTTTACATTAGCCTCACATTCACCCATTCACACACTTTACATTAGCCTCACATTCACCCATTCACACACTTTACATTAGCCTCACATTCACCCATTCACACACTTTACATTAGCCTCACATTCACACACTTTACATTAGCCTCACATTAACACACTTTACATTAGCCTCACATTCACCCATTCACACACTATACATTAGCCTCACAGTCACCCATTCAGACACTTTACATTAGCCTCACATTCACCCATTCACACACTTTACATTAGCCTCACATTCACCCATTCACACACTTTACATTAGCCTCACATTCACCCATTCACACACTTTACATTAGCCTCACATTCACACACTTTACATTAGCCTCACATTCACACACTTTACATTAGCCTCACATTCACCCATTCACACACTATACATTAGCCTCACAGTCACCCATTCAGACACTTTACATTAGCCTCACATTCACCCATTCACACACTTTACAATAGCCTCATATTCACCTGTTCACACACTTTACATTAGCCTCCCATTCACCCATTCACACACTTTACATTAGCCTCACATTCACACATTCACACACTTTACATTAGCCTCACATTCACCCATTCACACACTTTACAATAGCCTCATATTCACCCATTCACACACTTTACATTAGCCTCACATTCACACACTTTACATTAGCCTCACATTCACCCATTCACACACTTTACAATAGCCTCATATTCACCCATTCACACACTTTACATTAGCCTCACATTCACACACTTTACATTAGCCTCACATTCACCCATTCACACACTTTACATTAGCCTCACATTCACCCATTCACACACTTTACAATAGCCTCATATTCACCTGTTCACACACTTTACATTAGCCTCCCATTCACCCATTCACACACTTTACATTAGCCTCACATTCACACATTCACACACTTTACATTAGCCTCACATTCACCCATTCACACACTTTACAATAGCCTCATATTCACCCATTCACACACTTTACATTAGCCTCACATTCACACACTTTACATTAGCCTCACATTCACCCATTCACACACTTTACAATAGCCTCATATTCACCCATTCACACACTTTACATTAGCCTCACATTCACACACTTTACATTAGCCTCACATTCACCCATTCACACACTTTACATTAGCCTCACATTCACACATTCACACACTTTACATTAGCCTCACATTCACACATTCACACACTTTACATTAGCCTCACATTCACACACTTTACATTAGCCTCATATTCACCCATTCACACACTTTACAATAGCCTCCCATTCACCCATTCACACACTTTACATTAGCCTCACATTCACACATTCACACACTTTACATTAGCCTCACATTCACACATTCACACACTTTACATTAGCCTCACATTCACACACTTTACATTAGCCTCACATTAACCCATTCACACACTTTACAATAGCCTCATATTCACCCATTCACACACTTTACATTAGCCTCACATTCACACACTTTACATTAGCCTCACATTCACCCATTCACACACTATACATTAGCCTCACATTCACCCATTCACACACTTTACATTAGCCTCACATTCACCCATTCACACACACTCATACACCAGTAGGTTTCTAAGGTTCTGTCAGTCTTCAGTGTCTTTGTCCAAGGACACTCTGACATGTGGACACTTGGACATGGGGACAGCCAGAGCAGGCACGTGAACTGCCAACCCTTCAGTCATTGGACGACCTGCTCTACCAACTGAATCACAGCCTCCTTAACCTTTAACCTTAACCCTCCCTTCATATGAACATTATACACGAGTTTTTTGAGTGTTATTGTTCACGTTAGTTCATAAACAATAGTCTACCTTTGACTAACTAAACCTAAATAAAATAAAATAAAATATTTTAAAACTCTACCCATGATGGAATCATTATATGGCATTAATATTAATGTTTACAAAGGTAAAGTAGCAGATTTTGACAGAATAATACAACTTGGTATTTGATTATTGTCAGTTTTGGCTGATGGTAGATCATTTACACAGAACCTGAACCTGTGGACTTGAACTGGTTGACTGTCATCTGTTCAGAACAGACAGGTCCATACTTCCAGAGTTTTTCAACAACCATAAGTGTCCAAACGCTTTGTATAGTTGTGAACATCACACCAGATATTCACAACTTTTAGTATGACCCAAACCATCACATACACACACTGACAGTAATATGGTGTTAGAACACGTTTGCCGTCACTCCCAGAGTGCCGGTCTACACTGGATGAATGTTACACCTCACTCTTATCAATACACACTTTAACTGAGGATCCACCTACACAAGATCTGTAAGATGCTTGTATTTTTTTTATCTGATAATTTAGACTTTTATCTGATAAATTTGACTTGACATGGCTCAATTGGTAGGGGGGGGGGGGGGGGCATGGCTTAGTTGGTAGAGCAGGTCGTCCATTAACTGAAGGGTTGGTGGTTCAAATCCCACTCTATCCTGGTCAGACCGTTGTCCTTCAGCAAAGACACTTCACCCTCCAGTGTTACACTGGTGCATGAATGTTTGGTGGGGGTGGGAGGGGCCACACTTCTGTTAGTCTGAGTGGATAAAAAAGAGTTATAGAAATATAAGCCATTATTATTATTATTGTTATTAACAGTTCAATTAGGAAAATTCACTTTTTTGTTGAAATGGTTTTTAATGTTTCATCACTGTATTACTTTTGAAAAACTAACATTTTAAATAAAACCTAATGTGTCACAGTTGTAAAGAAAGTGGTTCAGTTTGTAGATGAAGTCATTTTTTATTTGACTTTAAAGTTTGGACTGGACATTATTTTCACGCTTTATTCTATTATTTGACTGAAGGGGATGTGGTCCCTGAGGCCCCTGCTGTTTCCACTGGCATGACTCATCTAAAAAGTTAACTTTACCTTGAAAAACTTAGGAAAGTGTTATAAGTTAAAACTGGTTATAGTTAACAGGGTTAACAGAGTTAGCAGGGTTAACAGAGTTAACAGTTAGAGTTAACAGTTTCACTTAACAAATTCACTTTGGTTTGCACCTTAAGTAACGTGCACTTTAGTATTTTTACCTCTGTTTTTTTTTTTTTTTTTTTTTTGCTACCTTTTTTACTGTGTGTATATCCTGTTTTTTGTATGAATGAATGCCTACGATGCTGCATCCCAATTTGCCCCTCGGGGACACTAAATAAACCTTGAACCTTGAACCTTGAACAGTTCATTAACAGTTAGTTAACAGTGTGAGTTAACAGTTAGATAATGGTTAGTTAACAGTTAGTTAACACTTAGAGTTAACAGTTAACAGTTGGAGTTAACAGTTAGATAACAGTTAGTTAACAGTTAATTAACAGTTAACACTTAGAGTTAACAGTTAGAGGGTTAGGGTTTGAGTTAACGATTAAGAGTTGTGTTTTTTCTCATTGTGACTTTTTACCTCACAATATTTACCTTTTTTCCTCATAATTCTGCATTTTTATGTTATGCTTTTTAATCTAAAAATTATGACTTTTTATCTTAATTTTGACAATAATGATTTTTTCTGACAATTTAAACTTTTTAATGATTTTTTTTACATAAAAAGTCATAAGTCTGACATTATATCTCATAATTTTGACCTTTTACCTCATGATTGTGCCTTACCATAGGGATATTTTTCTTTCAATGGCAGAAATGGGCTGAGATGTATGAGAAAGGATTCTCCTGTTGCCATGGAAACGATTCTTAGCAACGGGGAAGTGACTGGCATTTGAAATGTGTTGGTTCCCACACAGTGTCCTGTTCTTCACATCTGAAAACAACAACTGTTCACTATAAAAATATATCATCTGAACAAGTTTGTATAATTTTAACATGTGATCACATTAAATCATTTCTATGACTGATCCTAACCCTAACCCTTAGAGCCCAGTGCACCCACCATCTGTGGCCCAACATGTCCCCACACTGTCCCACACAACAGCTGCCAACAGGCTGTGTGCACGTCCACACACAGACACACACACACTAGTGGGCGGGGCTCCAACGTGCTACCTGGGTTGCCTGTCCTTAAGCCACGCCCCTAGCTGCTGAAAAGATGAGTTTTCATTTCTCCTTGATTTCTTTCCAGAGTCACAGACGTGAGTTTAATGGATAAATGTGAATCTAATATTTGAACTGGATTCACTTTCTAAACAACAACTCCTGTTTACATTTGTGTGAAATAAAAAAGTTCTAATTATATTCTGTTAAATAATAAGATAATAAGATAATAAGATTTAATCGCATCAATCACACTTAGTTTATATTCATTTAGAACCATCCTGACATTTATCACATATTTATGACTTTTTATCTCAAAATTTTAAGTTTTTCTCATTCTTATGTATTTTTAGGGTTTTATTTATCTTGTAATTTTGACTTTTTACATCGTGTAATGACTTTTTATCTCAGTTGTTCCATTATCGTTTGTATGTTGTGTATTTGTAACAGTAGGTTTTAAAGGGTTAAAGATTTTATGTTTAGATACCTTTGACATTGTTCAGATTTTTACTGGTTAAATACATGGTGTTTCATTCATGACAAAAAATGCAGTTTTACTTTCTACTTTATTACCTCCATGAAGGAGGTTCTGTTTGTTTGTCGCAAGATAACTCCTAATTTCACCAGATTTTGATGAAACTTTCAGAGAAGATTGATAATGTGTCAAGGAAGAAACCATTAAATGTTGATCTATAAAGGTCACGTCATGATTTGACATCATATGGCGTCAAGCCAATGGGATATTTGGTAAATGTATGACCTTTACAGTCTTTATTTGGTAAATGTATGACCTTTACAGACTTTATTTGGTAAATGTATGACCTTTACAGACTTTATTTGGTAAATGTATGACCTTTACAGACTTTATTTGGTAAATGTATGACCTTTACAGACTTTATTTGGTAAATGTATGACCTTCACAGACTTTATTTGGTAAATATATGACCTTTACAGACTTTATTTGGTAAATGTATGACCTTTACAGACTTTATTTGGTAAATGTATGACCTTTACAGACTTTATTTGGTAATGACCTTTACAGTCTTTATTTGGTAAATGTATGACCTTTACAGACTTTATTTGGTAAATGTATGACCTTTACAGTCTTTATTTGGTAATGACCTTTACAGACTTTATTTGGTAAATGTATGACCTTCACAGACTTTATTTGGTAAATGTATGACCTTCACAGACTTTATTTGGTAAATGTATGACCTTTACAGACTTTATTTGGTAAATGTATGACCTTCACAGACTTTATTTGGTAGATGTATGACCTTTACAGTCTTTATTTGGTAGATGTATGACCTTCACAGACTTTATTTGGTAAATGTATGACCTTCACAGACTTTATTTGGTAAATGTATGACCTTTACAGTCTTTATTTGGTAGATGTATGACCTTTACAGACTTTATTTGGTAATGACCTTCACAGTCTTTATTTGGTAAATGTATGACCTTTACAGTCTTTATTTGGTAAATATATGACCTATACAGACTTGTGCTGCTTCATGGAGGGCTGCACTCTCTGAATGCTCTAGTTAGAATTGAGAAGTTAGGGTTTGTACTTTTTACTTCAGTAAAGGCAGTTGTTGAATCACTACATATACTTTTACCGAAGTATTATTTGACAGCAGCAGTTGTACTTCTTTTACTACCTCTGTGTATAAGTACATAAAGTAATAAGACTAGTTTGATGTTTGACGCCTCCATCATTCTTCATTTTTCCTCTCACTAACTCTCCCCCCCCCAGGACTCCGATGCCCCCCCCAGACCAGACCCCGTCCACCCCCCTGTGTTCACGGCCCTGCGTCAGTCTAGAGTGGTGTCATCCACCTCCGAGGAGGAAGAGGCCCTAACCGAAAAGTTCCTCAAAATCAACTGCAAGTACATCACTGATGGAAAGGTGAGACACCGTAAAAAGGTGACACACGGTAAAAAGGTGAGACACGGTAAAAAGGTGACACACGGTAAAAAGGTGACACACGGTAAAAAGGTGACACACCATTAAAAGGTGACACACCATTAAAAGGTGACACACCGTTAAAAGGTGGCACACCGTTAAAAGGTGGCACACCGTTAAAAGGTGACACACCGTAAAAAGGTGACACACCGTAAAAAGGTGACACACCGTAAAAAGGTGACACACAGTTAAAACTAGAACAATAAAGATTGAAAATTGATCCAGTAGTTTTTGTGTAAAGCTGCTGATAAACAAACAAATATGTTGTTTATAAAAACCATATTTGACCAAATTGGTTGAAATTCAGTCCATTTCATCGTTGTAATCGTCTCCTTGTTCAGAACAAATTTCAGAACGAACCGTCAAAAATTGGTGACAATAGAGTGAGAACAGGGGAAATGTGTACGGACGGACCTGATCAAACACATTTTCTACACAATAACTCACTTTTAAAGACTTTATTTTTAGATACTTCAGAAACTTTTCTTAAATCATTATTATTTCATCCAGGACAAAAAAAACTATTATTTTTTACATTTTCTTCTAGTTGAGTGGAGAACGTTCAACCTTTGACCTCTTCTGCTCCACATATGGACACATTCAGCTGGTTTTATCCTTGATATTTGGTTCCAGTTGGATCCATGGACATTGTATTTTTCTATGTTTTAACGTCAGGGTGCAGTGAGCGGAGTTCTGCTGGTGACGCCCAACAACATTATGTTTGATCCTCATCGTATGGATCCACTGGTTCAAGCACACGGATGTGAAGAGTACGGCATCATGTGTCCTCTGGAGGAAGTACAGTCTGCTGCCATCTACAAGGACATCACTGACGCCAAGATCAGAGACACCGTGCCTGAGTAAGAACTGACCCCTGACTCCAACCACTGTCCCTGACCCCTTATCACACAATATTGTTATTGATGTGGTTATTGAACAGAAGGACATAGAGGTTTGGGTTTTTGTAGAAAACTGAAACTGTTTCTGGCTTTCTCAGTTTGGTTGTCCTTGTGCTTGCAGTGACCTGGAGCCCCTCCCTGCTGAGAGGCACCCCTCCCAGCAGAAGGACCCAGAGCAACGTCTCAGGGACCCGGGGGCTGAAAGCAGCAGCACCGCCCCCCGCAGCACCGAAGGGTCCATCTCCGAAGATGTCTTCACTGAGTCGGAGCTGTCCCCCATCCGCGAAGAGCAGCAAGCGTCTAATGAGGACCTGCGCCTGGACAAGTCCTCCGGGGCTTCCGTCGAGTCTGTGCAGACTGTGAACCAGGCGGAGCCTGCTGAGGACTCCAGCGCCCCTGGCTCGGACTGCGCCATTGTGAAAATGGAGGACAATCCAGGAGACACTGCCACCGAAGACGAGCGCCGCTCAGCCTCCGAAGACGACTCAGCCATGGGCGTGGAAAAGCCACTAAGCACAGCCACTACCAGCAGCAGTAACACTAGCCAGGCGCACAGGCTCAACAGCACCAGCTCTCGTCCAGGCTCCCAAAGCTCGGCGGGCACCAGAGCAGCAGATCCCACCTCTGCCCGTTCACAGGACGACACCGACAAGGGGACAGACGTTTCCAAAATGGACACTATGCAACAAGACAAAGATAGCGTAGAGCTGACGCAAAAAGACACATCCCAGAATTTTGCAGAAGGTTAGTAATGGTTAACAACATCTACACCCTCCATCCACTACGTATACGACACAAAATACTGTTAAATACATCCACTACGTATACGACACAAAAATACTGTTAAATACATCCACTACGTATACGACACAAAAATACTGTTATATACATCCACTACGTATACGACACAAAAATACTGTTATATACATCCACTACGTATACGACACAAAAATACTGTTATATACATCCACTACGTATACGACACAAAAATACTGTTATATACATCCACTACGTATACGACACAAAAATACTGTTAAATACATCCACTACGTATACGACACAAAAATACTGTTATATACATCCACTACGTATACGACACTAAAATACTGTTATATACATCCACTACGTATACGACACAAAAATACTGTTATATACATCCACTACGTATACGACACAAAAATACTGTTAAATACATCCACTACGTATACGACACAAAAATACTGTTAAATACATCCACTACGTATACGACACTAAAATACTGTTATATACATCCACTACGTATACGACACAAAAATACTGTTAAATACATCCACTACGTATACGACACAAAAATACTGTTATATACATCCACTACGTATACGACACAAAAATACTGTTATATACATCCACTACGTATACGACACAAAAATACTGTTATATACATCCACTACGTATACGACACAAAAATACTGTTATATACATCCACTACGTATACGACACAAAAATACTGTTATATACATCCACTACGTATACGACACTAAAATACTGTTATATACATCCACTACGTATACGACACAAAAATACTGTTATATACATCCACTAAGTATACGACACAAAAATACTGTTATATACATCCACTAAGTATATGACACAAAAATACTGTTATATACATCCACTACGTATACGACACAAAAATACTGTTATATACATCCACTAAGTATACGACACAAAAATACTGTTATATACATCCACTACGTATACGACACAAAAATACTGTTATATACATCCACTACGTATACGACACAAAAATACTGTTATATACATCCACTAAGTATATGACACAAAAATACTGTTAAATACATCCACTACGTATACGACACAAAAATACTGTTATATACATCCACTACGTATACGACACTAAAATACTGTTATATACATCCACTACGTATACGACACAAAAATACTGTTAAATACATCCACTACGTATACGACACAAAAATACTGTTATATACATCCACTACGTATACGACACTAAAATACTGTTATATACATCCACTACGTATACGACACAAAAATACTGTTATATACATCCACTACGTATACGACACAAAAATACTGTTAAATACATCCACTACGTATACGACACAAAAATACTGTTAAATACATCCACTACGTATACGACACTAAAATACTGTTATATACATCCACTACGTATACGACACAAAAATACTGTTAAATACATCCACTACGTATACGACACAAAAATACTGTTATATACATCCACTACGTATACGACACAAAAATACTGTTAAATACATCCACTACGTATACGACACAAAAATACTGTTAAATACATCCACTACGTATACGACACAAAAATACTGTTAAATACATCCACTACGTATACGACACAAAAATACTGTTAAATACATCCACTACGTATACGACACAAAAATACTGTTATATACATCCACTACGTATACGACACAAAAATACTGTTAAATACATCCACTACGTATACGACACAAAAATACTGTTGTATACATCCACTACGTATACGACACAAAATACTGTTATACATCCACTAAGTATACGACACAAAATACTGTTATATACATCCACAAAGTATGACACAAAATACTGTTATATACACCCATTACGTATACGATACAGACATACCGTTATATACATGCACTAAGGATATGACACAAAACAGTGTTATATACATCCACTATGTATACGACACAAAATGCTTTTATATACATCCGTTACGTATGCGGCACAAAGATACTGTCAAATACACCCACTATGTATACGACACAAAAATACTGTTATATACATCCACTACGTATACGACACAAAAATACTGTTAAATACATCCACTACGTATACGACACAAAAATACTGTTATATACATCCACTACGTATACGACACAAAAATACTGTTAAATACATCCACTACGTATACGACACAAAAATACTGTTAAATACATCCACTACGTATACGACACAAAAATACTGTTAAATACATCCACTACGTATACGACACAAAAATACTGTTAAATACATCCACTACGTATACGACACAAAAATACTGTTATATACATCCACTACGTATACGACACAAAAATACTGTTAAATACATCCACTACGTATACGACACAAAAATACTGTTGTATACATCCACTACGTATACGACACAAAATACTGTTATACATCCACTAAGTATACGACACAAAATACTGTTATATACATCCACAAAGTATGACACAAAATACTGTTATATACACCCATTACGTATACGATACAGACATACCGTTATATACATGCACTAAGGATATGACACAAAACAGTGTTATATACATCCACTATGTATACGACACAAAATGCTTTTATATACATCCGTTACGTATGCGGCACAAAGATACTGTCAAATACACCCACTATGTATACGACACAAAAATACTGTTATATACATCCACTAAGTATACGACACAAATACTGTTATATACATCCACTAAGTATACGACACAAATACTGTTATATACATCCACTAAGTATACGACACAAAAATACTGTTATATACATCCACTAAGTATATGACACAAAAATACTGTTATATACATCCACTACGTATACGACACAAAAATACTGTTAAATACATCCACTACGTATACGACACAAAAATACTGTTATATACATCCACTAAGTATACGACACAAATACTGTTATATACATCCACTAAGTATACGACACAAATACTGTTATATACATCCGTTACGTATGCGGCACAAAGATACTGTCAAATACACCCACTATGTATACGACACAAAAATACTGTTATATACATCCACTAAGTATACGACACAAATACTGTTATATACATCCACTAAGTATACGACACAAATACTGTTATATACATCCACTAAGTATACGACACAAAAATACTGTTATATACATCCACTAAGTATATGACACAAAAATACTGTTATATACATCCACTAAGTATATGACACAAAAATACTGTTATATACATCCACTAAGTATACGACACAAATACTGTTATATACATCCACTAAGTATACGACACAAAAATACTGTTATATACATCCACTAAGTATACGACACAAAAATACTGTTATATACATCCACTAAGTATATGACACAAAAATACTGTTATATACATCCACTAAGTATATGACACAAAAATACTGTTATATACATCCACTACCATGGGAGTAGGTTTCTAGATAGATGGTTGTGACATGTCACAACCAATATTTGGGGTTGCAAAAATAGTCCCTTCCGATACTTGATACTTTCATTGAAAATGTTTAAATACTATTTTAATATACTACACACATGGTAGCATTAATAAAAACTACTTTGCATTTTTTCACATTTTGTTTTTGTCATCTGTCAAGCGTGACTCCTGTCTGACAGATGCGACTCTTGTAATTGTCCGAATTCCAATACTTAAAGTTCCGGAGACAATGCCACCGAAAAAGAAACGGGACATTAAAACATATTTCACTACTGCGGCTGTAAGTATAGTGTGCACTGAATCCCGGAACTAAATTAATAGCATTCAGAGTGAGGGGTTTAGCTGAGTGTGTTATTTTTTCCCTCGTGTAATTTGGAGTGCTGTAGTTTTACCTGTCTTAAGTAGCAAACAGGCAAAGACTTTAACTTTTAAATGTACAGTATCCCAATAATGTAAATATTGCACTATTTACAACACAGAAATACTTGTACAAAAAACTTTGAAAAAAATGTGCGAACTATCAGGATGGACATTGTGATGCACAGATTTCATATAAAATTTTAAAAGCCAGTCAAAAATGTCCATTTCAAATGAATTGGGCCATTTTACGTGGCTATAACTCCCAAACGATACATCGTAGTGTTTTGCAGTAAATAGGAAAAATTCTTCAGATTGGCCCAGAGATTAGGTGTGGTCTCATACTTCCAATATGTCGTGCAGATTTCGCATTATGTCAAATAAAACCCTGTTCATTCTTAAGTGTCATTCCATGGTTATTTCATTAATAATGTTGTTCTTCATTGTTATTGAATTCATTGTGTGTTGGTTCTATTTTAAAAAACGTCTGGATTGTTTTGTTTCGAGCTGTTTTTGAACGGTAGAAAAATAACTTAAGGTCGAACAACAGAGTTTATCGGTACTTCCTCGTACATATCAATGATGTGGTGACGAGGCGTCTCTGTTTGGCTCAGAAGGAACACTCCCCCCTCCGGCTCTCCGCATGTGTTTACTTTTACCAGAGTAACATCCAGCTAGATTTCTTGCTGTTGCTTATTCTGAAAATGTGTAGTAAAAAAGTGAGGCTTTATTTCCACAGAGAGCACATGAAGCAGTTTGATCTGCCATTTTTTTCAAGTTTGTGTAGCAGCTACTGTGACGCTGTCTTCTGTTGTAGATGCTAATGCTGCTTCAGATTTGCTGTAATTGAAAAGGGGCTTAACCCCACATGGGTGATGCTAAAGTCTGTTTGACGTTAGGCTTTTTCTGGGTCCCTCGCAGAAAGATGAGTAGAATGAAAACTATGAAGTATTGAACATGTAACAGTAGTTAGACACAGTGCTGGGTTAGGGTTAGGCTCCACGGCAGAGCATGAAATGGACCTTAAATGTCAGACCACAACTGGTCCGGGTCCTATTCAAATGATAAAAATTATGCCTGAAACCACCGGATCTCGTCGGGTCTAGGAATGGGACATAATTTTCAAATATTGGAATACTCATGACAAGCTTGAATATAGAAATATTATATTACTTGTATTGTGTTTGACTTGGACAGAAGGTCGTATTAACTCTTTTTGTACGGTGGTCAACAAGAAAGATGAACAACTGAAAAAATACCCGTCTGGCAAAGGTGGCGAGTGCGTACCTGTGTGATACCCCCCCTCCCCTGGTTAGTTATTGTGGTAGCCCCCCCCCCCCAGTTGTGTTGATAGAGGCTGGTAAACTGGAACTGGGAGGATGAAATATAACAACCACATCCACAGATACTGTATTGTATTTTATCTTATGGTGAACATGCCTACTCATGTCCTGTCTGTCCTGTACTGTGTCCTGTCATCAATGTTTGTGAGACGCCCTCTCGTTTTCTCCTGTTACTGCACAACAAATCTACCCACGGGTACTAATAAAAGTGAACTGAACTGAACTGAACTGTTCAGTTTCCCAGTCAATCAAGATGACTGACAGATTCTACATCTAATCACATGTAAGGAGTTTAGATGAGACCCCTCCTTTGAAAACAGATTGGTTGTGGAAGGTTCCAGATGGTATCGTCAGATAACATGGTATACTTCGTGGTAAACTACATATTTCTCATAAATTCCAGTTCAGTCTTTAGCTTAGCTAATGCTAACAGCTGGACTATTAGCACTGAATATAAAGGTACTGAATGTAAATGGTTTGTTTTCAGGTACAGGATCATCATCATGGAAACGGAAGCACCGCTCTCACAAGTTCCTGTGTCTGCGGGTGGGGAAGCCCATGAAGAAGACATTTGTGTCCAACGCCAGTGCGTCCATGCAGCAGTATGCTCAGCAGGGCAAGAAACATGAGTACTGGTTCACTGTGCCGCACGAGAGGTTAGCATACACCGCTAATACCAGGGTTAGCTACACCCTAACCCTAGCTCCTCCCATACAGTCCTCTAGCCCCTCCCCTACAGTCCTTTAGCTCCTCCCCTACAGTCCTCTAGCTCCTCCCATACAGTCCTATAGCTCCTCTCACACAGTCCTATAGCTCCTCCCCTACAGTCCTCTAGCTCCTCCCATACAGTCATCTCGATCCTCCCCTACAGCTAACTAGCGCCTCCCCTACAGTCATCTAGCTCCTCTCATACAGTCCTCTAGCTCCTCTCATACAGTCCTCTAGCTCCTCCCATACAGTCCTCTAGCTCCTCCCATACAGTTCTCTAGCTCCTCCCCTACAGTCATCTAGCTCCTCCCATACAGTCATCTGGCTCCTCTCATACAGTCCTCTAGCTCCTCCCATACAGTCCTCTAGCTCCTCCTCTACAGTCCTATAGCTCCTCCCCTACAGTCCTCTAGCTCCTCCTCTACAGTCCTATAGCTCCTCCCCTACAGTCCTCAAGCTCCTCCCCTACAGTACTCCAGGATATATTTAGTGAGGAAGCGTTGTTTATGTGGTTGGTTTTGGTTCAGTGATGTCATGTTTGGCCCCTCCCCCTCCACAGGTCGGACCACCTGTATGTGTTTTTCATGCAGTGGAGTCCAGACATGTACGGAGAAGGGATCCGAGGGATGGGCCAAGAACCTGGATTTAGGGTGGTGAAAAAAAACGAGGCGTCAGAAACATCTGAGGACGAGCCAATCACTGACCTGAACGTGAAGGAGTGGGAGGTAGGGTCTAAACGCTGGCCATGCCCCCCCCAGCCCCACCCACCACACTTGTGCTGCCTAGAGCCACAGTCACACTTATGGATGAAGTACAGTTAGTAACCCACACTGACCCACACTTTGATAAAGCTTCATCCATAACCTGTCAGTCCAGAATCTTCTGTGTGAAACATTCATTAAATAAATGTTTATTATGAAGTGATGTCTGTGACAAAGTGAGTGGGAGGAACACTAAAGTACTGCTACATATTTAGGATAAACATGTGTCTGTGGTTGGAGTTGAACATAAAATAAATATTGTTAAAATGTAAAATGAGTCAATTTGTTCTGATAATATGTTTGATATTTGTCACAATATGAATCCAAAAGTTACCACATTAAAAATGACATGTAGGAAATGAAAAGTTACCAGTACACTGTCTACAGTATAGATATGAAGTTCTGAGATGGAAGAATGTGTCAAAAATATGTCATTTTATTTAATGTTTGTCATTTTTGTTCATTTTACTAAATATCTTGTTCATTTTTGTTCATTTTACTGAATATATTGGTCATTTTTGTTCATTTTATGAAATATTTGTCATTTTTGTTCACTTAATTAAATATTTTGGTCATTTTTGTTCATTTTACAGAATTTTTCGGCATTTTTTTTCATTCTACTGAATGTTTTCGGCATTTTTGTTCATTTTATTGAATGTTTTGGTCACATTAGTTCATTTTACTGAATGTTTTGGTCATTTTTGTTCATTTTACTGAATGTTTTGGTCATTTTTGTTCATTTTACTGAATGTTTTGGTCATTTTTGTTCATTTTACTGAATGTTTTGGTCATTTTTGTTCATTTTATTGAATATTTTGGTTATTTTATTCATTATTTTTGGTTAATTTTTGTTCATTTAATTTAATATTTTTGGTCATTTTATTTAATTTTTGTTATTTTTGTTAATTTAACTAAATATTTTGGCAATTCTTGTTCATTGTTGTTCATTCTATTGAATATTTGTGGTCATTTTTCTTAATTTTATTGAATTGTCTTTTCATTTTTGTCAGCCATATTCTGACAGTTCAACTCAAACCACAGATACATATTTATCCTAAATATGCAGCAGTACTTGACTCTCAATACCACTCATTTTGTCCCAAAAATTACTCCATATTATTTAGTCTCACATTAAATCAGTGTTAATTCACTGTCACAATGCCAGTCATTGTGAACTATGTTGGTTTTTGTTCCATCATAAATATGTACTTTTACTTTAAACTTCTGCTTTGTGTATTTTGTACTTTTTTGTGTAAAACTGCATATTTCTTGGTACATTTTTGTGAACACTTGCTTTGCTTGGAAAAGTGTTTGTGTGACCTTCCAACCAAAGTATTTTGCATGTTTGTGTACTTGTTTACTCTTGTGATTCAGTGTACAGTACTTCACACAGTACTTCATGCAGTACTTCATACAGTACTTCATCATATGTTTTGTGATCGTCTCAGTATTTAGAAACTCGAGTCTAATGTCCACCAGAAGACTTTCTGAATATAAACCAACAAGTACACTAACCAAGTACAAGTACTTCACTACTCTACAGAAAAATAAATACTGCAGGAAAGTACAGATACCTAATAAAAACTACTTGAGTAAACGTATCACCTTTACTTTTTCCATTGTTTTTCAAACTGATTATTATTACAGGTAGTACTAGTAGCAGTCGAAGAAGTAGCAGCAGTACCAGTATTAATAGTAGTAGTAGTAGCAGTAGCAGTAGTAGTAGCAGTACCAGTAGTAGTAGTAGTAGCAGTAGCAGTACCAGTATTAGTAGTAGTAGCAGCAGTACCTGTATTAGTAGTAGCAGTATTAGTAGTAGTAGTAGCAGTACCAGTATTAGTAGCAGTACCAGTAGTAGTAGTAGTAGAAGTACCAGTAGTAGTAGTAGTAGTAGCAGCAGTAGCAGTACCAGTATTAGTAGTAGTACCAGTAGTAGTAGTAGTAGTAGCAGCAGTAGCAGTACCAGTATTAGTAGCAGTACCAGTATTAGTAGTAGTAGTAGCAGCAGTAGCAGTACCAGTATTAGTAGCAGTACCAGTATTAGTAGTAGTAGCAGCAGTACCTGTATTAGTAGGAGCAGTATTAGTAGTAGTAGTAGCAGTACCAGTATTAGTAGCAGTACCAGTAGTAGTAGTAGTAGTAGTAGCAGTAGCAGTACCAGTATTAGTAGTAGTAGCAGCAGTACCTGTATTAGTAGTAGCAGTATTAGTAGTAGCAGTACCAGTATTAGTAGTAGTAGCAGTACCAGTATTAGTAGAAGTACCAGTAGTAGTAGTAGTAGTAGCAGCAGTAGCAGTACCAGTATTAGTAGTAGTACCAGTAGTAGTAGTAGTAGTAGTAGCAGCAGTAGCAGTACCAGTATTAGTAGTAGTAGTAGCAGTACCAGTATTAGTAGCAGTACCAGTATTAGTAGTAGTAGTAGCAGTACCAGTATTAGTAGCAGTACCAGTAGTAGCAGTAGCAGTATTAGTAGCAGTACCAGTAGTAGTAGTAGTAGCAGTAGCAGTACCAGTATTAGTAGCAGTACCAGTAGTAGTAGTAGTAGTAGCAGTACCAGTATTAGTAGCAGTACCAGTAGTAGTAGTAGTAGTAGTAGCAGTAGCAGTACCAGTATTAGTAGCAGTACCAGTAGTAGTAGTAGTAGTAGCAGCAGTACCAGTATTAGTAGTAGTAGTAGCAGTACCAGTATTAGTAGCAGTACCAGTAGTAGTAGTAGCAGTAGCAGTACCAGTATTAGTAGCAGTACCAGTAGTAGTAGTAGTAGTAGTAGTAGCAGTAGCAGTATTAGTAGCAGTACCAGTAGTAGTAGTAGTAGTAGCAGCAGTACCAGTATTAGTAGTAGTAGTAGCAGTACCAGTATTAGTAGCAGTACCAGTAGTAGTAGTAGCAGTAGCAGTACCAGTATTAGTAGCAGTACCAGTAGTAGTAGTAGTAGTAGTAGTAGCAGTAGCAGTATTAGTAGCAGTACCAGTAGTAGTAGTAGTAGTAGCAGCAGTAGCAGTAGCAGTATTAGTAGTAGTACCAGTAGTAGTAGTAGCAGTAGCAGTACCAGTAGTAGTAGTAGTAGTAGCAGTACCAGTATTAGCAGCAGTACCAGTAGTAGTAGTAGTAGTAGCAGTAGCAGTATTAGTAGCAGTACCAGTAGTAGTAGTAGTAGTAGTAGCAGTAGCAGTACCAGTATTAGTAGCAGCAGCAGTACTAGTATTAGTAGTAGTAGTAGCAGCAGTAGAAGTATTAGTAGTAGTAGTAAGTAGCAGTAGTCCCATTTAAAGTGATACTGAAGTACATTTAAATGTTAATGTAAATGAATACTGGAGGAAACCAAGTGTTTGTCTGGGTTAGGTTGGTTAGGGTTAGTGCAGATACATGATCCACTACAGCTGAATTAATAAACAGGAAGCTGCTGCTTTACTTCCTTTGGACCATTCATCTATTTGAAAGTTACACACTGTTTGACTCTGGTGTTAAGGCTTCTGGTTAAGTTAAGAATATTTAAGAACAGTTAAATAAGAATATTTAAGAACATTTAAGAATATTTACAGGGTTGTAAAAGGTAGTGAAAGATAGTGAACGAAATTAGACTAAATTAAGGCTTGTAAAAACGTATTAAAGATTAATAAACATCATCTGAACAAGTAGTAATTTTTACCTCCATAATGTGTCTAAAATACGTTTTATAATTTGTGTAATGCAAGCCTATCTCCTTGACTTAATAAACTAGCATGAATTTGTTTTTATGTTCCCAGTTGGACCTGAATGACCTCACTTGTACCTTGCGCGCATTGAGCCAATCAGGTTCGTGCTTCTCATAAGCGTAGTTGTTAGCCAGTTAGCAACATGAGTGGTTATCAATGGGAAATTGCATTGTAAACAACACACTAGCTAACGTCTTGGTTTCGAGAAGCGCACCCCTGAGTAGACGACTGGCCATCTTGCTGCCAAATCTGCACTAGTTTATGGCGTTATTTCAGATGTGGGAAAATAGTTGTGGCTGAAGGATGCTTCGTTTAAAGAATGGCTTAGGCCTGTAGTTGGCAACAGCCGAGAGGATTATTGCAATGTATGTAAGAAAGCCCTAAATGTTCAGTGGAAATCACACATGGAATCGAATAGCCACCAAACAAGGATGCAGGGACGAAAGGTCCAGCTACCGCCAGAGTCCTGCACTGTTCTGATTTTGACATACCGCAACCGCCCATACCTGTCATGTTCAAACCCGTATCCAACCCGTTTTCCGACGAAAAAAAAAAAAATCCGCACCCGAACCGACCTGCTATAAATGAACCCGATATCAGACCCGAACCCAGAAGAAAATGTCAGATAGCCAAACTTAAATACAAACATTTATTGCCACGAATATACTGAACAGTGACATAGCCAAGGCAGAGCCAAATAAAAATGTTGTTAAACAGTAGCAGACAAATAATAAACTCAAAAAATATTTTTATCCGTGAGCTCACGCGCATACACACACACACACACACACACACACACACACACACAGACACACTTGAAAAATGCATCAAGAAGGAAGCCGACAGGAGGCAGCTATACAAGTCCAAACTAAAGAACAGTTTTTAGCCTATGAACCGCAAATTAGACCCGCGATCACCCACGTCCGAACTGAACCCGTATCCGACACAGCACAACATTTTTTCACCCGTTTCGTGAAAATCTGCGGTTCACCCACAGGTACCCGAACCTGTGCAGGACTCTGGCTACCGCTGTCTGTGTTTTGTGTTGGGACCGGTGCTGGGTAAAGTACTTTGAAAAAGTCATTAATTTCAAATACTAGTTACTTCCCCAAAAAAAGTAATTGCGTTACTAACCGCATTACTCTACTAGCAAAGTAATTAGTTACCCGGAAAAGTATTATTGCGTTACTTTCTTTGTTTTTGCTTAAAAATGTCAAAGAAATGAAACAGTTGAACAGAACAGTTAAACAGGGGATCCATCCTTGTTCTGTGATGTTACTGTGGATTGATTTAAGATGCTTCCTCAATTAATCTGTGCTACGCCTTATTTGCTGAAAACATAAACTAAACACAAAGCTAGAACTTCTATAGACTGGGACAGTAAGTTTCCACCATGAAACCCAAAAGTGCGGTGGAGGAGTTGTGTTATCCACATGACGGGTGGACTACGGCAAAAGGAGTCTGTTTTTTTACATCATATTTAGCAGCAAAATTTACGGGAATATTGAATATTTTCTCTACGTTTGACGATTTAAAATTAGCTTTTAACATAATATCGCTTGACCTCGTTTTAAAAAGTAACTGAAGAGCCACGGTGTGTGTGTGTGTGTGTGTGTATGTGTGTGTGTGAGTCGACACAACAACTCTTTTCTTTTCTCAGTGACAGACATCAACCAGTTAATGAGGCTCAGCGATCGGTCAAGATTGTTCAACGCATTTCGTTATCCTTTGTCCACGTCTAGTCTTGTGATTTTATTTCTTCTGCTGCCGCTTTGTTTTGCCGTTTTTTGTTAGTGACATTACTATAACAACTGACGCGATATAATGACGTTATCGACACACGTCTAAGAGGACAGGGCTAATTTATGGCCCCTCTCTCGGGCAATTTTATTGTCCAGTATTGAAGTTTTAAGTTATTTGTTTCCAATTATTTTTTTAATGAGATACTGTTTCTACAGTATAAAGTTGTATTTTATTATTACGTTTCTTCCAATTTAAATACCCTGATTTGACTTTACCCGTCACTTTACTTTGCTGCTACAGTTTGACGTCGTGTTGGTAGTAAAAAATATTGTGGAGGTAGTGAAAAAGGTAGTAAATTCAACTAAAGAATCTCTGTATAAACCCTGATTTAGGAACAGTTAAGAATATGTAATATTTAAGAACATTTAAGAGCAGTTAAGAACACAATAAAAGGCTTTGAATCAAAAGTACAAAAACTGCTTCCTAACTGTTAATATACAGATATTATTGGTATAAATAAGTAGTTGGTGGAGTAATAGTACTTTTACTACCTCTGCTTGTTCTTGAATAAAAACCACTTCTTTTTATTACTGTGTCTTTAAATCGGTTTGGGGGCGGGCTCGTTGTTAATTTTAGACTAATGAGAAGCCGGAGTGTGTATTACGTGTCGTGATTGGCTATTCACGGTGTCCGTCAAACCGTTGGTGTTTGGAACTAAAGGCTTGTGTTAGTGGAGCTCAGGCTGCCTCTGCCAGCGGTGTCTTCAGGTTAGAACAGAACTTACAGGATCTGTAATGTGACTTTACAGCTTTAACCTCGTTCAGAAAGTAAGATATGTTTTCTAGAAGAGTCAAGGACCAAGAGAAACGTCAGGCTCCTAAGTATACATGTGTACGTCGCTTTTCTCCAGTTTGTTTTTTCTCTGGTGATGTATATGTTCATGTATGTTGTCTTACTGTTAGCCAACCATGCTAGCTGGCTAACGGTACTACTAGCCTGCTAGCATGGTCCCGTTGGGTCAGTGCTGTTGAGCAGTTAGTCTTAAACAAAGTGTCCACTATCTGCGGTGTGTTTGACAGTCAGGACAGAGCTCTGATCTGCCTTTGGTCCTCTCTTTGTCAGCGGTCTGAAAGTTTCTGCAGCTGGAAGATAATTAGAAGACAGAACAAGTGTACAACACAGTCCTTCGTTAACGAGTTAAACGTCACTGGACATATGAGTCGTCATGTGAGTTTCCTGGCGTGAAAACAGAATGTTAGCCACCTGGACTGGAAGAGCCAGCCCTTAGCTCCACTTCTGACACTGGCGGACTCTCATCTAACACACTGGGCCATGTCTGCTCCTGATCATAGTTAGCATGATGCTAGCTTAACCCTCTCCAGGGGACAAAGATACTTACGTGCCTCCATCTGAAGGTGAAGTGATGCATCATTTATGAAACCTGTAGTTTACCCTTTCTGCTGCATTATTGAGAGCTGTAAAGAGACGGCTTGTTACCAAAGTTATTTACACCAGCAGCAACAAGTTGAGTAACAGGAAAAATCAGGTCTTTTGATAATACTATGTATTTGAAAGGACAGTGGGTTTGACTGTGTGTAGATTCTATTTGTGACTGTTTATCTGGTGCACAAGGCCCTTCCATCCTGAGCTGAACTGAACATTGCGTTCAAAAATTTTTAAAAGTCAAGCAAAAAATATACATTTAAAATGCCAAATAAAAAGAAATCTAACAAAAAAATTATTAAAATGAACAATATCAGAGTGCAACGGAAAAAAAAATGCTCAGATGGTGTAAAATATTTGCCTTCACATCTTCCTCAGTTTTGGTTGTCTTTTTCCTTGATTCCAACTTCAGACTTTTCCTTTGCGCTCCCTGACTTTTCGTTTGTGGTTTTGACACAAATGTGGGTGGTGGGGGGCAGAACTTCCTTTGGTGGATTTCTATTGGTTTATTTATGTTTGATGGAGAGCTAAGCAAGTGATGATGGTCACACACATGCACTAAATAGTCTAGTATATGTCTGCCAGACTGGAATATGTACTGATCTGAAGCAATGTTGACTCCCCCTCTGTGGGGTTAAAAGATATAAAAAATAAATGAATAAATACATGAATAAAATAAGTGAATGAATAGAAAAATAAAATAAAATAAATAAAATAAAAATAAAAAATGAAAGCAAAATGCAAAAAAATTTGAAAAAGGAAAGAAAAAAAGGGAAAAGAAGAAGAAGGGAGGGAAAAAAGAAAACAACAACAAAAAAAACTCTATTTGTTACCTACTTTCCTATCTGCTCATTTGTTTTTAGTTTTTTTTGTTTTTTTTTTTTCTTTTTTTTGTATATATGTCTATGTTTAGTACTTCAGTTATTGATTATTGGTATTGTTATCATTGTTATTGTTATTATTTTATTTATCATCTTTTTTGTACTATGCACTATATTACTACAAGATGTATTTAGGTTGTTGAGGAAGTGAAGAAGGGGTAGGATTAAATAAGCTTATGCTTCATCCTACTCCTTTTCGAACATGTCATTGTTATTATTATTATTGCTGTATTGAATATTGTTGCACTTTGCACATGTTCGAAATAAATCATTCAAATCAAAAAAAAAAAAAAAAAATCAAGTGTACCTAATCGGAAGCAGAGTCGCTGCTGTGGCCACAGAGGCTTCATGCTCTGACTGAGCTGTCTGTCAAACAGAAATGGACCAATAGTAATCCACCAAAGGAAGTCCCGCCTCCACCAGCCACTTTTGTGTCAAAACTGCAGAAGAAAGGTCAGGGAGCGCAGAGGAAATCACAATAAAGGAAAAAACAACCAAAACTGAGAAAGATGTGGAGGCAAATATTTTACACCATCTGAGCATTTTTTTTAATTACTCTATTCTTCATTTGAATATTTTTTTATTTGGTATTTTGAATTAATATTTTTTGCTGCTCTTTTAAAAATCTTTGAATGTATTAACACATATCAAATACCTAACCCTAACCCTAACTCTAACATTAGCTCAATGTTGGAACAGATGCAGTAGTTCTTCATGGGCTGTGCTGCTTTTCTATAAATAGCAGCTTTACCTCTGCAAAAAAATGGGTAAAATAAAGATTACACAAACATGCAAAATGTCTGAGTGCTACAACATGCCCTGATCTCTTGTCTATACTCAAAGGTTTCCAGTTGAAGTGGCTTTAAGACATTCCATCATTTACTTATTTTTTACATCTGTCTTTTAATGGAGGGTAAGTTTGAAAGAATTGCACTATTATAGTGCAAATAACGCCTTCCAAACTTCTCCTTTTTTTCCCCCCATGGCCAGTAACAGAACTGGCAGTTTTATGTTCCACCTGTTCCTGTCTTTGTACTACCAGGTAGTGTCTCTGACGGAGTACCACCGTCGGATTGATGCTCTAAACAGTGAAGATCTGCGCTCACTCTGCAAACGACTCCAGGTGCCCTGACCCACCCATCTGCCCCTCCCCCACCCACCCCCCCTGCTCTGCCCAGGCCTGCTCTGGTCCAACCCCAAATGGATTCCCTTAGGCTTCGTACTGCAGAATAAAGCAAGAATAAAGCTCCCTTTGTTTTAATGAAAAGTTCTAACTTGTGTTTAGGGTCACAAAATCCAGTCTAAACTTGTTACAGAGGGTGTTTTGGAGAAAAGTTGAAAGGCAGCTGACTAAAAATAGAATTTTCTATCAATTGATTGTAGTGTTGTCACGATACCTATATTTTAGTACTAGTGGTACCAACATTTATTTCCATTCTTTTTGATACGTTTTCTAATAAAAACACGGAAAATGTCATTACTGACTTTATTAATGGAAAATGAGATCAACATAAACGGTAAATGTAACAGTCAAATAAAATGAATGAAAGCAGAGCAGTGAGTGCAAACTTTAAAGATCAAATGAGCATCAGTTTATGCCTAAATATTAAAGACATGATTTATGTTGAAAAAGAATTGGAAAGTAAAGACATTTTTGTTTTGAATCAGTTATTATTTGAAAAATATCGTATACATGAAGCAAAATGGAATGTTAGAGCACCACTAATTCAACAATTAAAAATATAAGTTGGACATTTTGATCCATTAAAAGGTCTTTTTGTCTTGTCAGTGTTTAGCAGATTGGAAGTGTTTCAGTCTTTCACCAGACATGTTTTAAACATTATTTACAAAGTGATGTCTTTACATTTATGATTTATTCTTCCTCATTTGTGGTAAAAGTGAAATCCTTCCATATTCTACTTGTTGCTCCTGGTTTATCATGGATGGTAGGATTGTGATTCTGTTCCACTCACCTGTATTCTAGTTACATCCACACGTTACCGGTTAACTTTACTGCACTGTTGTAAATACTGGTACTTGTCAAACACAGTATAGTACCATTTTAAATGCCTCAGGACTGCAGTACAGTACTAGTACCGGTATTCGTGACAACATTAGTTAATTGCAGAAAAGTGTCTTGTTTGGAGTGATGAGGTGATCATGTGACAGCAGTCTTATCTTCATGTCACCTCTTCATTGGAGCTATCTTTTTTTTGTTACAAGTTATTTCTAGCAATTAGTGTTCACTAAAGACAAGTTTTCTATGGACAGTTCTGTGGGAGAAACCTCAAGGAAGTTGAACTCTATGCTGTAAAAGTAAAGAATGTGGGAAGTGAGGAACAGGCACTCAAGAGTGCTGGAGTGTCTGGAAGTAAAACTGACTCCTCTAACAGGATGAATGATGATGACAATACAGGTAGAGCCTTATGAGAATGAGCACTGAAACATGAGAGCAGTGCTGAAGCACTCTACAATCACCCCCTGTTATCTACAAACATAAATAACCCAAACAGTCAGACAAAAGTACAAATTATTCATTGGCCTGATTTCTTCTTCAGTTTATATTCTGTTCTGTCAGGCACGCTCTTTTCTTCCTAGTTGTCACAAATGTAATGTAGTCTTCTGCCATCCACACATTCTAGGTATGGAACCAGGTGGATTTACAGACATGGGCTTTTGTAAAAGATTTTTTTGGTTTCTACTACCCTCATATAATAATATCTGACTGCACAACCTTACAGGGGAACTACTGGAGTGATGCTACAGCCCCAAATTCAAAATGGACACCATTGGACATGAAGGAATATCAAGTTTTAAAACAGATCAGCCGACAGGGTCGTGTCATATATCATTTTCAGCTATTTTGGGGTTGAGATTTTGATATTTGATGTCCCTTTGATGGACAATAGACAAAGTTCTAATTGTAAAATCGTGAGATAAAAAGTCAAATTTGGCCCCCTAGATATTCAGCTCATTTTTGTCTTAATCAGTGTTTGCAAGGAGATGCTGGTTTCATCATTTTGACTGGGTAAACAAATGTTCAAAAAGACTTTGGTTTCTTAAATGAAACACTGGTTTACTCACAGCAGTTCTGATATGTTCAACCTGTTTAACCCTTTGATGCATACAAACATACACACACACAGTGGTCATTTTTGTCATTTCTGGGGTTAGGGTCATTGATGCATCAAAGGGTTATTTAAAGCTCATTCTACCTTCTTTTTAGAATTCAGTCTAAATCAGGGGTGCCCAATCCTGGTCCTTGAGAGCTACTATCCTGCATGTTTTAGATGTATCCTTCTTCCAACTCACCTAACAGTCATTATCAGGCTTCTGCAGAGCTTGATGAGAGGTTTATCATTTGAATCGAATGTGTTGGAAGGGGGATACTTCTAAAACATGCAGAATAGTAGCTCTCGAGGACCAGGATTGGGCACCCCTGGTCTAAATCCTCTGCATCATCCTGCTGTAACTGATAAAACACTAAACAGTAGCAGTCATCAGTTTTCAGTCACATATTGTCATTGTCACTGTTTGACTTGACCTTTGACCTACTTGTAGATCACCACTAAGGAAGAGGTTAACTCCAAACATGGCACAGCCGTCAAGACAGAGATGGAGCCGGAGACGTTCAAACCCAACCTCAGAGAACCCAGCGACCTCCTGGAGGCTGAACAGATAGAGAAGGTACGGTACTGATCCCTCAATTCAATACAAAAGACTTTATTTATCCCAAAGGGCAATTTAAAAACAGTTAAGAGTCTGCAATGTCAGTATAAATGCAAGTATAAACATATAAAAATGACAAGTTAAATAAATAATTAAAAACACAAAAAAAAATCCCATGGAGCAACAAGTGCAAATGAGCAAAAGACAGTCATGGTGTAACATAAATCACAAAACTACATTGTGGGAGATGGCAGAAGTGTAGGTGTTATCAAGTTAAGTGAGATTAATGAGGGGGGCACTGTGTGTGTGTGTTTTGGGGAAGGTGGAGGTATTACGAGTTGAGGAGGAGGACAGCCTTACGAACAAAGGTGGTCCACCTCCTCTGAGTTCTGCAGCCAGGACATCTGAACCTGGGTCCAGAGGGGAGCCACTCAAAGGCAGTGTGCCGTGGGTGGGAAGAGTCCTTAATGATGTGACCAGTTAAGCTGCATGTTTGCCGATCACAGATGTGTCAAAGAGGTCGTATGGGCAGACCAATGATCTTAGAGCACACAGTGACCGTACTCTGCAGGCACTTTTTGAATGTTAATTGAGTGGAACCATGAGGTAATTGAAAATGTAATCACACTCAATGAAAGAATAATAAGTTAATAGAATGTTTTTATTGACACCAAAGGAATTGAGCTTCCTCAGGAGGTAGTGACGCTGGTGACAGTTTCTGAAAATCTCCTCAGTGTTGGAGGAGAATCTCAAGAAGTGGTCCAAAATGGTTCCTAGGTACTTGCACTCCTCAAGTAGCTCCACTGGTTCCATGGATGATGGTGGTGGCAGATGCAGCCAGGTCTCTCTGCTTATTGGAGAAGGTCACCACCATCTCCTTGGTTTTACTGACCTTTAGTTGGAAACATGAGCTGTCGCACCATTTAACAAAGTCCTGCAGAGCTGGTCCATGGCTCTGTGAGGAGTCTGACAGCAGGGAAAGGAGAACTGTATGGTCAGTATACTTGACCAGGTGGCAGTTGGGCTGTGTGGAACTACAGTCATCAGTGTAAAGGATGAAGAGCAGAGGGGACAACACTCAGCCCTGAGGGGAGCCAGCTGAGGTGTAACAGAGATCTGAATATATTTTGTTGAGCAGCACTCTGTGATCTGTGGGTTAAAAAGTCCAGAATCCACATGATGAGCTGCTCATCCACATGATAAAGAGAGGAGAGTTTTACCTTTAACCCTAACCACAGCTCAGTACTCAAATCAACAACTGCACTTGCCAAGAAAACACCACCAAACAACACAACACTGATATACATTCACAGTTCAACTTCCACAGTCAAAGTGAATTGTCCAGTTCTTAAAGCGACGGTACATATTTTTAGTCTGTGTATAACGGATAATCTATGCATATGAATTCTAATTATTTTTACTGTCACATACAATATTCATTATTTTAGTCATGAAATATACTTGCCTATGAAATTAAAAAATTATTGATGCCTTTAAACATTAATTCCCAAATATATTAACATCAGTCTTCTCTGGCCGCTCCACTCTGAACTATTTCCAGTCTGTATTGAAAGAGAATTAATTTTTGTTTTGCACATATTGTTTGCACTTGAAAAATATAATTTGATTTCATTTTAACTTTTATAAGATTTAGTTTCAATTTGTAGACAAATAAGTTCATTAAAAGTTAATGTTTCCAGAGTTATAAAATCCAGGTTCTCCTCAAGATTTCTTCTTTTTCCCACTGGGTTTTGAAGTTTTTTTCTTGCCGAGAAGGAGGGTCTAAGGACAGGGGATGCTTGGGACTTTTCATATATCTCTGTAGTTGATTGTGTTTTTGTAAAGCCCTGTGAGACGACTTTGTTGTGATTTAGGGCTTTATAAATAAAATTGAATTGAATTGAATTGAACTCGGTTAAATAAGTCTGTTGTCCATTCATATAATTTGTAATTTAGTTTTCTTAAAGTTGTGTCGATCCCGTGAACCTAATCTTGTATCTTCTCATGAGCTGAGTGTCTCGTCACACCCCCAGAATTGACAAAACAAAGCCAGTCATCTCTTCTTGTAACTACCTTCCGCCTTCATTTGCCAACACCCATGTCTTCTGGGAATATATATATATATATATATATATATATATATATATATATATATATATAAAATAGTCACTGCTCTACTCACAGTTACCCATAATCCCACTGTGCATCTGTTTGTCCTTGGAAATGGTTTCCAGATGAGTGGAGGAATACATTTACCAGAAATACGACTTAGCCATTGTATTAATTGGCAGGACGATTCAGTGATATGATGGTGTGTAACATGAAATACAGATGGAAACATATGAAGAGTATTGATTGGAAGTAGTTTATTTCAGTCTTCTAATTATGTCCAATCCCTATAAGAAGCTATAGGATGTATTAAAGCTCCATTTCATAGTGTATACCTCACACACACTGACTCCAAATGAGTCCCAGGTGTCGTATTGACTAACAGATCGCCCATACGCAGCTTTTTTAAATCAGTCTGAGGACCAGGCATGGAGCTGAGGGCATCTGGCAGCAGAGCAGAGGTGAAGTCAGTGGAGACGCGTCTGCTCAGTGCATCGCTTCCATCCCTCTGATGACACAACGGCTGGACGATGTGCTAAACCCACAAGAACAGAGCCAAGTGTTTAGGGAGCAATGACTTATTGGACAAGCAACAGAACATTAAAGTTCTTTGTTTGTTGCTGAAATGTGGTGGTGTCCCCTGAAACATGTCCATTTAATGCCATGTTTCCAAAAATGACCAAAATATTAAATAAAATGGATGTACGACATGCCGACAGAGCTAATCGGACCAAGGGGGTCCCTGTGAATTACTCTTCCGATCGGGAAGTGACTTAAGCGGCGTTGGGATCGCAGGCAGAAGAGGGACTGTTGAGCTGGAGTATGAGCCAGGCTAAGCAGACAACCACACAAGCCCCATTTACCGAGCCTATTCGTCACGAATGCAAGATCACTTCCCAACAAGATGGAAGAGCTGGAACTCACCATATCAACACAGAAAAACATTCAAGACTGCTGTGTTATGGTGATCAGAGATGTGGCTCACCCCGAACATCCCAGGTGAGGCTATCAAACTTAACTAACCGTGTAGCACACCGAGCCGACAGGACATTAGACTCTGGTAAGAGCAGAGGGGGGGGGCTTTGTGTTTATACAAACATCAACTGGTGCATGAACGCTGTTACAACGAACACTTACTGCTCGCCAGATGTGGAGTATTGAACAGTAAGATGTCGTCCCCTTTACCTGCCACAAGAGTTTAGTCATCATAATCACTGCTGTTTACATACCTTCCGATGCTAACACCAAAACTGCTCTGGACTCCTTGCTAACTGCCATTAGCAAACAACAACGGAACCACCCTGATGGAGTCTATGTAATAGCAGGCAACAAAGTCGACTTAAAGACTGTTCTACCCAAATTCCACCAACATGTACACTGCCCAACAAAGGGGAAAAACACACTTGACCATGTCTACAAAAACATCAAGCATGGGTTAAAAGCATCACCCCAACCACACCTGGGGAAGTCTGACCACATCTCACTGTTCCTGACTCCAGCATACAGACCATGACATGACCAAACCAACTACCAGAGTCATGCAAGTGTGTCCAGAGGGGGCTTCAGAACAGCTACGGGACTGTTTGAGTGACACAGACTGGACTGCATTTGAGGACAACAACATTGACACCTACACCTCCTCTGTACTGTTTTACATCAGATGCTGCGTGGACATCACCACCATAAAACAGATCTGTGTCTTCCTCAACAACAAGCCGTGGGTAACCAGGGACATCCGACTCCTGCTAAAGACACACAATACAGCCTTCTGATCTGGTGACATGCAGCAGTACAGTGCTGCCAGGGCCAAACTGAGGAGGGGAATCAAGGATGCTAAAGCAGCTTACAGACAGAATTGAGTACCACTTCAATAGCTCAAGGCGGGGGATACGTCACATCACTGGGCAAAGCAACAACAGTAACAACTTGTCCAGCGGCAGTGTCTCTGAGGCAGAGCAGCTGAACCATTTTTTTTGCCTGCTTTGAGGTGGAGGACACAGCCAGGCCCTCATCCTCCAGGCCGCAGACGTCATCCACACACTCCCCAGGATCAACAAAAGGAAAGCAGCTGGCCCTGATGGTGTTCCAGGGTGGGTCCTCAGAGGCTGTGCTGCAGAGTTAGGTGAAGTATTCACTAATATCTTCAACGTCTCTCTCGCAGTGCGCTGTCTCCACCTGCCTGAAGACATCCACCATAGTGTCAGTTCCTAAATGCATCACAATAAAATCCTTCAATGATTACAGGCCCGTAGCACTTAACACCCATAATCATGAAGTGTTTTGATAATCTGGTCTTTCAAAACTGCCTTACCACCCACTCTGGATCCCCAACAATTTGCATATAGAGCCAACAGGTCTACTGATGATGCCATCTCCACGACTCTCCACTCCACCCTGCACTGCCTGGAACTGCAGTGGACCTATGCACGGCTACTATTTGTGGATTACAGCTCTGCATTTAACACTATCCTCCCAAACAGACCGTTTTCCAAAATGTCCACCCTGGGGATACAGCCCAACCTCTACCTTTGGGTGAAGGACGTTTCAACACACGGAGTACAGGCAGTCAGAATGGGCCCACATGTCTGTCCCACTCTGACACTCAGCACAGGTGCCCCACAGGGCTGTGTCCTGAGTCCTCTCCTCTCTAACCCTAACCCTGTAGACACACGACTGCACTCCATCTCACTCTACCAACAACATAGTGAAATCTGCAGATGATATAACTGTGGTGGGATTAATCACCGAAGGTGATGAGTGTGCCGACAGAAAGGAGGTTCTGAGGCTGACAGAGTGGTGCACGGAGAACAATCTGAGCCTCAACATCAAGAAAACAAACTGATAATTGACTTCAGGAAGAAACAGAACACACACACACCACTACTCATCAACGGAGAGAGGGTGGAGAGAGTATCTAGCTTCAAATTCCTAGGGGTACACCTATCGGAGGACTTATCATGGACAATAAACACCACAGCAATAGTTAAGAAAGCACAGCAGCGGCTAGACTTTCTCCGTACACTCAACATCTCACAACAGCATCTGTACTCCTTCTATCGCTGCTCCATTGAAAGCATCCTCACTTATCCTGTCCTGGTATGGTAGCAGTTCTGCCGCAGACACAAACGAACTGCAAAGGACCATAAACACCACCCAGAACATCATTCATCAACAGCTACCTAACTTGAACACTATCTACAACTCCCGAAGCTGCAAAAATCACACATGTTCCATCCTGCCAACCATCTGTTTGAACTGTTACCGTCAGGTAAACCTTACCACTCCATCAGAACACACACCACAAGATTCATGAAGAGTTTTTATCCCAAAGCCATCACCATACTCCACTCTGATCTGAAGACGGAATCCATAAATCATATCTCATGCAATACTGCACTTTATCACTGTACCTCTTGCATTGTATGAATGAAAATTGAATGGATGTTTTTGTATTTATTGTTTGTGTATTTTAGTGTCTTTTTATGATCCAGTACCCAAGTGCACTGAACTTCGTTGTATACTGTACAATGACAACACATTTTCTATTCTATTCAAAATAATCAATAAAATGAACAAAAATGACAAATATTCAGTAAAATTACGAAAATATTCAGTAAAATGAACAAAAATCATCAAAATATTCAGTAAAGACCAAAATATTCAGTAAAAAGAACAAAAATTACCTAAATGTTCAGTAAAGACCAAAATATTCAGTAAAATGAACAAAAAATATTGAATAAAATGACCAAAATATTCAGTAAACTGAACAAAATATTCAGTAAAATAAACAAAATATTAAGTAAAATAAACAAATGAACAAAGTATTAAGTAAAATCAACAAAAATGAACCAAATATTCAGTAAAATAAACAAAAATGAACCAAATATTCAGTAAAATAAACAAATGGAGCAAATATTCAGTAAAATAAACAAAAATAAACCAAGTATTCAGTAAAATAAACAAAAATGAACCAAATATTCAGTAAAATAAACAAAAATGAACCAAATATTAAGTAAAATAAACAAAAATGAACCAAATATTCAGTAAAATAAACAAAAATAAACCAAGTATTCAGTAAAATAAACAAAAATGAACCAAATATTCAGTAAAATAAACAAAAATGAACCAAATATTAAGTAAAATAAACAAAAATAAACCAAGTATTCAGTAAAATAAACAAAAATGAACCAAATATTCAGTAAAATAAACAAAAATGAACCAAATATTAAGTAAAATAAACAAAAATGAACCAAATATTCAGTAAAATAAACAAAAATAAACCAAGTATTCAGTAAAATAAACAAAAATGAACCAAATATTCAGTAAAATAAACAAAAATGAACCAAATATTAAGTAAAA
The DNA here is from genome assembly GCA_020466265.1 of Siphamia tubifer. Taxonomy (NCBI): domain Eukaryota; kingdom Metazoa; phylum Chordata; class Actinopteri; order Kurtiformes; family Apogonidae; genus Siphamia; species Siphamia tubifer. The sequence goes on from JAIVEL010000024.1 coordinate 8,522,046, forward strand.
TAAACAAAAATGAACCAAATATTCAGTAAAATAAACAAAAATAAACCAAGTATTCAGTAAAATAAACAAAAATGAACCAAATATTCAGTAAAATGAATGAAAATCATCTGCCCTGAAACGTGTCAGTGTAAATCCATGTGTTCGCCCCTGTTTATTTTAGGTTTCCATTAAAACCATCTGCCTCAGTGTTTTTTTTCTGGGTGTTCTTCAGAGTGTATGCCCCCCCTACCCCGCCATTCACGGCCCTGTTACTGTTCTTTAAACTCTGCTCTGTGTTCAAAGGTCAGTGCAGATGTAATTGAACGTCAGCGGAGGTGGCATTTTTTACATTTCCTTCCTGTCTCTCTCTCAGCTGGCCAAGAACCTCCCTCCTCGCACCATTGGGTACCCTTGGACGCTGGCGTTCGGAACGGCCAAACACGGCATGAGCATCAAGACTCTGTACCGAGCCATGCAGGGCCAGGACACCCCGGTTCTGATGGTGATTAAGGACAGCGATGGACAAGTAAGACACACATTTACTGCACTTTAACTGTATTTTAACGGTACGTTAAACGGTATTTTTACTGTATTTTAAACTGGGGGGGGGGGCTGCAGACAGACTGAATTTATTCCTAAGTTTTTTTATGTATATGTTAATGATGCATATTCACAGAAAGGTCAAACTCAGCTAAAAGCTTATATAAGCCATTTTTATGACACACAAACACAGTTAAAACAACAAACTTTTAAACATGATTAAATGACACTACTATCAGCTGATGGCTGTAAACAAAGCTCATGCATGTTAGCTGTACAGCAGAGACCCCACAGCATCTGACAGAACCATTTTCATTACTTTTCAACCAATATTCACCGAACCAACAAAATTAGAGCAAAACGACAACTCTTTTGAAAAAAAAAAAAACATGCAGAAATATTGTCTTTGACTTTAAATGAAGTCATATTTATCAGAATAAAACTGCTGTGAATGGAGACTTGACACTTGGTGTTAGGCTTTGTGGTCCAATAGCCGAGTGGAGGAGGGCTCCGAAGGTCTGTGGTTTATGATTGGGCAAAGCAAACGTTTGTCAGTGTGCGTCACATGTATTCGGTCACTTGTGATTGGCTAATGGAGTGATTGACATGTATTTGGTGGCCATAGTTTAATTCTATTGGGTCAGAGAATTAAAATAAGATGTCAGTCACAGAAATGGGCCAATACAGACCAGAGCTACGGCCCTGCGTAAATGAAATAACTGGCTGCATTATTGAAGACACATGAACACAATGTACACAAGTATGATTAATTTAGATTAAAAATTCAAAACATGGTTTTATTTTAGTTTTTTTAAGACCTATAATGACATGTGAATCAAATGAGTTTTCTAACTTGGTACCTAAGAAATGTCAAAGGTCACAGATGCCAAACTCTTTACTAAAACAGTAACATAATCGTTTCCACAGGTATTGTCAAAATGTTATTATATGATTTTCTGGAGTTTTAAAACTCAAATTATTTACAGGTGATCTTTACCATAAAATGTTTTTTTTTTTTCTGGGCGAGGGTAAAATGTCTTCATTTATTTTGAGTTCCATCTCCATTTATTCTGACAGTATTATCTATACTAATGTTTACACTTAGATAATACTGTTAGAAGTGTAAACATTAGTAATTGTAGAGATATACTCTTATTTAGTTTGGACACGTCTTTTACCACCAAACAGCCCCAGGGGTGGATATATTTAATGTCCTTTTTTGACATCGTCTTGGGTCATGTTCAAGGTCTGATTAATTTGTCATTTCTCAAATTACATGTGATCTGTTTTAATAAATAAAGAGCCCCAGGGTTTAACATATGAACAGTTATTCAGATACGTATAGCATAAAGAACATGCTCAACAGCGCGTCTTTTGGTTGTTTGAAAATAAAGAGAAATGATCAAATCTGTTAAGAATTTCACATATAAGTCACTCCCCTGGACGAACTACGACAAAAAACTGTGACTTAGATTAGATTTTAAAACCTGTTTTTATTTGGGTCATAATACAGAACAAGACAAATATGAACATATGATCAATACAATGATTGACTGAAAAGGGTTAGAGCTGAAGCTTATTTATCAGCATTAGCATTAGCATAACCTCACTGCTATATGAAAAAAACCACAATGTAAAGTCAAACCCAAGGACAACTGTTCAAATAGAACAAAGAGAGCCACCCTTTTCCTTCTTTTCTTTTCTTAGGAGAAAAATGGAGAAGGAAAAGAAAAACATTCTGTTCCTTCTCCTTTTTTCTTTGTCTTTTCTCTTTCTTTCCCCTTTTACTTTCTTCCTCTTTCCTTTTTTTTCTTTTATTTCCTTTCCTCTTGTTTCCCTTTCCTGCTTTTCATTCCTTTTTCTTCAAATCTCAAGTCTCTTATTTTCCCTTTCCTCACTTTTCTGTCCAATTTTCCTCCATTTTTAACCCCCCCCCCCCTTGAGGATGCTAAGAATAGTACTTAAAAATAAGATAAACAGAAATAGATTACAAAACAAATAAAAATAGTAAATTGATTAATCAATCAATTATTAATAATAATATAATGATGATCATAATAATAGTTTAGTTGTGAGTTTTGTATATGTGTTGTAGGGTTTATTATTGACTTGTAGTCCAAAACATACAGCACTGGGTTAGCATTAGCATTAGCAACCACTTCCTTCCTTAACAACTGATGGACTGTTTGTTTTTTCTGCAGGTGTTTGGTGCATTGGCATCTGAACCCTTTAAAGTCAGCGATGGTTTTTATGGAACAGGAGAAACTTTCCTCTTCACCTTCAATCCAGAGTTTGAGGTTAGCATTTTCTGTACAGGTTAGCACTCTCTGTACAGGTTAGCACTTACCTGTTCTGGTTCAAATTGTCTAATTTTCTTTAAACATTTCAGATTTTTCACATTTTCTTGTTCCTGCATAGTTTCTAAATGTCAATATTTTCATCATTTAATGTTTAATGTTTTTACAGTAAAACAAAAACAAAAATGTGAAGTTGTCATCATGTATAGGCAAAAAGAAAAAGTAAGAATATATATGACCCTCCAGCACAAAACCAGTCATTTGGGTCACATTTAATACATTCAGATTTCATATTTATTAAACTTTATTAAAAATATTGAGTCAGTTGTTGTTCTTCCTAAAAAGACATGATTTGAAGAACTTACGCTAGGAATTTAACAAACACTCATAGTTAGAAGTTTTCTGGAGACATTTTACTGGGATTTTATCAATAAACTGTAAATTAAATCATTTTGACCCATATAACGTATTTGAGGCTAAAGTTAGAAAAACTGCTGTGACTGAACCACTGCTTTAATGATGGTCACATATGGAGTAATTTAAACGGTTATTATGATCTTCATCCCACGGGCCACATTTGGTCCCCAGGCCACATGTTTGACGCCCCTGTCTTAGATGATGTGAACAGTGAGTGAAGTGTTGTTGTTCTACAGGTGTACAAATGGACAGGAGACAACATGTTCTTCATCAAAGGGGACATGGACTCTTTAGCTTTTGGTGGAGGAAGGTGAGTCCTACCGTCAACCCCGTAACAAACACTCTGAATGTAACAGTCCTACCGTCAACCCTGTAACAAACACTCTGAATATAACAGTCCTACCGTCAACCCCGTAACAAACACCTGAATGTAACAGTCTTACCGTCAATCCCGTAACAAACACTCTGAATATAACAGTCCTACCGTCAACCCCGTAACAAACACCTGAATGTAACAGTCCGACCGTCAATCCCGTAACAAACACCTGAATATAAGTCTTACCGTCAACCCCGTAACAAACACTCTGAATATAACAGTCCTACCGTCAATCCCGTAACAAACGCTCATCACCATAACACTGTTTTTTGGTTACAGGGCTGAGGATTTTAGCTAAAAATATCCACATTAGCTAGATCACTAGTTGACCAAATTTTCACTGATGTTCCTCCTTAGAAACATACTTTTAGTCCAGTACCCCCTGACATGGATTAAACATTTATGGAAGAAAAAATAGGAACAGTGTGTGATTTATAAAATCCAAACATATCAGTTTTTAATGTCATGATTTGGACTTTTTAGGGTTAGGGGTATTGTCTGGTGGTGGTGTTCTAAATCATTTGTGTGTTTGTTCCAGCGGAGAGTTTGGGCTGTGGTTGGACGGAGACCTTTACCACGGCCGGAGTCACTCCTGTAAAACGTTTGGGAACCCCATGCTCTCTAAGAAGGAGGATTTCTATGTGCAGGACATAGAGATCTGGGCTTTTGAATAAAGCTACCACTGCAGCACAGGGAAAAGAACCTGCAGAACTATGGACAACAACGTCCCAAACCTAAACTGCACATCACCAGGGCGGTGGAAGCTTGTCGTGCGTTACTACTGCAGTTATTCCGGAGCTTTCTTTTTTTTTTTTTTCCTTCTTTGTGGAAAAATTACCTTTGTGTGTATGTTGTTGCAGCCTCGTGCAGCGTCTTTGCAGGGTAGGGGGGAGCGTGGGACGCCGGGGCAAACGGTGAACAGGAGGCAACCGGACCATCAGGCCTCCGACAGGAAGAGCCCGTCGGAGCCGCGGCCGCTTCTGGACGTGGCAAAGACGATCGCGGCTGAAGTTTGGGACTGCTACAAGAAGACAGTCATGGACAGTCTGTCCTACTGGTCTGGATCTCGTATCTAGACGCTACAGAAGCTGGAGGAGTTCCCCCCGGCATCCTCCCAAGACTCCTGGGTCTGCTTTTTTTATTCGCTAGGATGTTACTCACTGTGCCGTCGAGAGAGAGAGAGATCGAGGAAGGCGACGGAAAAGCCGAAAACATTCCCTTCCTCTGTGTGATGGTGGAGTGTCATGTGACTAACAGGGTTCTTGGTTCTGATTGGCTGTTAATGCATCAGCAGCAGGAAAACGACCACACTTCGCTTTGAGGGAGTCAGTCTAACATCTTTTTAATGGTAGCATTTTGGATTGTGTTCCGAGGCTAAACTTCTTAGAGTATCGTGTATCGTAGTCCTTCCCGTCGTTCACTTGTCATAGCACACCATCCGAAAGCACATTGCTTATAATCGATCAGCCATCGTCGTAACGTTCCGTTCAGTGGGTTGTACATGTGAGTCCTGCTAACACCGGCTCCTCTTGCAGGAAGCCGGCTGTACTGTTTGTAGACAGTAACGTGTTGCAATAGATTTGTGGAATATGCAAATAACTGTCCCGTGACCTCAAACACCGCGGGTGGCGAGTGGTCGCTACAGCCGCTCCGCCGCTCTTCGACAGAGACACTTGTATAGCTTTTACGTCTTGATACACAATTGCTTTTCTGGGTATAATTTGAAAAGCCTGAGACGTGGTTAACTGTTTTACATGCTTATATGACAATTATATATGGGTATATAGGATTATATACACGTGTATATAATCGTATATATTTTGCTGTTAAGTGTGACAGTGATCTATTTGTGCTGAAATTTCAGCTGTTACAATATATTGTATATTACCCTGTAAATTAATATTATAATAGTAGATTTGTTCCTATATATATATATATATATATATATATATATATATATATATATATATATATATATATATATATATATATATATATTTATAATAAAGTGTGGATTGGTGGGTTTGCTTCTAGCACTTTAATCTGGTATAAAAGTGTTGACACCAGATTCTTAGATTCTTCTTAGCAGTAGCTGTACAGTAACTTTTCTGTTAGAACTTTAAGATGTTAACTGTTAGTAGAAAAGCTTGCTGCTACCAATAATCAATCAATAAGGGTTTGTTCTAATGCTCTGTACATGTGGAAAAGAAGGGTTAATATTAGGTGGGAAGCAAGGGCTGTTAGCAGTAGGCTAATGCTAGCAAGAGGGTTGTCAGGTAGGTGTTTGTCTTTGTGCAGAGTCACACAATAATATGGAGAATAATTCTTCCACTTATTTCACCAGAAAACCATGTATCAGTGATGTATAAAAACCAATAAAAATGAATTAATTGTTGTAACCTGTGGTATGGTGGAGAAATGTCTTATCTACCTATAAATGCAACTGTCTGTCTGTCTGGAGTCTGTCCTGTCTGTCTGGAGTGTGTCCTCGTCTTTGTGTGTAGAACTAACACCTGCACAACTCAAACAAGTGATCCAAAATGTGTGTGGTACTTTCAGTACTATGGTGGGTTATAGTGCAAATTTCACTTAAATTTTATTTATACATTTCAAGTCACAACAATATCATCTCACAGGAAAATCGATGCCCTCCCCCTGTCCTTAGCTGCTCCTCCTGTACTTGGCTCCTCCTCCTGTCCCCTAGGAATTCACAGACATGTTGTGTCCATAAATGCCTGATGACATTTTTCAAACAGTTGCTGTAAAAGTTGAGGTGTTTTTTATGCTTTTCTAACAGAGGTAGACAGGCTAAAGCTAACGGCTAACCTGGAGCTAACAGAGATAGACAGGCTAAAGCTAACGGCTAACCTTGAGCTAACAGAGATAGACAGGCTAAAGCTAACGGCTAACCTTGAGCTAACAGAGGTAGACAAGCTAAAGCTAACCTTGAGCTAACAGAGGTAGACAAGCTAAAGCTAACCTTGAGCTAACAGAGGTAGACAGGCTAAAGCTAACCTTGAGCTAACAGAGGTAGACAGGCTAAAGCTAACCTTGAGCTAACAGAGGTAGACAGGCTAAAGCTAACCTTGAGCTAACAGAGGTAGACGGGCTAAAGCTAACCTTGAGCTAACAGAGGTAGACAGGCTAAAGCTAACCTTGAGCTAACAGAGGTAGACAGGCTAAAGCTAACCTTGAGCTAACAGAGGTAGACAGGCTAAAGCTGCCACTTTATTCTGAATAAAAAAAGTCAGATGGAAACAGTGTTTAAGTGATTTATTAAACAGATAAAAGCAGAGAATGACAATAATGAAATAAAACATTAAAATATTATCTGTGTTTGAAAAGTAATATATATTTGAAAATATCCACAGCAGCAAAAAATTTTTTGTCCAAACATGAACAACAGTTTTTAGGCAGGATTCACTTTTTAAACTAATATTTAACAGGTTATGTGTCACATGAATCTGAACAACAATGTTAAGAGGATTTTAAAAATGCAGTTATTTTCTAGTGTTTTACCGATAGATTTGGAGAAAATGTTTCTGTGATACATCCCTAAAAGTTCAAATGTACATATTTAACTTTTTCCGTAAAAATGTTTTAGATGGAAAAAGAATGTGTTCAAAAGGAAAGACGTCTGATATTCATTTATTCTTACATTTTAAAATAAAACCAAAAAATAGCAATGAACACCTTTACAAAAAAATTATAAAATTGAAAAATTACAGAAATTTAAATAAAAGTAAACAAAGGAAAGCCTACAGTAATAATTATTACTGCTGGAGTCTTGTTCACACACTCATTTGATTGTATTTCTCAGAGCAGTTCCAGTAAATGATGTATCATCTAATATTTGACTTGTTTATTTAACTCAATTTACTACTTTCTGTTTGAGCTGAAATTGAACATATTGACTATGTTATAAAACTAGTTATTTTTAGAAAAGTTGAACCACAGGTGCAATGAAGTCTGCCGGACATGAAGATTCTGGTTCTAAAGCTCTGTTTTTTTCCTCCAGCTCTTTTCACTTGGACATGTGTAGCTGTTTCTGGGTTAGGGTGGTGTTAGTGGTGGTGTCAGTATGGATAGGGGGGTGTTAGGGGTGGGGTCAGTATAGATAGGGGGGTGTTAGTGGTGGGGTCAGTATGGATAGGGTGGTGTTAGGGGTGGGGTCAGTATGGATAGGGTGGTGTTAGGGGTGGGGTCAGTATGGATAGGGGGGTGTTAGGGGTGGGGTCAGTATAGATAGGGGGGTGTTAGGGGTAGGGTCAGTATGGATAGGGTGGTGTTAGGGGTGGGGTCAGTATGGTTAAGGTGGTGTTAGGGGTGGGGTCAGTATGGATAGGGGGGTGTTAGGGGTGGGGTCAGTATGGTTAGGGGGGTGTTAGGGGTGGGGTCAGTATGGTTAAGGTGGTGTTAGGGGTGGGGTCAGTATGGTTAAGGTGGTGTTAGTGGTGGGATCAGTATGGTTAAGGTGGTGTTAGTGGTGGGGTCAGTATGGTTAAGGTGGTGTTAGGGGTGGGGTCAGTATGGTTAAGGTGGTGTTAGGGGTGGGGTCAGTATAGATAGGGGGGTGTTAGGGGTGGGGTCAGTATAGATAGGGGGTGTTAGGGGTGGGGTCAGTATGGATAGGGTGGTGTTAGGGGTGGGGTCAGTATAGATAGGGTGGTGTTAGGGGTGGGGTCAGTATGGATAGGGTGGGGTCAGTATGGATAGGGTGGTGTTAGGGGTGGGGTCAGTATGGATAGGGTGGTGTTAGGGGTGGGGTCAGTATAGATAGGGTGGTGTTAGGAATGAGGTCAGTATGGATAGGGTGGTGTCAGTATGGATAGGGTGGTGTTAGGGGTGGGGTCAGTATAGATAGGGTGGTGTTAGGGGTGAGGTCAGTATGGATAGGGTGGTGTCAGTATGGATAGGGTGGTGTTAGGGGTGGGGTCAGTATGGATAGGGTGGTGTCAGTATGGATAGGGTGGTGTTAGGGGTGGGGTTAGTAGACCAGATACTTGAGTTCGGAGTAAATCAGAGGGAACATAACAGTACAGGCTCGGTACAGGATGGCTCCACTCTTCCATAAAGCTCTGGGTTTAGTTTTCCATGATTCACTCTTAAAGTTGAAGTAGACGGCGAACAACGCCACAGCGAAAAAGTGTCCAATCAGGGTCAAAGGTCGGGGTGACAACCTGCAGAAACAGCAGAGCATGAAGTAACTAAGTAAAAGTACACAGATTTTAGGTATCTGTACTTTACTGGAGTATTTCTTTTTCTGTAAACTTTGGACTTTTCCTGTCTACATTTCTTCATAAACATGTGTACTTTATACTCCTTATATTTATATACATATCGTGCATTTTTTTTATCTCACATTTATAACTTGGTTAATGTCATATTGATAACTACACATACAGATTCCCCGTGTGTTTGCATGTAATGAATGCACAGGTTTGTATTATTCATTGTATTTATTCATTTGAATTCTGACTTATACAAAAAAACTTTGAAAAAAACGTGATCAATACCACTGTAAATTGACAAAAAAATTTGAGGCTAAAATGTTCGGCCTGGTCTCAAAAGATGTGCTATCTATGAGGATAGACATTGCGATGCACAGATTTCATATAAAATGTGAAAAAACTGTCAAATTTCCATCCCATATTAATTGGGCCATGTTTACATGGCTATAACTCCCCAACAATATTTGAACATGTTTTGGACGTAAGAAAAATTCATCACATTGTACAAGAGATTACACATGTGGTCTCATAATTCCGATATGTCGTCTGGATTTCGCATTATTATACCAAATAAACCCTATTCAGTCTTAATGGGACAGACCAAAAAATGTCCTTTTTTTCCAACACTCCTGCTTCTTCATACTTTGTGGCACAGACTTCATTTAAACTTTCAAACACAGTCATTTTTGTGGTGTCTTTAGGATGTGATTGTCATGAGGGTGTGATTTACGGTTGTCGATAGAGAACTCAGTAAATCCACCCTGAAAAGACCAAAATCTGACTTTTTATCAGTGGGTGATGTCATCGCTAGAGCACGAGAGAAGAAAAAATTAAGCTGAAAAATGTCTCAATAACTCGTCCTCACGGCAAAACCATAAATAGTAGACAAACAATCTTTTCCACAAATGTTGCCATGGTTGTGAGAATTCAAACAAACCAGGGTTTGAAGATCTAGCTCTTTTTAAAGTGAAATGACAGGAACCTGTTTGGGATGATGTCAGGGATTTCTGTCAATAGACTTCGCAAGGGATAATGTATTCCCCACGAGTTACTATCAGAAAAATATTCCCTAACGGGGTTGAACAGCACCCTGACGCTGAAGGCAGAGGGTGTTGTTCCGACCCGAAGGGGAATATTTTTTAATAGTAACTCGTGGGGAATACATTATCCCGCTTATTCTACGGGTTATTACAGTTTATTAGTGCTACTACTCTAAGAGATTGGATAAAATAGCCGTTACAACGGAGAGAATATTTACTTTAAAAGTGGCCGAACTACCTGCAGAGTGATATGGTAACGTGAATCTGAAGTGACAAAACCCGTTGCCATGGGCAGCAGGCGTTAACAGCGCAGCGGGCAGTTATCGAAAAAAATCGGCCCGCTGAAGGCTGGGAATGCATTTCAAAGTGAACGGGAGCTGTTGGAACGTTCTAGATGGACGTAGGATAATATTGGAAAAATCATTTCTGTCTCGTGTTGAGTTCAGTGGTTTTTAAATTGTTCTAACTCACTTATTTTTCACAGTACACACATAAAAAGTACATGTACTTGTTCCTCAGACCCTCCTGTCACTCATCATCAACTTTGTTTTCACCAATTATTTACACTTTTACCAAAAATGGCAGTAGTTCGGCAGTATGTTCACACCTATTTTTTCCATGTAACAGAGTGTGGAGCTGTCTATGAGTCTGCCCTTTGAAGTTCCCGCCACTGCTCATCACCATGGCAACAGTGCTCCTGGCACTATGACACACCTGCAGACAATTAAGACTGTGGGAGGAGCTTTAACATGATTGACAAACACTGTGGGCGGGGCTTTAACATGACTGACAGACTAACAGATCTGCTTCATTTTGGTGAGTTCAGTGGTTTTAAAACTGCTGTATCTCACTTATTTTTAACAGTACAGGAAAAATAAATATATCTACTTGTTCCTCAGACCCTCCTGTCACTAATGATCAACTTTGTTTTCACCAATTATTTACAGTTTTACCAAAAATCACAGGAGTTCAGAAGCATGGTTTAACATTCAGACAGACTTTACTCCAGTCAGCTCTGTGTGTCTGCGTCTGTTGTTCTTGCTACCATTTATTGTGAACATAACTATCATTTATCATATTCGTTTTCTGCATTTATAACATATACATATTCAAATGAGTCTTAAATTATCACAAGTTTTTCATTAATTCTTTAATTTAATCAATTTGTATATTAATTGATTTTGATAGGATTTAATTGTGATTATTTGAACTTGGTGATTAATGTGATTTAAAATTGTAATCATTAAACACTTATTTTTAGTTCTTACACTGATAAAAGTCTGATGGGTCCAGCGACGCATTCACCCCCTAGTTTGAAATACTGGAAACAGGCGTCCCTCAGGTCACGAAGACAATCTGACAACACACAAAACAGTCTAATTACTGGAAGGGGGTGTGTCCAGACCAATAGGTAGTCTAGGTGAGTGTTTACGGGGGCGTGTCCAGACCAATAGGTAGTCTAGGTGAGTGTTTACGGGGGCGTGTCCAGACCAATAGGTAGTCTAGGTGAGTATTGAAGGGGGCGTGTCCAGACCAGTCAGTAATCTAGTTGAGTGTTGAAGGGGGCGTGTCCAGACCAGTCGGTAGTCTAGGTGAGTGTTGAAGGGGGCGTGTCCAGACCAGTCGGTAGTCTAGGTGAGTGTTGAAGGGGGCGTGTCCAGACCAGTCGGTAGTCTAGGTGAGTGTTGAAGGGGGCGTGTCCAGACCAGTCAGTAATCTAAGTGAATGTTGAAGGGGGCGTGTCCAGACCAATAGGTAGTCTAGGTGATTATTGAAGGGGGCGTGTCCAGACCAGTCAGTAATCTAGTTGAGTGTTGAAGGGGGTGTGTCCAGACCAGTCAGTAGTCTAGGTGAGTGTTGACGGGGGCGTGTTCAGACCAGTCAGTAATCTAGGTGAGTGTTGAAGGGGGCGTGTCCAGACCAGTCGGTAGTCTAGGTGAGTATTGAAGGGGGTGTGTCCAGACCAGTCAGTAATCTAGGTGACTGTTGAAGGGGGCGTGTCCAGACCAGTCAGTAGTCTAGGTGAGTGTTGAAGGGGGCGTGTCCAGACCAGTCAGTAGTCTAGGTTAGTGTTGAAGGGGGCGTGTCCAGACCAGTTGGTACTCGAGGTGAGTGTTGACGGGGGCGTGTTCAGACCAGTGGGTAGTCTAGGTGAGTGTTGAAGGGGCGTGTCCAGACCAGTCAGTAATCTAGTTGAGTGTTGAAGGGGGTGTGTCCAGACCAGTCAGTAGTCTAGTTGAGTGTTGAAGGGGGTGTGTCCAGACCAGTCAGTAGTCTAGTTGAGTGTTGAAGGGGGTGTGTCCAGACCAGTCAGTAGTCTAGTTGAGTGTTGAAGGGGGTGTGTCCAGACCAGTCAGTAGTCTAGTTGAGTGTTGAAGGGGGTGTGTCCAGACCAGTCAGTAATGTAGCTAAGTGTTAAATGTTCTTCACTTCTATAGTTGTTCCACCTTCATGGTTCAAAGCTCTTTACATTAGCCTCACATTCACCCATTCACACACACTCATACACCAGTAGGTTTCTAATGTTCTGTCAATCCTACTGGGAGACTAATGCCCTATTCGCACGGGATAAGTATTACCTATGGACCATTGGTAATTTGGAATAATTAAGGAGAATGTCTGAGTTCTTTTTCCTGTGTCAATGCGACAAGTCCATGATTTGCTCAGTAATAATTCTACCGCAAATTAAAAACACTAACTAAAACACTACTGTGTTTTGGCGAAAAACGGATGTCCAGAGGTAATTCAAGTCCTGTGTGAAAGTGAATGTCTGAGTTTGTGATTTCAATTGCGCGCCTCTTATCTTTTAATAATACAGGAAGCGACTGGAATTGTGTGGCAGCATGTGATAAGGAAGATATGGTCAGACCAACCCACATGTACACTAACATTTATAACTGTCTGAGGTTCAGTCAGCTGTTTGCCAGAGGGAAATTTTCTGCTAAGAACTATCCATTCACTTCCATTGTAACCTTGAGACTGCTTTCATCTGCACTGACCCCGCTCTTATTTTGAAGGCGTGGAGCATATTTTCAGACCGCATCCTTATCAATGGGATTTTTCCCTTCATGGATACAGCACTGTTCTTATGCAAACTTTGTTTTCATACTACCTTATTAACGTATTGAGACCAAACAGGATGTCGTTAACTTACAACATATCCGGCCATAATGTCTGTAATTTGCCTGAATTACAGACTTTTGTTTTATCACGTCCGAATGCACCACACAATAACACAGAGGTACAGGGGTAATTGCAAATTACCAGTAGTCCATAGGTAATACTTATCCCATGCAAATAGTATATAAGGCAGGCTTCAGTGTCTTTGCCCACTCTACCAACTGAGCCACAGCCACCCTGAAGGGGGTGTGTCCAGACCAGTTGGGTTCATTCACACTGTGTTTTTTTAAAACAAATTAAGGTGATAATTTTAATTTGTATAAATGTGTGTAAAAGTACGATGTATTTTTTACATAAGTTATATCGCAGTTGTAGAAACTCACCGTCTGTGGCTGCAAACAGTTCATACAGTGCCTGCGCTAACACATTCACCACAAAAGAATGTGATGACCTGCGTTCCCACTGGAAGTTTTTCTGTGCCTGTTGAAGAAAAAAAGGCTTAGTATAATAACACACGTATTAGCCTGTTATTAATTTTGTATTATACTAATATTAGCCTATTATTAGCTTAGTATTAGGCTAGTATTAGCCTCTAATTATCTTAGTATTAGCCTCTAATTACCCTCTGATTAGCCTAGTATTAGACTCTTATTAGCCTAGTATTAGCATCTTATTAGCTTAGTATTAGCTTATTATTAGCCTAGTATTAGCCTAGGTGTAGCCTCTTATTGGCTTAGCATTAGCCTCTAATTAGTCTCTTATTAGCCTAGTATTAGCTTCTTATTAGCTTACTATGAGCTTAGTATTAGCCTCTTATTAGCATAGTATTGGCCTCTTATTAGCCTAGTATTAGCCTCATATTAGCCTCATATTAACCTCTTATTAGCTTAGTATTAGCCTCTTATTAACCTCTTACTAGCTTAGTATTAGTCTCTTATTAGCCTCTCATTAGCTTAGCATTTGCTCAGTACTAGCCTCTTACTAGCTTAGCATTAGCCTCTAATTAGCCTCTTATTAGCTTCGTATTGGCCTCTTATTAGCCTAGTTTTAGCCTCATATTAACCTCTTATTAGCTTAGTATTAGCCTCTTATTAGCGTAGTATTAGCCTCTTTGATCAGACAGTTATTGATCAGCCGTGGTTGTTTTTGTTGTTACCTGCAGCACGGCCTCATGGTCATTCAGGTCCGGAATGTTCCTGAGGAGCTTCCTCCAGATGCGAACGTCGTTCAGCGCCACGCTCATCCCTCCTCCTGTCAGTGGATGCCTCATGTTGTAGGCGTCACCCAAGAGGAGAACACCTGTACAGTATACACTGCATCAGTACTGCTAATGCTAATGTGTTGCCCAGGAGGAGAACACCAGTACAATACACACTGCATCAGCTGCTAATGCTAACGCTGCTTCTTTTAGTTAGTGCCTAACACAGTGATCAGGGCGACATATGAAGCTTTAAAGTTTCTTTATTTGTCTCAGTTCAGACTTTATTGGAGTCATTAACGCATCATGTTTCATCAGTGAAGGATTTATTACATTTTTACTAGTTTTACCCTAGTCTAGTTTACTAGCCCAGTAAGCTAGCCCAGTTAGATAGCCCAGTAAACTAGCCTAGTAAACTAGTCCAGTTAGCTAGCCCAGTAAACTAGCCTAGTAAACTAGTCTAGTAAACTAGCCCACTAAAATAACCCAGTGAACTAGTCTAGCCAACTAGTTCATTAAACTAGCCCGCCTCTAGTGGTAAAAAATATTTTGCCCAGCAATGCGCTGGTCTAGCAATCCTCCATAGAGCCTCAGCCAGGACCGATATAATTTTACCGGTTCAATCACAATGCTCCATCTGTGTAGCGAGATTATAGGGCGGGGCTTAGCACAATGACAGGGTTGAAGAAGTACAAACTTATATGCAGTCTGTGGTCGGATAAGCAGCATGTAAACTGTTTCCTCCACTGTGTGTTAACGTTAAATAGCCTAGCCCATAGGATGTTAAAACAAACAGATGCTAATTTAGACTTGTTTTTGTTCCTCAGTATAGGTCACATTGTTCTTTGCTCTGATTGGTCGTAGCGCTGGCCAAGTACATGCAGAAGAGTTTGAACGACAGCCGTTGATCCCACCCGTATTATTTTCAACAAAAAATTGAGGGTAGCTCTGTTGTTTAGTGCCATTTTTAATAATACTGTTTAATATGTCCCATATTCCTTTAATGTTGTTGTCGTCGTTTTTCTTTCTGGTGCCGGGGTTTCCCCGTTGAGACGACTCAAAAATATCAAAACCAGATATGAAAGGTTAATCATTTATTATACAGGTATAACCAAATGAATCAATAATCAATCATTGAGCTACAAACCTTCAAAGTGCAAAGGGAATGACCTCAGGCAATTGTCTGATCGAGTTTTAGAAGGCAAAGTACAAGGAAGTAGAAGGAAGTAGAAGGAAGTAGCAGGAAGTAGAAGGAAGTAGCAGGAAGTAGAAGGAAGTAGAAGGAAGTAGAAGGAAGTAGAAGGAAGTAGAAGGAAGTAGCAGGAAGTAGAAGGAAGTAGAAGGAAGTTGAAGGAAGTAGAAGGAAGTAGAAGGAAGTAGAAGTGCCCCAACCTCCTCAGAACCAGGCTTTATAAACCTGCTTCTGACTCGACTCTTGGGATTTCCTTTGGCCATCTCACAGCTCTTGATGTAATATCCAGGAATTGTTCTTACACGTTTCAGGAAGCATTTGCTCTGAGGCCAGCCCACCGACCAGTTATTTTAACCCATTAAACATCACTTATCACAAAAATATGATAATTATACCAAATCTATATTCAATACCATGTCAAATATAAAATCTACATCCTTCTGACGTCTGGAATTCTCATCATTGTTTTTGTTATTACATAATATTTTGCTGTAATATTCTTTTCTACACACCTTTATAATATTAGTTAATTTATTTTATTTTTTTTGTATTTATTTTCTGCCTCTTTCGTTCATTTTTTAATGAACTCTCTATAGAGTGTATTTTTCTTTTTGCAATCCCTTTGTAAGCCATGGTCGATCTTTGTACTTTTGATTTCTGTCATATTG
Source organism: Siphamia tubifer (assembly GCA_020466265.1). Classification (NCBI taxonomy): domain Eukaryota; kingdom Metazoa; phylum Chordata; class Actinopteri; order Kurtiformes; family Apogonidae; genus Siphamia; species Siphamia tubifer. The sequence continues at coordinate 8,538,104 of JAIVEL010000024.1, forward strand.
TTTTATTGGACAATTTTTATTATATAATGATGTGAATATTTTTATAAAAATTTCATATGCACTATTTATGTCTTTTTCATTATATACATTCTCCCAATTTTGTGCCAATAAGTCATTCTTTAATGTTTCCATAGTTTCCTCTGTCCTCATTCGCCTGTATTTTAGTTTCTTTTCTGGGTGATTCCTCAACTGGCTGTTGTTGTAAATTGTAAAAACTGTTGGTGGTCACTGATATTATTGATTAATAATCCACTTACTGTACTATTTTCAATGTCATTGGTGAATATGTTATCAATTAACGTGGCACAGTGGGTGGTGATTCTACTAGGTCTGGTGATTGTTGGATGTAAACTCATGCTGGACATTGTATTGATGAAGTCATCGATTATTTGGTGATTATTTGGATTTAACAAGTCAATGTTGAAGTCACCACAGATGAAAACAACCTTTTGGTTAGTTTTAGAAAAAAAATCTCCAATCCATTCCTTAAATGCCTCAACACTAGAGCCTGATGCTCTGTATATGTAACTGACTATTACATTTTTACTTTTGTTATTATACATTTCAATTGTTATACATTCTAACAAGTTATCAATCACAGTTGTCATATTTTCTACTACTTTGTAACTCAACTTTTTGTTCACATACACAGCGACACCTCCTCTGCTCTTGTTCCTTCGGTTTGCACAGTGAAGTTCATATTGATCCAGTTCAAAATCCATTCCTTTAACTGTATTGATCCATGTTTCTGAGATTACAATAATTTTGAATGGTTTTATAAACTGATTTAAAAATTCCTTAATGTTATTGAAGTTTACATATAAACTCCTACTATTAAAATGTATTATTGATAGTTTGTTGTCCATTTGAATGGTGTCATTGTACTGTTCCTCTGTGTAATAGCCGCAGTTGTTGTTGATGTTGGAGAAAAAAATGATTGTCCGGGTCGATGTCATGCTCCAGATCCAGTCGATCATGATCAGTGTGTTGAAATGTCTTAAGTTCCACTTTACTGTGATCTACAATCCTTTGTGATATTTCCCAGTTGTCTCTAGTTGGATATGAATGAGACATATTGGTGTGTTGTCGTACCTCAGAGTCAGAGATGATGCTCATTCATACCTGACCAGTTCCTCCATATTTATGATGACCATAACCTTGGCTTGCTCTGGTGTCCCATTTAATTTAATGAATATTTTACAGTTCGATGTCCATGTGTGCTGTATTTTCCTCTGCTTCTTCATCAGTTGCGCTTTTCTGGCGATAACGGCGTTTTGTTTGGTCAGATGCTCGTTGACATATACGTTGGTTCCTCTTAATTTTCTTCCTTGTTTTAACAGTGCAGTTTTGTGTTTTCTGTTGAAAAACCTCATGATGATGGTTCGTTTGTCGCTGTCATCTCTCTGGGGCAGAGGGTGGCAGGCCTCCATGTTGCTACAGTCCAATTCAATTCCTTTGGACTGGAAGAAAGCAGCCACCTGTTGCTCTACGGAGCATCCATCCTGCTCACTGAGCCCCCCCCCCCCCCCCCGCTATCATTGGTCACCGCCTGGGCATATGACCAGGGTTTAATCTGGAGCCCAGTCACGATCACATTGTTGATCCTGGTGTACGGCTCCAACTCCACCACACGGCTCTCCAGGTACGCCAGACGCCGGTCCTTTTAGGGCGTTCTCGATCCAGAGCGCCTTCACCTCCTCAACCAGGTTCAGGATGGACTTCTGCTGAGGCTTAACGACAGAAATCTCTTTGGATAGGAAGTCCAGAGACTTCTTAATATCTTCGCCCTCCTCATCTGTCCGTGCCTTCTTTGGGTCCATGTTGCTAGGTGACAAATTAGAGTCTACCCTCGCCGCCTGCTAGCTAGTTGTCAGCTAGCCGCCGAGCTCCGTTCTTTTCAGTCCGTTTCCAAAAATCAGCATCGTTAAATCAGGCAGTGGTCAGGCCGGTGTTGTCAACATATAGTCCAATATCCGCAATCCAAATCAGTAGCCAACAACACAGAATTAGTCCATAAACCTTTGGCACAAAATAGCACAATCCAACAGCCCCATAAACTAGCCTGACTGTTTAAATGATGTTAAATCCTGGCTTTCATTCGACTATTTGACTTTGAATGAAGGCTAGACAGAAGTGATGTTGTTTGGTCCCAGTGGCCCCCCCCTCAAATGTTGACCTTGGTCCACTGACACCTTATGTAAGGGACGATGTCACTCCTATTTTAAAGTAGCTGCATTGGCCGCCGGTCTCCTACAAAATCAATTTTAAAATGTTGGTTTTAACCTTTCGGGCCTTGCATGTTGAAGCTCCTTCCTATATTGGTGATCTGCTCCAGCCTTACTCCCCTGCGAGGGCTCTAAGGTATATGGATCAAAATCTGTTAAAGGTGCCACGCACTCGGTTCCAGACAGAGGATCCCGATCATTCCAGGCCGTTGCTCCCAGGCTTCGGAATGATCTCCCGAGCAGCACCAGCCCCTCGTCCTGCAACAACACCAGTTGTCATCCACCCTGAGGAGGATCAACACCCGCAAAGCTGCGGGACCGGACAAGGTGTCAGGCCAGACGCTGAGAACATGTGCCGACCAGCTGGCAGGAGTGTTCCTGGACATCTTCAACCTGTCCCTGCAGCTGTCCATGGTTCCTGAGTGTCTCAAGTCCTCCACCATCATACCGATACCCAAGGAGACATCCCCCACTTGCCTCAATGATTACAGGCCTGTTGCTCTGACCCCTGTAATTATGAAGTGCTTTGAACGGATTCTTCTCAGGCACATCAGAGGCCTCATCCCCTCGGACCTGGACAGCCTTCAGTTTGCCTAGAGAGGGAATTGGTCCACAGAGGATGCTGTCTCCATCACCCTGCACACGGCCCTCACACACCTGCAGCAGCCCAACACTTACGCCAGGATGCTGTTTGTAGAATTCAGCTCAGCCTTCAACACCGTCACCCCAGACAGGCTGGTGCTGAAGCTACACGCGGTGGGTCTGCCTGCATCACTGTGCCACTGGATCAGAGACTTTCTCACCAACAGGTCTCAGGTGGTGAGAATAGGGAACAAAACGTCATCCCCTCTGGTACTCAGCACAGGCACGCCACAGGGCTGTGTGCTCAGCCCGGTCCTCTTGACCCTGTTCACCCCCGACTGTGCTGCCATCCATCCCAGCAACACAGTCCTGAAGTTCGCGGACAACACTACAGTAGTGGGTCTCATCTCGGATAACAACGAGACCCACTACAGAGAGGAGGTGCACCAGCTCACACAATGGTGTTCAGCAAACAACCTGGTGCTGAACACAGGGAAGACCAAGGAGATGGTCGTGGACTTCAGGAGGTCCAGGAAGACTGATCACGCCCCCCTCCTCATGGACGGAGAAGTGGTGGAGCGTGTGGACAACATCAAGTTCCTGGGCCTCCACCTCACATCCGACCTCTCCTGGTCCCTGAATACCTGCCACCTGGTGAAGAAGGCCCAACAAAGCTTCTTCTTCCTCAGGAAACTGAAATGGGCTGGACTCTCCTCTCGGTTGCTCGTGAACTTCTACAGGGCGACAATTGAAAGCATCCTTTGTCTCAGTGTGACCGTGTGGTATGGCAGATGCACGACACAGGAGAGGAAACAACTGGCACGGGTGGTCACAACTGCACAGGGTATCGTGGGCTGCCCCCTCCCTGACTTGGACTCGATATATGTAGGCCGAGTCAAGAAGAGGGCAAGAGCCATCGCCATGGACCCCAGCCACCCAGGCCACAGACTGTATGTACCGCTTCCATCAGGAAAGCGGTACAGGAACATCCGCACCACCACTAACAGACTAAAAGACAGTTTCTTCCCCAGAGCTGTCAAAGCTATCACCCCCCCTGCCCCCGCACTGCAGGACAATAGACTGAATCACTGCACATTGCACTTCGCCATCCACGCAACCGCAACGACATGCATATTTTCTCCTCGTATTTGCACATAATTCTATTTATCTAATTTTATTTATTTCATTTTATTTTATCTTATTCTATTCTGTTTTTATTGCATGCCAGTTGGTTTATCTTGTTTCATTTTGTTATCTTTTACACAGGGGTTGCACTGAAAATGTCACTGACACGCAAATGCTCAGTGACAATAAAGACATCTTGAAATCTTGAAATCTTGAAATCTCTCTTCGCTCAGCAGCGTCTGTTGGCGCTTTTAAAACAAATCTTAAAACGTTTTTGTTTGGTCAAGCATTTGCGTAGTTTGTTAGGCTGTTGATCTCATTTTTAGTGTTGACTATTTATGTGTATTTAATTGTTGTATTTTATTCATGTTGTGCAGCACTTTGTGGCTTTGTCTCTGAAAAGTGCTATATAAATAAAATGTACTTACTTACTTACTTACTAATCTGGGGGTTACATTTGATTCTGATTTTAAATTTGATGAACAGATTAGCTGTTTAACGCCGGATAGCTAAGGTGAAGCTAATTGTAGCTAAATCTGACTTAGAAATTTAAACTCCTGCTTTTATTATAACTCGTTTAGATTAGTGTAACGCCCTGTACGCAGGCATCAATCACAGTGATCTTTTCCACCTGCAGCTCATACAGAACTCTGCTGCTCACCTGCTTACCCGGACCTGTAGGCATGAGCACATTAGCCCTGTCCTGGCGTCCCCACACTGCCTCCCTGTGCATTACACAATCCATTTTAATCTTTTATTGTTTGTTTTTAAATGTTTAAATAGCCTTGCACCACCATATTTATCAGAGCTGCTTCAGCCTCACCATCCAACCCGATCCCTAAGATCAGCTGACCATTTGCTTCTGGTGGTCCCTAGAACAAGGCGGAAGCTTAGAGGCGACAGAACGTTTACAACTGTTGTTCCAAAACTCTGGAATGAGTTTCCACTAGGTGTAAGACAGTCCTCTTCTTACCCGGTTTTTAAATCACAGTTAAAACGCATTATTTCACTTTGGCTTTAAACTCTTAAACCTCTCTTGGTTAGCATCTGCAAACATATACTGACACAAACCTATGTCTTTTGTTGTGCGTTTTTAAGCACTTTGGCTTGTCCTTTGAATCTTTTTAAATGTGCTATATAAATAAAGTTGATTGATTGTTTCCAGAACATGTTACCGTTAGGGGTCAGGGGTCAGGGGTTAGGGTTAGAAACAGCTTCAGTACCTGGTTTGTTGATGGGGGAGGGGGGCAGGAAGCTGGCGGGCATCAACCTGAGCCGATCGTTCTGCAGCGCATCTAGGAAAGGTTCCTTTAAATGTTCTGAAAGAGAATAAGATGGAGAGTAAGGCCGAGAGTGGTAGTCTTATTAAATTATGTGCGAATGAACTCAGCCCTGTGTTTCACACTATCACTATTTTTAATGAGTCCTTGCAGACTCAGCATGTGCCCTCCCTCTGGAAGGATGCTGTCGTGGTACCTATTCCTAAATCCAGCCCTCCAAAAACCTGAGCTGGATCCAATGCAGTTTGCATACAGCCCCAATAGAGGAGTGGAGGATGCCACTCTGACACTAAACATGATTTTTAAACATGTGGAGGGTAGAGGGACATCTGTAAGGCTTTTTATTTATAGATTTTTTCCTCAGCTTTTAACACAATCCAGCCCCACATTTGAACCAAAGGGCTTTTAGAACAGTTTAAAATCAGCAAAAATCTTATTAGACTTTTTAAGAGACAGGTGAATGAATGAATGAGTTTTATTAACTCCAACAACCCCTATCGGGGTAAGAGAGTACAATGATAATTTTTTTCACATTATTACAAAAGTGATAGATGGAGCATAACATTGGCCAGTAGACAAAAATAGACAATTTATAACGGTATTCCAAAAAAAGATAGTTATTTACACTTTCAATAGCACCTCAGATAATTTGAGACATTTTGGTTATCATTAACCATATTAGTTAACAATTATTTAAACTTTAGCCAAATTAACTTTATAAAGGCTACTAATTTGACAAGTTGAGTTTTTCCTGAGTTAAAGAGCTTATCAAACTTAATAGTGTTTGGTCGAACAGAAAAATCACTTCAGGAAACATTCTCTATCATACTTAAAGTAGTTACATTCTAGTGTATAATGGTATTCATCACCAATGACATTACTGTTACATAGTGTACAGTTCCTATTTACATTTAACTCGAAAATTTTATTTATAATTGGTAATTTATGATTTTGACAGTGGAATTTGATGAGAGGATCTAAAAGATAGTGCGGGAGTTTACTGTTATAGAGTTCATGATTTAAACTTTGTTTAAACATACGGTAATTACTACATAAGTGATTATTGGAAACTTCACTAGTCCATTTCTGGAAATAGATATCACCTATTCTTTGTTCAAAAATAGGTTTTAACCATTTAACATTAACATCAGTGTTAATATGCCAGTAATTTGAAAACCCACAAATATCAATTATATCCTTGCTTCTAGAGATCCATTTCATTTGTACAATATTTCTATCAAACAAAGCTTTGGATAGTCTATACATAATATTTGACAATTTACATTGTTTTCCAGCAACAAGATGTAACCAGAAATTTATCATTCTTTTTTCGATTTGGGCATGGAGAGGGAGTATTCCAAATTCACCGTAAAGCATACAATTCGCTGTATTCTTATTAACCTTTAGAATTTTCTTAAGGAATTTTCTATGAAAAACATTTATCTGTTGAATATTTGAAAATCCCCAAATTTCAGACCCATATAATAATATTGGGGTAACTAAATTGTTAAATAAGTCACACTGAACATCAATGGATAAGTTTAAACAATTTGCTTTGAAATAAAGACTATATAGATTAGACGAGCTTGTGAAACCTGTTTGGATATAGCTTTTGAGAAAAAGCCATTATAATTGAGGCAGGTGCCTAAATACATATAGCCATCAACATGTTTCAAGATAATTAGTTCCAAATTTAAATTGAGGCTTGTTCCTTAATTTCCCTTTAGAAAAAATAACAATCTTTGTTTTAGTGGTGTTGACAGAAAGGTGCCATAATTTACAATAATTATACATACTATCTAATGCAGTTTGAAGTTCTTCAGAACTTTCAGCAAAGACAATGGTATCATCCACATACAACAAAGTATATAACCTTAGAAATACTTCGACATCATCATCGCTTAGGAAATTACTTACATCATTAGCTAAGTTATCAAGACCTTTGTAACTTCTACTGATAAAAAAACTCGAAGTTATTTAGGTATAGTGTGAAAAGGAGGGGTGAAAGATTTTCACCCTGTCTAACTCCAACGTTGGTAGGAAAGAAGTCAGATAAAGTGTCATTATGGCTGACAGGATTTGGCATTTAAATATAGATTATAGATAACTTTTATAATTTTCCCATTTATACCATACAAGATCAGCTTTTGCCAAAGAGAAACACGGTCAGTAAAATCAAAAGCCTTGCGGTAATCGATGAAGGCTCAGTACAGACGTTTATATTTAGCCAGGTATAAGTCAATGATTGTGTTGAGCACAAAGATATGATCAAGTGTACTGTAGTTTTCTCGAAAACCAGCCTGCTCTTCCCCAATAATCGACATAATTACTAATCCTTTCATTTAATATAGACGTAAACAATTTGCCAATACAACTAAGGAGTGTGATCCCTCTGTAATTGTCGGGATTATCAGGGGAACCTTTCTTTTTGTAAATCGGTTTGATAATGGCGATGTACCAATCTTGTGGGATCAAACCAGTATCAAGAATCAGGTTGAAGAGTTTAACAAGTATTTCAATAAGTTGACGGGAGGAGTGTTTTCAAAACTCGTTTGGTATGTTATCAATACCAGTGGCCTTATTGTTTTTCAGTTTTTTTAACATAATTTTAATTTCATCCACACTGATGCAATTGTTTATGTATTCGTTGCTAGAAGTATCACACAAATTTGTATAAAAAGTTTTTCCAGAATCATTATCACTAGCAGAATTTAAATTACTAAAATGATGTAAGAAGTTGTCAAGCGAGATATTAGTCATGCAATTTCTTATGGTCAAAAGATGCATTATTAATTTCATTCCAGAAACCTCTTGGATTACTGGTCTTCATATTTCTCAGTTTCTTCTGGAAATCAGAGGTGTATTTCATACGTTTAACCCGCATCTTCCTTTTATATGCTGCATTTATGTTTCTAAACTCAGCCTTTGATTCTAAAGAGGTACTGATGATGTTTGATATGATTGAATGATGATGTTTAAGATGTTTTTATATATGTTTTTATATATACATATTGCTGTTCTGTGTTGTATTGTTTAAAGAGTTTAATAGTGTCTACGTGTCTATGGGGTGACCAGATATTTCCATGGCTCAGACCTTAGAATCAGAGAAGCAGATATTATTTCCGGATTCGTGTTAGATTAAGACAACTCCTTTATAATATGATGCAATGAGCTGTGATACGGCCAGGCAAGGGGGGTCAGAGACTGTATAAAAGATTAAGACAGAGAGGGGAGCCAGCTTTTTCCTGGGGCTTTTTGCTCGACTTTCTCTCTGCGCTTCTCTGGTCAGACAATTGCCTGAAAAGGTCATCCCCTAGGGACTCAAGAGGTTTGTAGTTCAATGATTGATGATTGATTATACACTTTGTTATATCTGGATAAATAAATGATTAACCTTTATATCTGGTTTTGATATTCTTTGTCGTCCGATCGGGGAAACCCCCTTTCTGGGGAGAAGACTAACGACGACAGTACAACGTTTCAATCGATTCTTAGACCTAATATATCCTGTCCTAGTATTTTCACAATCAGTGTCAAACCAGGGTTTACTTGCGTTAGGGGACAATTTCCTTGTTTTTCGTCTGGATCTTACGTTAACAGTTTTGCTGGCTCCAATCTTATTAGCACACTTAAGGTAAATATTACATAATTCATTTGCCATATTATCAACATCAGCTTGCTTGACACTTGCACAGACTGCTACTTCCAGTTTTTCGGTAAGATTTTTAATGTCATTTGTAAATTGATCTAGTGATTCTTTGAAGGCCTCTGCACATTCAGGCTTCCACATGATTTAGATTTTTTTTCCAGGAGGACCTTCAGTGTAATTAGTTAAAAATTCAGGATCATAATCACAAGTATCATTTTCACAAGAGTAATCAAGTTTCCCATATAGCTTCAAACAAACTGGACAGTGCACATCTGACAGGCAAGTATCAAGCAGATCAATATCAAAATTACATACATGTGAGAATAATACAGGTGAAGCGACAACATAGTCAATAAGACTTCTCCCATTTGGTTTGATACAGGTAAATTTACCTGAAGAATCATTTCCAACTCTACTAATTCTTAAGTTTAGACTCTTACATAATTTGATTAACTTTCGACCATTATTATTAGTAAATTTACCTTCACTTGACCCCTTCAATGGTATACCCAATTGATTAAAATAATACATGAAATCATCTTCATCCCTCGAGTCAGGATTTTCAGTTCCTAAATCATCACTATGAAGAAAATCATCACGTGTACTGGTTCTAGAATTGAAGTTGCCTGTCAAGAGAACAGGTAAATTTAACTTTGTGGTAAGGGATACAATATCATCAGCTAAAAGATAAAAAATATCAGCACTAAAATTGACAGAACCTTCATGTGGTATGTAAACTGCTCCTAGAATCATGTCTGTCCCAAAAACCTTTTTATCAAGCTTAAGCCAAAGAGCACAGTCAGAAGTGGTATCAGATAATAAGGTTATATGATCATGTATTTTATTATTTATGAGAATTCCAAGACTGTGATAGCCACCAAGTTTTGATCCATCTTTATGCAAATTAGTCTTTCCATAGTACACAAAGTCTGGGAAGCAGTTCTCATCTATTGTGTTAGTTTTAGTTTCACTAAGACATACTATATCGTAGTCTTTTATGTTATCTTCGAGATAACCTAGGTTAACCTTACTCTGTAGGCCGCATACATTTAGTGATAATAGGTTGGCAGTCAAATGATTTGGTTATAATCCATAGTTGTGTACGTGATGGGGGTCGTACCTGTCCTAACATCCTGGAAGTCCAGCAGATTTACATTTTTCCTCATCCCATCCTACCTTGAAAAGGTCATCAGGGTTGTCTATTGTCATCATAGACTCTTTGCCATTTTCACTGATTTTGCAGAAAATACGACCGTCAAAAGACCAGAGTTCCTTGTTTTCTCGTCATTTTTTAGTTCACGTAACATTTTGCCTCTCAATGGTGTGAGGTCCTCATCGATGTATACGCCTTTCCTGTTTCCAAGGCTTTGTAGTTTCTTTTTATTCCTTAGTAAGGCCGTCTTCACATCCCTTCGCACTAGTTTGGCAATGATAGGCTTCAGACAGTTTGTTGCTCCTCGTGTTGGAATCCTGTGACTAATGCTTATATCCTGGAGTGTAATTTCAACTCCGAGATCAGCTGCGAGGTCAATCACCAGTTTATTAGTGTCCTCAGCTGGACTTTCCCCTATCCCATATATGCGGACAGATTCTTTTCTTGAGTACTGTTCCAAGCGATCGACATCATATCTGCTCAGTTGGATTTTTCGCCTCAAATCAGAGTTCTCAATTTTGAGAGATTCAACAATGATATTTCTCTCCTTCTCAGCTTCAACCAGAGAGTCCATAAGGTATTTAGTTGCACCGTTTACAGCAGCAGACACAGTGTTTATCATCATGGGCTGAATTGCAGGTATAACTTTATTTATAATCTCACCTACAACGTCACCATTTAGCATATCAGCAGTTGAACTACCGGCACCGCCATGTTGGGTATTTTGATTTTGTTGGCTTCCGCCTCTTGTTGCTGGTTTGTGTGTTTTACCCGAGTTCTTGTTGCTCTTTTCTGGAGTTTCTTTAGGAGGTACAGCAGCAGCTTCAGTAATAGCTTTGGTTATCAAATCAGGATCGAAGGTGGTTGTATCGTCTCTTTTTGTCAGAGCAGGCTCCTTGCACGGTTTCGAGGTCGCCATCTTTAATCGGTCACAAAGGGTGAGGATAAATGGAGTTCTGTCCGACCCAGTGTTCTCCTCCACTGGCTCTCCTCAAGGATGTGTCCTATCACCACTATTATTCATTCTCTACACAAATATGTGTAGACTATAACCGACTCGGTTATAGTCCGCCTACTTAAAGAGGGGAAGACCAATCACTGTCACCACTTTGTTCAGTGGTGTGAAGAACCCTACCTCCACCTGAACCTAAAACTAAAGATATGGTTATCGATTTTAGAAAGCTACAGGACGGGCACAGAGTCACGTTAATTAAATGTCAGACCATGGAGCAGGTGCAAAACTACAAGTACCTTGGGGCAATAATTGATGATAAAGTGAGTTTTAAGGATAATTGTGTAAAAAGGGCCGTCAGCGCCTTCACTGTCGGAGCGTTCTTTTATTTTATTGGTGCCATGGGTCGCTCATGCCTCAGTTAAAGAAAGAAACTCACTGAATCAAATTGTCAGATGGTCGAGTCGTCTGATTGGTGAGTCCCAATCATGTGCAGCCTCCCTGTACACTAGACAGGTCCAGAGGATGGTGGGATCAATCCTTGATAATGACCCCCATCCGTTGAAAGATGAGTTTCAGCTTCTTCCCTCCAGACAGAGGTTCGTAGTCCCAAGGTTCAGTACACAGCGACAAAAAAACTGTTTTGTTCCTGCTGCCGCCACTGAGCTCAATAAGACACTGTAACGTTACACTTATTTTAATTATTTATTCCATGGCCTGGGGCGGTACGGTGGTGCAGTGGTTAGCACTCGTGCCTGACAGCGAGAAGGACCCTGGTTCGAATCCCACACCAGACTTTTCTTTGTGGAGTTTACATGTTCTCCTTGTGTCCGCGTGGGTTTTCGCCAGGTACTCCGGTTTCCTCCCACGATCCAAAGACATGCACTGATAGGTTAATTGGTTTATCAAAATTGTCCATAGGTGTGAAAGTGGGAGTGATTGTTTGTCTATATATGTTCAGTCCTGAGATGAACTGGTGTCTCATACAGGGTGACCTCTGACGCCCCCTTCACCCATTGTAGTTGGATTAGGATTACCCTAGTGAGGATAAAGCGGGTTCAGATGACAAGATGATTCCATGGCCTTATCTATTATTATTATTATTATTATTGTGACTCTAACTCTTAAATTCTATTCCTGCATTTTTTATTGTTGACTTATCTTTTCTGGGTTTTATTGTTTTGTTTTATTTTTGGGGGGGAACTACTTTTAACCGGGTCATGAGTTATCCTGGTCCTCTCAGGCGTGTCTCCAGATGGAAATGGTCCAATGGGATCCTTTCCACTACATCATTGTATCGCGTCAGTTGCTATGGTAACGTCACTAACAAAAAGCACCAAAATAAAGCAGCAGTAGAAGAGGAAATGACAACAAGACTAGACGTGGACGAGGGATGAAGACATTTATTAAAATATCTGGACCGATTGATGAACCTTATTAACTGACTGAAGTCACCGAAAAAAGAAAACACTTGCTTTATTGACACTCACACACTCGCACACACTAACTCACTCACACACATACTCACTCACACACACACACACACACACACACTCGCACACACTAACTCACACACACATTCACTCACACACACACTCACTCACACACACACTCACTCACACACACACTCACTCACACACACACACACTCGCACACACATTCACTCACTCACACTCACACACTAACTCACACACACTCACTCACACACACACTGACACACATATTCACTCACTCACACACACACACACTCACTCACACACTCGCACACACACTTACACATACACTCGCACACAATCACACACAAACATACAGATACACACAGAAGAAGAGTTCCTCACAGATGAAGGAACCACAGATCTGGAAAAGCCAGAACTTCTGCTTTGTCTTGTGGTAAACTTCCTCCAGCATCTGCTCTGGAATTGTCGCCATCTGATGATGTAATTTTGGACAACCAATCTGCACAACTTCTGCCCAGCGGCTCTACCGGGCCACTCTCCAGTACCTATCCCTGACCAGGAACTCAGTTCATTCCTGTAAAAGACCTGCTCTACCTTCTGACACATGAATGACCATTAACACAAAACTGCAGATTTTTCTAGACTGGTTTCTAGACCTCTAAAGACTTTCAAGAACCTGCACAAGCACTAGGAATAAGTAACTGACAATGTGTCCCGATACATTTGTCCACATGGTGAGCACAGATACTGGAGGTCTTACCTGGAAGCTGTGGGTAAATGTTCTCAGACATGTACTCAGGCAGGTTACGAGGGATGTCCCCCCTGATGTCCACCAACACTCTGGTCTGACTGGATGAGATCTGGTAGATGAGGACTGGACTGGGGTTAGCCAGGACCAGCTCGGCATGGTTCGCTTTAAACTGAGGACAGTCCTGAAAAAAAGAATACTGACTTCAAACTGAGGACAGTCCTGAAAAGGACCATATACAGTGGTACCTCTACTGACCACAGACCCAGTCAACCAATAATCCAAGTAACGAAAAACCTTTACCTCAATTTTAATATCTCTGAATATGAAAGAAAATTCTGTTTAGGAAACTAAAACCTCAAAGACATAAATACTATGTACATTACTGTACATTACTGTCTGTAAATACGTCATGTACGTACTGTATGTATCATCCCGTGATGCTTTTGGTGACCTTTGACCCTCATTCATCGCAGAGTTCTAACAGGTGTAAAGGACAGAGCCACCGCTGCCCCACGAGTCCCCATGAGTGCATCCACCCAAACCCCCCCCCACAGCACTCCCATCCACCAACAGAAGTGAAACAGGAGAAAAAAAGAGGAGCCATCACTCCACCAGTACCAACAAAAGACATGCCAACGAAACCCCACCAACCTGCAGCTAAAAACACCCCGAAAAAATTTACACAAGCCGTGCCATCGCCCTGACGACACACACGCCCCGCCCACCCCAAGAAGATCACAAAAAGTTGTCAAATTCAATAGTCCCTGGATCTGCACCTCACCAAACATCTGTCAACAAACACCACTGAAGGTGAAAGTGACAATTAAAACAAACCCAATGGTATGAAAATGACCCACATGTCTGGTTCATTTGAATGGTTTCATCTTTAATGTTCAGTCAGTGAAGACACATTTACTAACCAATCAATAAATTACATATAAAATATACTGTTTATAAAACTGAAAACACACATTTATACTAAACATGTATACTTTTATCATTTTTAAAGAGTTTAGGGGGTAGTATTGGGGGTTTAGGGGGTAGTATTAGGGGCCTTGGAACCAATCAGGACTTTTACATGTAAATTGAGACTATTTACGAAGAATTTACAGTGCAAAAATACTTCTGGAACGAATTCATTTGCTAAGTAGAGGTACCACTGCCGTGACTTTAAACTGAAGACAGTCCTGAAAAAGACTAAACACTGATGTCTGACTTTGATTTTAGACATAAAGAAGATTATTGAGTAACAACCCTAACTCTAACCTTTAACCCCTAACCCTAGGACTTTTTTTGGTGTCAGTGCAGTGAAATTGAAACCATTAATCGTACTGTCATTAGGAATCCCACGAAGTGTGAGGAGGTTTGAGCTTTTCCAGGAACAAGACTTTTCCGGAACTTTGAGAAACATCCATCAGCCACCACCGTCAGCGCTGCATGGATGTTCTGGGGTAGAGTTAGAGTTAGATCAGATGCTTATGAACACAAAGTTCAGTCAGATAGTTTTTAACGGGTTAGGGTAAGTGTTGTGTTCTTACCTTAACGTGTCCTGTTTGTTTATCTTTGTAGATAACTCCAGTCACAGTTCCATCCTCATCCTGCAGAGCGCTCACACTTCCTTCTATGAATGTCACACTAGAGGGCAGAGTGGAACCATTAGAGACAGAACACAAAATAACCCTAACCCTGTAAACATACACAGTTCTACACTAGGGGTGGAGGGTCAGTGTCCTGCATGTCTTATATATTTATCTCTTCTATCACCATGGAAACCATTACATCATTATCAGACTGTCCCTGAGCTTTATGATCAGCTGATCATTCATTAACCAGGTGTGATGGAAGGGGGACAAACCTAAAACAGACAGGACACTGACTCCCCAGGACTGGATTTGGACACCCCTGGTCTAAAACAGAAAGGATGCTGACTCCCCAGGACTGGATTTGGACACCGTTGTTCTAAAGCAATCCTAATACATTCAATCCAGTATAAAAAAATATTATAAACTATGGAATACAAACAAGGCCAGGAGGCGTTTTATTCCATTAGAAGGAATATTTAACTAAACACCCAATTCCAATATGGTTTCAAATCTGGTACCATAACCATTTATGGTACCAGATCTGGGGTCCACCTGCCAACCAAAAGTTTATGATGGGACAAACATCAAACACAAACTCTGCACACAGAACTCTGGAAATACATCCTTCACATCTAATGAAGAACCTCAACAATAGATGTAGAGCAGAACTAGGACCATATGCTTTAATTCTAAAAACACAGAAGAGATGATTAAAGTTTTACAAACAGTGACTCTGATACATTGCACTACAAAAGACCCTCACCCACAGAGAAGAAAATGGGAAGTTCACTCACTCACTCACTCACTCACTCACTCACTCACTCATTCACTCACTCACTCACTCACTCACTCACTCACTCATTCACTCACTCACTCATTCACTCACTCACTCACTCACTCACTCATTCACTCACTCGCTCACTCATTCACTCACTCACTCACTCATTCACTCACTCACTCACTCATTCACTCACTCACTCACTCACTCATTCACTCACTCACTCACTCACTCACTCATTCACTCACTCACTCACTCACTCACTCACTCACTCATTCACTCACTCACTCACTCACTCACTCACTCACTCACTCACTCACTCATTCACTCACTCACTCACTCACTCACTCACTCACTCACTCACTCACTCACTCACTCACTCACTCACTCACTCACTCACTCGGGCTGGGTTAGGGTTAGGGGTCAGAGTTAGGGTTGTTCTTACTTGGGTTGGGCCAAAGCAGTTCTCCTCAGACCCATGATGAAGCGTCCATGGTGGAAGGCCCGCCCACACTGGATACCCTGGTCCTCCTGGGGGTACGGGATCTCCACCTCTGACTCACTCTCTCTGTCATGGATCACGTAACCGTTGACAATGTGAGCATCCAGACCTTCCACTGAACCTGAAAACAAAACTTTATTCAGTCTGCTGCACATTAACCCAAACGAACCCAAACCAGCAGCAGAACACCAGACTGGACTCAATTAGCTGATCTCCATCTTCAGAGAGTTGAAAGGTTACATTTCAAATCTGATTCATTTTCAGTGTTCATTAAGTTGACGAAGGGAGGACCTTTTCAAGCATATTAAACTTTTCTTCTCCGTCACTGTTTTTGTATTTTTGTTGGTTATATATTTATGTTTTATAGTGTGCATAATAAACAAAAAATAATAATAAAAACTAAATGGAATGAAGTTGTTTGTGTTGTGGTTTGAGTCTCATTAGGGTTGTAAGTGCCAGCATTATTATAAAAGTATTAATATTAGAAATGTGTTATCACTTTGCACCTGTAGGTGGAAGTAGTCACTAGATTTGGTTAATTACTGCATGTTATAATGTCTGAATAATATGCATGATGTGGTTTTTGGTCATAATTTCACCTTTTACGATCACAGTGTATAACTTAGGATGTAAGATATAGGATAAGATGAAGAAAGAGTTTTTAATAGAAGCATTTTGATTGTTTATGTAAACATTTTGTAGTGCCGTTTTTGAAGAAATAAATATTTTGGCTTTAAATCCTGAAACACGAGTTGGAATGTGACGCAAAACCAAGTGGATCTACAAGTGTCATGTTGACCAGAGGACATGGGCTGTATTTAGGACCTTGCAGAACCAACCTTCCAGAGCCAGTTCCTCCAGGGCCCGGTACCCCCCAGGCTGCAGCAGCTCCCCTACAATCCGGTCTGGCTCCTTCAGGTCCCTTTCCACCACTGTCACCCTCCTCCCGTCCCGGGCCAGGACGGTGGCCATGGCTGAGCCAAGGACGCCAGCCCCCACTATGACCACATCCGGCTCTGGGTCGAGGTGGGAGGGGCGGTTAAGCTCCACCCTCCTCCTGGAACTCTGATGACATGAGGTCTGCTTTAGTTACTCATGTTGGTCTGCATTAGTTCACGCATGTTGGTCTGCTTTAGTTACTCATGCTGGACTGCTTTAGTTCACTCATGTTGGTCTGCTGTAGTTAACTCATGTTGGTCGCTTTAGTTACTCCTGTTGGTCTGCTTTGTTACTCATGTTAGTCTACTTTAGTTACTCATGTTGGTCTGCTTTAGTTCACTCATGTTGGTCTGCTGTAGTTAACTCATGTTGGTCGCTTTAGTTACTCCTGTTGGTCTGCTTTGTTACTCATGTTAGTCTACTTTAGTTACTCATGTTGGTCTGCTTTAGTTCATTCATGTTGGTCTGCTTTAGTTGACTCATGTTGGTTCTGCTTTCGTTACTCATGGTGGTCTGCATTAGTTAACTCATATTGGTCTACTTTAGTTCACTCATGTTGGTTTGCTTTAGATAATTGTGTTGATCCGCTTTAGTTACTCATGTTGGTCTGCTATAGTTCACTCATTGTGGTCTCCTTTTGTTTGCTCATGTCGGTTCTGCTTCAGTTACTCATGTTGAGTATGCTTTAGTTACTCTTGTTGGTCTGCTTTCGTTACTCATGCTGTTATGCTTTAGTTCCCTCATGTCTGGTCTGCTTTAGTTACTTGTGTTGGTCTGCTTTACTTTCTCATGTTGGTCTGCTTTAGTTACTCATATTAGTCTGCTTTAGTTCTCTCATGTTGGTCTGCTCTAGGTTACTCATGTTGGTCTGCTTTATTTACTCGTGTTGCTCTGGTTTAGTTCACTCATGTTAGTATGCATGAGTTCACTCATTTTGGTCTGCTTTAGTTACTTGTGTTAGTCTGCTTTAGTTACTCATGTTGCACTGCTTTAGTTCACTCATGTTCATCTGCTTTAGTTCACTCATGTTGGTTTGCTTCAGTTACTCATGTTGGTCTGCTTTCGTTACTCATGCTGGTCTGCTTTGGTTCTCTCATGTTGGTGTGCTTAAGTTCACTTATGTTGATTTGTTTTAGTTACCCATGTCGGATCTGCTTTAGTTACTTGTGTTGGTCTGGTTTACTTTCTCATGTTGGTCTGCTTTAGTTACTCATGTTAGTCTGTTTTAGTTACTGGTGTTAGTCTGGTTTAGTTACTCATGTTGGTCTGCTTTAGTTACTCATGTTGGTCTGCTATATTTACTCATGTTGGTTTGTTTTAGTTCAATGTGTTCGTCTGTTTTACTTCACTCATGTTGGTATGCTTTAGTTCACTTATGTTGATCTGTTTTAGTTACTCATGTCAGGTATGCTTTAGTTACTCATGTTAGTCTGCTTTAGTTATCCTTATTGGTCTGCTATAGGTCACTCATGTTTGTCTGCTTTAGTTCACTCATGTTGGTCTGCTTTAGTTCACTCGTGTTAGTGTTCTTTAGTTCACTCATGTTGGCCTGCTTTAGTTCACTCATGTTGGTCTGCTTAGGTCACTCATGTTGGCCTGCTTTAGTTCACTCACTTTGGTCTGCTTTAGTTCACTCATGTTGGTCTGCTTTAGTTACTCGTGTTGGTCTGCTTTGTTACTCATGTTAGTCTACTTTAGTTACTCATGTTAATCTGTTTTTGTTCACTCATTTTGGGTCTGCTTTCGTTACTCATGTTGGTCTGCTTTAGTTTCTCAGATTGGTCTGCTTTAGTTTGTCATGCTGGTCTGCTTTAGTTCACTCATGTTGGTCTGCTTTAGTTACTCATGCTGGACTGCTTTAGTTCACTCATGTTAGTCTGCTTTAGTTCACTCATGTTGATCAGTTTTAGTTACTCATGTCGGGTCTGCTTTAATTACTCATGTTGGTCTGCTTTAGTTACTCATGCTGGACTGCTTTAGTTCACTCATGTTGGTCTGCTTTAGTTCACTCATGTTGATCAGTTTTACTCATGTCGGGTCTGTTTTAATTACTCATGTCAGGTCTGCTTTAGTTACTCTTGTTGGTCTGCTTTAGTTACTCATGCTGGTATCCTTTAGTTCACTCATGTTGGTCTGCTTTAGTTCACTCATGTTAGCCTGCTTTAGTTCACTCATGTTGGTCTGCTTTAGTTCACTCGTGTTAGCCTGCTTTAGTTCACTCATGTTGGTCTGCTTTAGTTCACTCATGTTGGTCTGCTTTAGTTCACTCATGTTGGCCTGCTTTAGTTCACTCACTTTGGTCTGCTTTAGTTCACTCATGTTGGTCTGCTTTAGTTCACTCATGTTGACCTGCTTTAGTTCACTCACTTTGGTCTGCTTTAGTTCACTCATGTTGGTTCTGCTTCAGTTACTCATGTCAGGTCTGCTTTAGTTACTCATGTCAGGTCTGCTTTAGTTCACTCATGTTGGTCTGCTTTAGTTCACTTATGTTGATCTGTTTTAGTTACTCATGTCAGGTCTGCTTTAGTTACTCATGTTAGTCTGCTTTAGTTACTCATATTGGTCTGCTATAGGTCACTCATGTTGGTCTGCTTTAGTTCACTCATGTTGGTCTGCTTTAGTTCACTCGTGTAAGTCTTCTTTAGTTCACTCATGTTGGCCTGCTTTAGTTCACTCACTTTGGTCTGCTTTAGTTCACTCATGTTGGTCTGTTTTAGTTACTCGTGTTGGTCTGCTTTAGTTCACTCATGTTGATCTGTTTTTGTTTACTCATTTTGGGCCTGCTTTAGTTACTCGTGTTGGCCTGCTTTAGTTCCTCATGCTGGTCTGCTTTAGTTCACTCATGTTGGTCTGCTTTAGTTACTCATGCTGGACTGCTTTAGTTCACTCATGTTGGCCTGCTTTAGTTCACTCATGTTAGTCTGCTTTAGTTCACTCATGTTGGCCTGCTTTAGTTCACTCATGTTAGTCTTCTTTAGTTCACTCATGTTGGCCTGCTTTAGTTCACTCATGTTGGTCTGCTTAGGTCACTCATGTTGGCCTGCTTTAGTTCACTCACTTTGGTCTGCTTTAGTTCACTCATGTTGGTCTGCTTTAGTTACTCGTGTTGGTCTGCTTTAGTTCACTCATGTTGGTCTTCTTTAGTTCACTCCCGTTAATCTGTTTTTGTTCACTCATTTTGGGTCTGCTTTAGTTACTCGTGTTGGTCTGCTTTAGTTTCTCACATTGGTCTGCTTTAGTTTGTCATGCTGGTCTGCTTTAGTTCACTCATGTTGGTCTGCTTTAGTTACTCATGCTGGACTGCTTTAGTTCACTCATGTTGATCAGTTTTACTCATGTCAGGTCTGCTTTAGTTACTCTTGTTGGTCTGCTTTAGTTACTCATGCTGGTCTGCTTTAGTTCACTCATGTTGGTCTGCTTTAGTTCACTCATGTTGGCCTGCTTTAGTTCACTCACTTTGGTCTGCTTTAGTTCACTCACTTTGGTCTGCTTTAGTTCACTCATGTTGGTTCTGCTTCAGTTACTCATGTCAGGTCTGCTTTAGTTACTTATGCTGGTCTGCTTTAGTTCACTCATGTCCGCCTGCTTTAGTTCACTTATGTTGATCTGTTTTAGTTACTCATGTCGGGTCTGCTTTAGTTACTCATGTTGGTCTGCTCTAGTTACTCATGTTACTCTCCTTTAGTTACTCATGTTGGTGTGCATTAGTTCACTCATGTTGGTCTGCTTAGTTATGTTGGTCTACTTTAGTTTACTCATGTTCATCTGCTTTAGTTCACTTATGTTGATCTGTTTTAGTTACTCATGTTGGTCTGCTTTAGTTCACTCATGTTTGAAGTACTTTTACTAAGTTACTTCCGCCTAATAATAATAATAATAATAATAATAATAATAATAATAATAATAATAATAATAATAATAATAATAATAATAATAATGGATTAGATTTCTATAGCACTTTTCAAGGCACCCAAAGCACTTTATATTATTCATCAATCATCATCATCATCATCATCATCAGTACAATTATAAAAACCTCTGATAAAAACCAGTAACAGCTAAACCTTAAATTCTATTAGTTAAATAAATAAATGTATATTTTCATTCTTACCTTGATCTTATTCTTTTGTGTTTTGTCTCCAGTCTTTGTTGAACTCAGGAAGCCTTTGATTCCAGAAATAAAAGTGATGAAAGTAAAATTAATCAGTTTGTGCAGATGAAAAGATCTGACAGAAAAGATGACTAGTGTAGTTATTATTAAACACACGGTTACAGTCATCAGCCAGTGTTTTTGAGGAAAAACAAACATACTGTCAGATTTTTTATAAAGGTAGGTTAAGCTGGCTATTCCCAAAAAAGTCCACATTTTACACAAAAAATAAACTGTCATGGAATAGGAGATGGTTTCTATTGTTAGAAAAAAAATTAAATAACAATTATTTCCTTCTTATCTAAACTTTTAAAGTGTCAAAACTAAAAACCTTTGCAGCTCATCATCATTTGAGTGGAAAAAAATCATGAATATTTTAGGATCATGACAAAGACGGGTGACTTCTGATTGGCTGACGTCACGTCCCGCCTCCTCTACAGCTGTGTCGACCACTCACATAGCACGTGCCGGTGAGCAGAGCTCACGCTATCCTGTGATTGGTAATCCACGCCGGCACTGCGCTCCGCTACGATCGCTGATTGGCTGATCCGCGGACAGGACAGTAGTCTGATGTGATGTCAGTGGAACAGGTGAAGAAGTGTTCTAAAGTACATACTAATACTACATACTACATAGTAATACTACATACTAATACCACATACTTCCATACGGTCGGAGAGTATGCAAGCGTTTACTACTGCTACTACGTACTACATAACCCACAATGCATTGCGCTCTTACAGGTGAAGCTGATTTCATTTGAGCTCTAAATGTTTAAATACACCAGTTTATTGATTAAAAATAAATAAATCACTTCATAAAGTATCTCTTCATATGTTGAATGTGATGTTAATTTGTTTACATACCACATATTTACAATTTTGTTCGGAGGAATTCGGTGAAACGCTAGGCAGCTGCTAGCGAGCAACGCACTTTTCTATTGCTATTTTCCACAAAATAAAACACCCCTTTCCCTTTCTCATATGAAAAACCACACTGATAAATCTGGGATTTTACTTTGTAATCAGGAAGCCAATCTATACACAAACTACTAACTTGACAAAAGCATTTACACTGATCCCGTCCCGTTCACATAATGTAGGCGTTCGTGATGCCTTAGCAGCAGAGTCCTGTTACCATGGAGACGAAGATCGGCTCACAGTCCGTGGCTGATCATGGCCACAATTATGTTTAAGTTAATGTTTCTATAATGTTTCTATATTTCAAACCAGAGGTGTGACCAGAATAGCATGTGTCGGGAGTATTTACCTCATCTGAGGGGCAGTTAGTTCATCTGGCTTCTTATCAGTCTTCTGCAGAGCTTGGTGACAGGTTTATCATTTAAATCAGGTGTGTTGGAAGAGGGAAATATCTAAAAAAATGCAGGATGGTAGTTCTGGAAGACCAGAACTGAGCACCCCTGATCAAAGGACGGGGGAGGGTCTGTAAAGCCACGTGAGATGTTGTAATTTGGGTTGTATAAATAAAATCGATATTGAATTGAATTATATGCAGTGAGTCCCAGCTGAGTCATCCAGCTGTTTATTACTAAGAATTTGTACAAACACAAGTTAATAATAAGCAAACACATAAATACCCATCATGCCTTTGTCTTCACACATGTGTTGTTGCACAGAATAATACTTTGACAAATATAAATATCAATAGAAATGGCAACAAATGTCTTTGCACTTGAAAAGATCACATGACCATAGACACTTCCCATGTTCAAACTGCAGCACATGCTGTGTTACTTAGTTAACCCGAACCCTAACCCTTCCACCTGCGTGAGCTTTTCCTGATCTGTTCTTGGATCATGTTGGTTTTATTTACTGCATCAAACGACAGAACACTAAGAACAGACGACATAACCCTAAGAACTACAGACGACAGAACACTAAGAACTACAGACGACAGAACCCTAAGAACTACAGACGACAGAACACTAAGAACTACAGACGACAGAACACTAAGAACTACAGACGACAGAACACTAAGAACTACAGACAACAGAACACTAAGAACTACAGACAACAGAACACTAAGAACTACAGACGACAGAACCCTAAGAACTACAGACGACAGAACACTAAGAACTACAGACGACAGAACACTAAGAACTACAGACGACAGAACACTAAGAACTACAGACGACAGAACACTAAGAACTACAGACGACAGAACACTAAGAACTACAGACGACAGAACACTAAGAACTACAGACGACAGAACACTAAGAACTACAGACGACAGAACACTAAGAACTACAGACGACAGAACACTAAGAACTACAGACGACAGAACACTAAGAACTACAGACGACAGAACACTAAGAACTACAGACGACAGAACACTAAGAACTACAGACGACAGAACACTAAGAACTACAGACGACAGAACACTAAGAACTACAGACGACAGAACACTAAGAACTACAGACAACAGAACACTAAGAACTACAGACAACAGAACACTAAGAACTACAGACAACAGAACACTAAGAACAGACAACAGAACACTAAGAACTACAGACGACAGAACACTAAGAACTACAGACAACAGAACACTAAGAACTACAGATGACAGAACACTAAGAACTACAGACGACAGAACACTAAGAACTACAGATGACAGAACACTAAGAACTACAGACGACAGAACACTAAGAACTACAGACGACAGAACACTAAGAACTACAGACAACAGAACACTAAGAACTACAGACGACAGAACACTAAGAACTACAGACGACAGAACACTAAGAACTACAGACGACAGAACACTAAGAACTACAGACGACAGAACACTAAGAACTACAGACGACAGAACACTAAGAACTACAGACAACAGAACACTAAGAACTACAGACGACAGAACACTAAGAACTACAGACGACAGAACACTAAGAACTACAGACGACAGAACACTAAGAACTACAGACGACAGAACACTAAGAACTACAGACGACAGAACACTAAGAACTACAGACAACAGAACACTAAGAACTACAGACTACAGAACACTAAGAACTACAGACAACAGAACACTAAGAACAGACAACAGAACACTAAGAACTACAGACGACAGAACACTAAGAACTACAGACAACAGAACACTAAGAACTACAGATGACAGAACACTAAGAACTACAGACGACAGAACACTAAGAACTACAGATGACAGAACACTAAGAACTACAGACGACAGAACACTAAGAACTACAGATGACAGAACACTAAGAACTACAGACGACAGAACACTAAGAACTACAGACGACAGAACACTAAGAACTACAGACAACAGAACACTAAGAACTACAGACGACAGAACACTAAGAACTACAGATGACAGAACACTAAGAACTACAGATGACAGAACACTAAGAACTACAGACGACAGAATACTAAGAACTACAGATGACAGAACACTAAGAACTACAGACCACAGAACACTAAGAAGAGACGACAGAACACTAAGAATAACAGACAACAAAACTTTAAGAACAACAGACCACAGAACACTAAGAAGAACAGACCACAGAACAATAAATGACAGAACACAGAAGAACAACAGACGACAGAACACTAAGAACTACAGACAACAGAACACTAAGAACTACAGACGACAGAACACTAAGAACTACAGACGACAGAACACTAAGAACAGACAACAGAACACTAAGAACTACAGACGACAGAACACTAAGAACTACAGATGACAGAACACTAAGAACTACAGATGACAGAACACTAAGAACTACAGATGACAGAACACTAAGAACTACAGACGACAGAACACTAAGAACTACAGATGACAGAACACTAAGAACTACAGACGACAGAACACTAAGAACTACAGATGACAGAACACTAAGAACTACAGACGACAGAACACTAAGAACTACAGACGACAGAACACTAAGAACTACAGACAACAGAACACTAAGAACTACAGACAACAGAACACTAAGAACTACAGACGACAGAACACTAAGAACTACAGATGACAGAACACTAAGAACTACAGATGACAGAACACTAAGAACTACAGACGACAGAACACTAAGAACTACAGACGACAGAACACTAAGAACTACAGATGACAGAACACTAAGAACTACAGATGACAGAACACTAAGAACTACAGACCACAGAACACTAAGAACAGACAACAGAACACTAAGAACAGACGACAGAACACTAAGAATAACAGACAACAAAACTTTAAGAACAACAGACCACAGAACACTAAGAACTACAGACGACAGAACACTAAGAACTACAGACGACAGAACACTAAGAACTACAGACGACAGAACACTAAGAACTACAGATGACAGAACACTAAGAACTACAGATGACAGAACACTAAGAACTACAGACCACAGAACACTAAGAACAGACGACAGAACACTAAGAATAACAGACAACAAAACTTTAAGAACAACAGACCACAGAACACTAAGAAGAACAGACCACAGAACAATAAATGACAGAAGAACAACAGACGACAGAACACTAAGAACTACAGACAACAAAACTTTAAGAACAGACCACAGAACAATAAATGACAGAACACAGAAGAACACACTGAAAAATGTAAAACTGGGATCGAGGTCTCGTTGCACAAAATACATGATAAAAACCAACCAATTAAAATGATAAATACACATGTTGCTGTAAAGTACAATATCTGAACACCTATTTAAATAATTTACAAAACTGGCCACAGAGATGGACATAAAACACAAATGTAATGACTGGAAATCTGCAATAGTTGTACGAGTGTGAACTGTATGGAGTGATGTCTGTGACAAAATGATTGGTATAAACAGTAAAGTAAACATGTGTCTGTGGTTGAAGTTAAACATAAAATAAATATTGTTCAAACATAAAATCAGTCCATTTGTTCTGATAATGTGTTTGATATTTGTCACAATATGAATCCAAAAGTAACGACATTAAAAATGACATTTAGGAAATGAAAAGTGTCATGGAACACACAAAACAAAGGGAGAAAAATGCATCTTTATTTTTGCAGTCTTCCATTTTGATGCACATTAATGTCCTAACATGGACTGAGCTTTTCCAGGTGTAATCATATACTACGCTGTACACTAGGGTTTCCATGGCGACTTCAGTCTGGAATCTGTTCTGTGGGTTCAGCTCATCCTAGTGGAACATAGACCAGCTGGAGCTACTGGGAACCAGAGGGGAACTTTAGAAACCATGCTGGTGTGATTATGGCTAAGCTGGAACAGAGAGAGCAGCTTTTGTTTGGCAGGAATTGAAGAAATAAGGGATGAGACACAAGTTCTTCAGCATTGACTCCTGGGTGACACCGGTGTCCTGCATTTCAAACCTGGAAAAATACAACATTTGATTAAATAACTTAATAAACCATAGATGAAAACTGGACAATAAAATTCCAGCCCATGTGGTGAATTTTGCAAATTCACCACATTCACTACAAATGAAATGTGGCTCAACCCCCACAAAAATCTAAAAGTGTGCAGTTAGTTCAATTCTAAATGTTTTCAAATGTTCAGAGGTGTTTGTTATTTTTAAAGCTGTTATTTTAAGCTTCATTTATAATAAATCACATTAGTTCAGTAGAACAGTGTTCCTCCTTACAAACATATTTTTAGTCCAGAACCCCCTGACATGGACCAAACTTTTATGGAAGAAAAAAGAGGAACAGTGTCTGATTTATTAAATCCAAACTTATATCAGTTTTATCTCATACTTTTGACTTTGTATTTAATCATTTTGACTTCGTATTTAATCATTTTGACTTCACTTATTGCACCTCATAGTGCACAAAATACGGTCCTTTTTTTCCCAAGAATTTTGAAAAGCTTCACGTACTCCCTGCAGTGCCCCCATGTACCCCTAGGGGTACACGCACACACACATGCACGCACATAAACACACAAAGTCAAAACCACCCCACAGATTCTCACCAGTCTCTGGAGGAGACTACATAGTAGACAGGAGGGGGTGGAGCGTCCATGGAGGTGCACAGCGGCTGACCCAGGCTGTAGGCCCCCGCCTGGGTGAACAGGAGCCAGTCCCCAGGGTGGAGCTCTGGCAGCAAACACTGATCCACCACCTGGTCCATGTCGTCCCCACTAGGACCCAAAAGACTGGTGCTGAACACTGGGACGTCCTGGGCTGAAGTCTGTCACATGACCAGAAGAGGAAAAGCACCGTGATTGTAGTTGAACATAAAATAAATATTGTTAAACTCTAAAATGTGTCCATTTGTTGTGATAATATGTTCGATATTTGTCACAATGTGAATTTAAAGGTTTGGAGTACATTGTCTAATTGTACTGTAGATAGTGTACTGGTACTTTTGATTTCCTAATTTTTAATGTGGTAACTTTTGGATTCATATTGTGACAAATATCAAACACATTATCAGAACAAATGGACTCATTTTAAATTTCAACAATATATATTTTATGTTCAACTCCAACCACAGTAGTGTTGTCATGATACCAATATTTTGGTACCGGTACCAACATGTATTTGGATACTTTTCGATACTTTTTCAAATAAAAACAGAACGTATTACATGTCATGACTGACTTTATTAATGAAAAATCTTATCAACATAAACAGTAATTGTAACAACAGTCAAATAAAAGGAATAAAAACCAGAGCAGTGAGAGCATGGAAACTTTAAAGATCAAATGAGAATCAGTTTATGCCTAGATATTAAAAACATCATGCTTTATGTTGAAAAAGAATTGGAAAGTAAAGAAATGTTTGTATTAAATCTGTTATTATTTGAAAAATATCATATAGACAAATCTAAAAGGAATGTTAGAGCACCACTAATTCAACTATTTCAAATGGAAATTGGACATTATTTTGATCCATTAAAAGAACTTAAAAACAAAAAGACAGATAAGTGCAGATAAGTAAAGCGTTCTGACTCATATCGATTTGAATTATATAAAATACCCTCGTACATTTTCCCCTGTATAAGTGTATATACTGTAATTACGCCTTTTCTATATTTGTATTTTGTTTTTTTGTGTGTCTCCCTTATAGTGTGTCGTTTTCTGTTATTACTCTGAATGTTTTGCTTTATTTAACTCTGTTTAATTTTATGTAATTGATGTGGTATGGAAATAAAAAAAAATACTGGATATGTACCAGTGCACGGCAAAAGAGAGCAAAGGAGAGAGAGTGACAGCTGCAGCAGCTGCTCCGTGCATCACTGAATTAGTCTTTTGAAAACCTGTTGTTTTTTCTTTGTGTGAGTGTTACGAACTGAAACAAACTTTTATGTGTGTGTGCTGTACGAAGTACTATAAACTATTATAACTATAGTAGTGAACTACAGGTTATATGTGACCCCCCACCAGTAAACCAGGCATAAGTGTGTGTAAATCCAAACAGAGTTATGTGTGTATCTTGGTAGAGTGGAAACTAAGGTTTAAGATGGTGAAAAAATGATGTTTCTATCACAAGTAGAACCAAAGTTATGGTCATTTTAATATCCACATTTGGACATATTTTACAATTTGCATATTTTTAGATATTGTCCGTTAAAGTTTTGGACTGTTTTGGGGTAGGAAGTCCTTAGCAACGCATAATAATTTGTATCCGATTGACACAAATTGTTGACAGATGTTAAAGGACACTCTGATGGACATGTCACAGAAGTTTTATATATTATAATAATAGGACAGAAGTGTGACGTATTATAATCATTTGGCTTACACCATTGGACAGAACATTCAATATAAGCTTTTACCTCGTACCAAACACTTGGGTGTTTACCCACGGAACGGAGATCGTTTTGTTCGGCGAAAAGAGGTGGAAGTCGTCTTTGTCTTTGCTCAGCAATACCTGAACTTTTGTCGCCGCTTAAATAATTGACTCAATAAACACCTTTATTGATTGGATTTCAATGTAATGACCACAGGAAGTGAACATAGAGGTGTTAAGGTACCGTTTTTTGATAAGGTGTAAACACTAATAACAAATCACCTTCCAGCCTAAATTTGGCTGTAGCTCTGAACGGCTCAGCGCCACTTATGCCTGGTTTCGTGCTGAGCAGTCACATATAAACAAGTATCAGTACTTTTCAAATGCACTATAGTACCTTTTTAAATGCCTTAGTACCGCAGTATGGTACTAGTACCGGTATTCGTGACAACACTAAACTACAGACACATGTTGATCCTAAATATGCAGCAGTACTTTACTGTTGTACCACTCATTTTGTAACAGAACTAACACGTCATGTTTAGGACTCACCTTGTGCACAGATGGAACAGCGATCACTGTGTCAGTGAGTTTACTGGAAAAGGATCCATACACTCCCTCGTTCATGTAATACTGGAACTCTGGCTCATCATTAGCAGATACATCATCTGTTATACACAAAGAAAGTTGATAAATGACATGGATCTATGAGTTTCATATCATTTTCCCTTTGGTTAATTTCTATTATTTCGATTGGAACATTTGCAGGCATGAAAATGGCTCAGGGGTCAAAAAGGTGACAGAAGTGCGTGAGCGCAGCTCGGCGCGGGGGCGAGGGGGGGGGGGGGGGGGTAGTGCGTGTAAACTATGAAGAAAAATATTCAGCTCTTTGTCCACCAACACTCTGTTTCAGTCTTCTGTAGGAGGCACTACAAAACACACAGCTCTCTCAGACACAAACACAATGACCTCATATGCATGTTGTAATGGCCATTTTATTAAAAAATTAATGAATTAAAATGAATAATGTCTGACCAATTAGGTAGTTGAATGACACAAGGCTAAGTCATCATCCTCTCATCACTCATCATTATGCCTGAACCATAATCAACACAACATACCACAAGGTCAACACTGTGTTAGTAAAACATGCTGTTGACAACAACAATATCATTTAAAGATAAAAACCCCAATGTCCAAGTCCAATTAATCATTTCTTTTTCCTTTTTGCCTGGGCCACCAGTGTCACCAAGGCCCTTTTGCGTTGAGTTGCTGCATGCCTCAGCCTCGCCTGCTTTTCAGTTTCTGCAGCCTCTTTCTTGACCTGCTGAGCACTCCCCAGTTTTTTTTAAACCAAATCTTCTCTGCTGCACCTCTCTGTCCACTGTTTTTGTTTTCACTTTCTGCCTGTAGGTTGCTGCTGCATAGCTTCCTGTCCACCTCCCCAAATTTGACATCTTTCCTCATTTTTTTTGAAAATATCCCCTATATGAAAGGAAAGCTCGTGTCCCTTCACTGTTACTTTTCCCTCCATCTTCAGTCAGGACCATTTCCAGGAGCATTTCATTCCTGCATCTACCTGCTTCACTGATGCAGCATCCTCCTCACCTAACACACTCATTCTGCAATACACAACATCAGAGGCGAAAAGGAGTGTAATAAAATACCAATTATTACGTGTTTTTATTTAGTAACAAAAGGCTTCAATCATGTATACCAATTTAACAAGTTCTAGTACGTTTACAACCTGCTCAGTAGACCCTCACACGACTACTATACACACGTCCCAAAAACCAATTACAGAGGTATTATAAAGAAACATTTGGTTCTTTTTATGTCACTGTTAACTTCACAAGTTTGGTGCTACCTTGGGATAATTTTTTCCTGATAGTTCTTCTAGCAGAGACGTAAGTTAGCTTACCTTAAGCGCTAGGATTGGAGAGGCAGCCTGTCAGTCAAACTAGCTCCCCTGCCTACGTTCCGCAGATAGGTTTTTGGCAGCAAAACAGTCAGGGGGATTTGTGGATCGCTGTCCAAGTTAAATTTTAAAGTGTTTTCATTTTGCATATTAAAGTCAATCATATCATATGATTAAATAAATAAATAATTCGAACGACCAGACCCCCCCTCCCAAAAAAAAAACCTCCTCGGATCTACACGATTCACGTGGGTCACCCTTTTTTACTTCAAAACGGCAAATTTCGCCGATTTTCATGCCTGATTTGTGTAGCTATTAGGTTAACCTTAAATGTTTGACTTCCAGATAAGCAACAATCTCCCAGTACTTTTCCCATTATACATCAGTGCACTGGACTGAAAAGAGGCTGCACCTAAGTACTAGGGCTGCAAAAATTAGTCCACATTGTTGACAAAAATCTAAAATATGAAGAGTCAATAATGAAATCCATTGTCGACTATTGAGGCCAGACACATTTTTCCATCAGTGAGACATCTCACTTGGTTATAATCTGTGTCGAGAGACAGAAAAAAATTTGAAAATAACATCAGGTACTAGTACCTAAACTAAAAAAAAGTTTTCATGATGTTTTTGGTGAGCTTTGACCCTCATTCATCACAGACTTCTAACAGGTGTAAAGGACAGGGCCACCACTGCCCCACGAGTCCCCATGAGTGCATCCACCCAAATCACCCCCACAGCACGCACACACCACCAGTCCAAAGAAAATGACTCCCATCCACCAACAGAAGTGAAACAGGTGAAACTAGAAAAGCACTCTGAGAGTGCAGACCTCCGCCAAGGTAGACCCCCCCACCCCGTTCACCCCCAAAATGAAATTAGTTCTTCCTGTTCACATTTCCAACATATCCTGAAAATTTCATCAAAATCTGTCCATAAGTTTTCAAGTTATCTTGAACACAGACAAACAGATAAAAACCGGCAAAAACATAACCTCCTTGGCAGAGGTAAAAAAGAGGAGGAGCCATCACTCCACCAGCACCAACGAAAGACATGCCGATGAAACCCCACCAACCTGCAGAAAAAAACACCCCAAAAAAATTTACACGAGCCGTGCCATCGCCCTGACGACACACGCCCTGCCCACCCCAAGAAGATCACGAAAAGTTGTCAAAGTCAATAGTCCCTGGATCTGCACCTCACCAAACATCTGTCAACAAACACCACTGAAGGTGAAAGTGACAATTAAAACAAACCCAATGGTATGAAAATGACCCACATGTCTGGTTCATTTAATGGTTTAATGTTTAATGTTCAGTCAGTGAAGACACATTTACCAACTGACATCAATAAATTACATCTAAAATATACTGTTTATAAAACTGAAAACACACATTTATACTAAACGTGTATACTTTTATCATTTTTAAAGGGTTTAGGGGTAGTATTGGGGGTTTAGCAGGTAGTATTGGGGGTTTAGGGGGTAGTATTAAGGGTTTAGTGGGTAGTATTGGGGGTTTAGCGGGTAGTATTGGGGGTTTAGGGGGTAGTATTGGGGGTTTAGCGGGTAGTATTGGGGGTTTAGGGGGTAGTATTAAGGGTTTAGGGGTAGTGTTGGGGGTTTAGGGGGTAGTATTAAGGGTTTAGGGGTAGTGTTGGGGGTTTAGGGGTAGTGTTGGGGGTTTAGGGGTAGTGTTGGGGGTTTAGGGGGTAGTATTAAGGGTTTAGGGGTAGTGTTGGGGGTTTAGGGGTAGTATGGATGTTTAATGGTAGTATTGGGGGTTTAGGGGGTAGTATTAAGGGTTTAGTGGGTAGTATTGGGGGTTTAGCAGGTAGTATTGGGGGTTTAGCAGGTAGTATTGGGGGTTTAGGGGGTAGTATTAAGGGTTTAGGGGTAGTGTTGGGGGTTTAGGGGGTAGTATTGGGGGTTTAGGGGGTAGTATTAAGGGTTTAGGGGGTAGTATTAAGGGTTTAGTGGGTAGTATTGGGGGTTT
This sequence comes from Siphamia tubifer, assembly GCA_020466265.1. Lineage (NCBI taxonomy): Eukaryota > Metazoa > Chordata > Actinopteri > Kurtiformes > Apogonidae > Siphamia > Siphamia tubifer. The sequence goes on from JAIVEL010000024.1 coordinate 8,570,866, forward strand.
AGCGGGTAGTATTGGGGGTTTAGGGGGTAGTATTAAGGGTTTAGTGGGTAGTATTGGGGGTTTAGCAGGTAGTATTGGGGGTTTAGCGGGTAGTATTGGGGGTTTAGGGGGTAGTATTAAGGGTTTAGGGGTAGTGTTGGGGGTTTAGGGGGTAGTATTAAGGGTTTAGGGGTAGTGTTGGGGGTTTAGGGGTAGTATGGATGTTTAATGGTAGTATTGGGGTTTAGCAGGTAGTACTAGGGGTTTAGGGGGTGGTATTGGGTGTTTATTGTGAGTAGCACAAGGTTTACATCTAGGCTGAGACCACATTGGATTAAATGCCTGAATATATTTAAATATTTTTTTTCTCTGTGTGTTTTGTCTTGTTTGATTGTCTTGGTCTGGTTGTGATGTGTATTTGTATCTGATTTAATCTCTTTTAATTAGGGGTGTGACGAGACACTCAGCTCACGAGATGAGATTTTAATAAAACTAAATTACAAATTATATGAATTGACAACAGACTTTTATTTAACTGAGTTACACATGGATTTTATAACTCTGTAAGAGTTAACTTTTAATAAACTTCCTCTACAAATTTAAACTAAAATAAAATCTTATGACAGTTCAAATTAAATAAATACAATTACATATTTCAATTTTTTTTCAAGTGCAAACAATATGTGCAAAACAAAAAGTACTTCTGTTTCAATACAGACTGAAAATAGTTCAAACAGAGTGTAGCGGCCAAAGTAGACTGATGTTAATATATTTGCGAATTAACGGGTTAAAAGGATAAATAATTTAATTTGATTTTGTCATTTCATAGATAAGTATATTTCATGATTAAAATGATGAATATTATATGTGACAGTAAAAATAATTAGAATTCATATGCGTAGATTATCTGTTATACATAGACTAAAAATAACTACAGTCGCTTTAACTGGACAATTCACTTTGACTGTGGAAGTTGAACCGTGAATGTATTTGTCAGTGTTGTGTCATTTGGTGGTGTTTTCTTGGCACGTGCAGCTGTTGATTTGAGTACTGAGCTGTGGTTAGGGTTAAAGGTCAAAGGTTAGTGAGTACTGTCACAGTCTGTATATTGTCTGTGTCTTATCAGTCACTGTCTTGTCATTTATCATCTCTGTCAGAACCCAAAACGCTGAGGAACAAACGATTTGAAAGTGGCAGAGGCATCTTCAATAGTAAAACCTGTGATTTCCGGCATCATTTTGACTGTTGCTGGATAACAAATCTCGTGAGACAGAATTTTAAGGCGACAAGAAATCTCGCGAGATCTTGTCTCACCCCTACTTTTAGTCTGTTTTTATGTAGATATTGGACAAGTGTCTGGCACATAATATAAATTGAATTTGCTGCATAATTTAATCAACTTCATGCTAAATTTAAGAAAAAATTAATAACTAGAAAAGCACTCAGAGAGCGCAGACCTCAGCCAAGGTAGACCCCCCCACCCACCCCCGGGCTCACCACCAAAATCTAATAATTTCCAAATCTACCAAATATCAACCTACCCTGAAAATGTCATCAAAATATGTCCATAAGTCCAGACAGACAGACAAACACTCCAACAAATCCATAACTTCCTTGGCAGAGGTAATTATCCAATTAGTTAGTTGTTAGTTGCAGCCCGAATAAAACCTATTCCTAAATCTAATGACAAAATATCTTGGTACACACTCATTTCCTTTTGTGTTTACTGCCATTAAAATGAGTCTTCACGTCTTAGTAAATTAATCACTCCACTGACCATGTCCCTGAACATGACGATCTCGTGCCACAGTTTTTTTGGAAATGATGTTGACAGCCAATGTGAAAGCAGAGGACACAAAGAAGCTACCAGGCTCAGCGATGACAGACACACCAGTAGAAGGAGGGAAGTAGAGGTCCACCATAGACATGACCACATTATTGACCTGAAAGAAAGAACACTGGTAAAAACGTGGAGCATTCTGGGAGGATTTCAGAGAAGGAAACCACTGCCTCCTGTGAGTAAGAGGACAAACCACACTGACTTGTTCCAGTTGGGTTTCAGATCCACTGAAGCCACCTCCAATGTCCAGAATCTTCATATTGAAGCCAATTTCCTCCTGAGGCAAACAAAATAACAGACATATGTCAATGAGTGTTTTCGGACAGGTGACCCTGGAAAGAACATTTAAGAAAACCTAACCCTAAGAAACCAAGTAGGAAAAAGTGAAATGACTTACTCCCATATCGAAGACACAACGAGCATCAGAGATGACATGAACATACATCTGGTCATTGTCACAGGAGGTGCAAATGTGAGATCTGTGAAATATGAACACTTATTAATACAGTTCCAATTAAATTTCTACTAAATATCAAAACTGATGAAGGGTGAAAGAAAAGAAAATCAATTCATATATGTATCTGTATTTTTTGTTTTACGATTTTTAAATCAACTTTCTGCTAAATTTAAGCATGAAGCATGAAATTTAAGAATCCAATGCGTTGTCTTCCACATTGGATGAAGCAGAAGATGACGAATAAATCTGCAAAAAACACTGCTTTGACCATCCCAAAACTGTATTGTGTGAAATCACTATTTTGGTTCGAAAACGATAGATTGTTCAACTCTAACTGTCCACACCCAATCTGTGGCTTTGCTATAAAATGTGTTGTAGTTGTAGAATGTTTGAATCTCACCTGACACCCACCACCTGCATCCCCAGCGCTTTGGCACTCTCCAACAGATGCCTGCAGTCTTTGAGGGAGCAGCCAAAGGCCATGCTCAAATCATCATCCTGACTAGAAGCTTCTGTCGCCACTTGGATCAACAGCCTGAATCAAAACAAACATCTAGATTATTTATTTGCTATAAAAAGACATTAATATTATACCATGTATATGGTGTCATTAATATTCTAACCTGTATATAACAGTTTAGCTAACACTTTAGAGGCTTTCATCAGTAACAACAACCAGGAAAACCAAGAAACAGTGTTTCACACAGAACAAGACAACGGACAAAAGATGATGTTTGTGGATTATGTAATATTAAGTGTCAGCTGATAATAATGCTAATTACTGCCACACTGCAGAATATTTAACTGAATACTGCCCCCTGGTGGACCGAATATTTAATTTTTGTCTAATAATTCTGACTTTTTATCTCATAATTTAGTTTTTTTATATCATAATAGGGAGCCTAAGTGACACGATTCTATTTCCTGTTGATTTCCGGGCAATGGGACCTAAGTGCCATAAAAAAATGAACGCGAGTCAATGGAGGGATAAAAGTAATTTTCTGGTCCCGTTTGAAATGTGCTACGGTTTTCACATATGATGTCTGTGAATTTTAAAGACACATTTTCACATTGATAAAGCACTGACTTTGGACAGGCATCCAAAGTTACGTTAGGTTTTATGTCAGAGTAAGTAATGGACTACAACGTTCGTCTCACAAATATGACGTCATCACCAAGCTTCACCATCAAACTCTTTGAAAATGGCTGTGACTTTGGCGAGCTTCACCTCCTTCTTTCAGGACGAAGGCAAGAGCATCAAACGTGGAGAAATCCACTTTAAATCGGGGCATGTGGAAAGTGGCAGCTACTCCTGGGGAGAGATAGTTGGTGGAGTGAGAGCCAGCATGCGGGACAAGCTCTCGTCAGCCGGGAAGCGGTAGAGGGAACATGTGGAAATGGTGTTGTGATTACACCGGGACACAAAACACACAGGTATTTACAAATGAAAAATAGAAAAGGTGGTATACGGTTTAGAAAAGTTTGGAGGGAAAGATTCTGCTGTGACGTCATCTATGTGACGTCTGATATGTAGTCCAAACAGAGTCCAAATAATGACATATTTTTACACGATAATAAATCACTAAACACGTATCAAAGAAACTCCAAACACACATCATTGGTTATGATTTTAATTAAAGTACAACAAATGTGTGATTCAGGACATAAAGTAAAGTGGAGCAGAAAATAATTATTTTCTCCTCATCCACTCTCATGTTACATTTTGAAGAACTTAGGCCCAGTGGACTGACCGGAAGGGGCGGAGACTTAGGCTCCCTATTTGGACTTTTTATCTCATATTTAATTTTAATTGAATACTGCTCCCGAGTGGACTGAATATAATATTTAATTCTGTTGTCGAGGTGTTAGGGAGGCATTTTCACAGTAATATAATTCATAAATATTTGAATATTATTCGAATATCTACATTAATTTCCTAATCAAATTTGAATATTATTTTTGGGGTCAAAGATCTAGTTTGAAGTAACAGTAACAAGAGAAGCTAGTTAATCCGCAATGAAACGTCTGCTTCTAAATCATATAATCACTAAGCACAATTTTTGTAAAGCCCTCTGAGACGACTTTGTTGTGATTTAGGGCTTTATAAATAAAATTGAATTGAATTGAATTGAAACACAAACACATACTTAGTGTTGGGATGGCAGCGAGCAATCTTGTGCAGCTCTGCTTCATTATCACACACAAGGAGGTCGATTCCACTTTTAGCAGCGTATTTAATGTGAGAAAGCTGTTTGCAAACACCACTGTAGATGATATCTTCTGAGGGAATACTGTGGCTCTGCACCAGCTCCAGTTCACACTGAGACACAAACAAACACACAGCAGTAATAAGTAAAACTCTAACAAACACAATAGTAATAAGTACACACTAGGGCATTAAGTAAAATGTCGACACGTCAACTTCTGTAGCAGAAGTCGACTTAAATTTGGAGGAGTCGACAAGTCGCATGTTACAGTATTCTTTCTTTCCCTGCCTCTCTCTCTCTCTCTCTCTCCCTGTGCGTAAACACAGACCAGACATAAACAAGACACCTGCAGATAAGACAGTTGTGGTGGGCTAAGAAAGCAAAAGTGACAGACACACATGCATGTGTAGAAATACTTCATTTCAGATGAAAAAAAAAACGCACGGGATCTGAAGAGGTATTGGCTAATGTGAATGATACGAGCAGCATTAGCTAGCTAACCTGTGTGATAAACAGCGCAGACAATCCGCATTATGACAACATGTTCTTTTTCCCCCCCAAACATATGATATGGACAGTGTTGCGTTCCTCTTGTTGGCCTTAAACTTTTTACACGTCATATAAAAAGTGAGGACGTGTGACAGACGTGTGGACAGTCCAGTTTTAGAGCCGTGGGTCAAGACTAAATCCAGACATATGTTCACCTACTGATGTTGTTCAGTTTAATTTAACAGAAAACTCTTTACTAATGTTAGCCTTTGTTTTGTTGCAGTTAAATGTTGCTTGTGTCAGTGGACATTGTTACGTTGCAGTGAACTTTAATACAAGTTGCTCATTACTGGACAGACATGTGTCTGTGTTTTTTTAGCCATGCATCTGTGTTATTTCTCAGCTGACAATGTGATGACGTCATCATGACAAGTCGACGCAACTCCGACTTTCTTGACGGATAAGTCGACTTGAAAAAAACTGAAGTCGTTAATGCCCTAGTACACACTAACAAACACACAGCAGTAATAAGTAGACTTTCACTTTGACTACACACATTCCTACAGGGTTCAAGAACTTAAATTCAAAACTTTCTAAGTCGTTATGAATGTAGTTTCACATCTTGTTACACTACAACAAATGTTAAAACTCTGGAATCAAGGCTGTTGGTCAGTAAATGTTTTTTCCATTATTTGTTAAATGCTTTATTGTTGTAAAACACTACTGATGTGACTATATCACTGTCATCCTGGTTAATGGACCAACCCAAATAATAATACATGTTAAATTAATTAACTGTGATGACAATAACCCCCCCTTTAATGAAGAGAGGTCTGCCAAGGATGAAGACTAGGACGCCCAAATGCGTTACTGATGAAGACAAGGACGCCCGGACGTGTTACTGATGAAGACTAGGACGCCCAGACGCGTTACTGATGAAGACAAGGACGCCCAGACGCGTTACTGATGAAGACTAGGACGCCCAGACGCGTTACTGATGAAGACTAGGACGCCCAGACGCGTTACTGATGAAGACAAGGACGCTCAAATGCGTTACTGATGAAGACAAGGACGCTCAAATGCGTTACTGATGAAGACAAGGACGCCGAAACGCGTTACTGATGAAGACTAGGACGCTCAAATGCGTTACTGATGAAGACAAGGACGCCCAAACGCGTTACTGATGAAGACTAGGACGCCCAAACGCGTTACTGATGAAGACTAGGACGCCCAAAACGCGTTACTGATGAAGACTAGGACGCCCAGACGCGTTACTGATGAAGACTAGGACGCCCAGACGCGTTACTGATGAAGACAAGGACGCTCAAATGCGTTACTGATGAAGACAAGGACGCCGAAACGCGTTACTGATGAAGACTAGGACGCTCAAATGCGTTACTGATGAAGACAAGGACGCCGAACCGCGTTACTGATGAAGACTAGGACGCTCAAATGCGTTACTGATGAAGACTAGGACGCTCAAATGCATTACTGATGAAGACAAGGACGCCGAAACGCGTTACTGATGAAGACTAGGACGCTCAAATGCGTTACTGATGAAGACAAGGACGCCCAAACGCGTTACTGATGAAGACTAGGACGCCCAAACGCGTTACTGATGAAGACTAGGACGCCCAAAACGCGTTACTGATGAAGACTAGGACGCCCAGACGCGTTACTGATGAAGACTAGGACGCCCAGACGCGTTACTGATGAAGACTAGGACGCCCAGACGCGTTACTGATGAAGACTAGGACGGCCAGACGCGTTACTGATGAAGACTAGGACGCCCAGACGCGTTACTGATGAAGACTAGGACGGCCAGACGCGTTACTGATGAAGACTAGGACGCCCAAACGCGTTACTGATGAAGACTAGGACGCCCAGACGCGTTACTGATGAAGACTAAGACGCCCAGACGTGTTACTGATGAAGACTAAGACGCCCAAACACTGAAGGGTCTTTTAATAGGTTTATGTAACTCTAACACTAACCCAAGTCAATATAATAAAGGCTTTTTAATTTTCACATATATGAGAGTACCTTGAACATGTTCCTTTTTTTATGCTCTTACTTTTCCATCCAAACATCAACTCAAATATTACTGATTGGACTCCGGGTAGCGCTCCTGAAGCTAACTTCCTTGGGAAATATCGTTTACTATTTAAGATATTTTAATGTTTTTTTTTTTGAAGGAGCAGAAAGTGTTAACTAAGCTATCTTTTCTAATATATTGTGCTCAACAACCCAAGCACATTTGAATAGTTGGTACTAATTATGATGCAGCAGTCTATACAGTAAAATACCTTATTGGTACAAATGAATCCAGTGCCAAAAGCAGCCAGAATTTCAATAACAGCTGGGCTACTGTTGCATCTGACGGTGTAGTAGGGTTTGATGTGGGCCATGTGGGTCCGCCAGCGAACATGCTGCCTCATTATAACTCCCAGGTCTGCTATAAAGAAAGGATTCTTTTCACACTAAGGAAGAAAGAAACAGATGTGGATGGAGTCATGACAAGCAGTCTGTTAGCAGGGTCGAAACATTTAGATGTTTTAGGGTTATCTCTTACAAGAGTTTGCTCATAAATATGATTGTCGATCACATCGCAGAGAGCCGTCCCTCCCTCTAGTAGGCTGACAGAATACTGTGGTTCATCAGCGATTCCTTTCATCCTCTCAACCGTTTTCTGTTAGTCCGACAGGCATAAAGATTATGGCTGGTCCAAAGTTGTGTCACTCTCTCCCTCTCGAGCCCCTGGATCCTAGACCTCTGCAACAAACTGTGCAAGTACAAGAGAAAATTCAGCATCAGGATCTAAGTCAGACATTTAAGACATTTCAGTCAGTAGAAGTAGGGATGTTAACTGATGACCATTTGACTGATGGCTGACTGCATTGTCCAATCATTATTTTATGTCGCTGGTTAAAAACAAACAAAATAAAAACAGCCTCCATCAGACATTCCACTACACAAATTCTTTATCATTGTAGTGTAAGTTATAAAGAGGAAGCTTTGTGATCTCTCCATAGTATATCTTTATGAATTTGAGCATTAACAATACAAGACAGAATTTATTAATAGCAAACGCAGAGCTCAATTAATCTATGTGGTACGAACATTTCACACCAGTCTGAATGTTGAATCAAAACATAAAAAGGACAGGAAGTTGACACCATGAAAATCAAAAGTGTGGGAACACTTTAAAAAATCAACAATAGTGATGTGAAGTGTTCACTCTATGATACGATGTTGATCCACCAGCATCCCCCTCAATGTCCCCTTGGCCGCCGGGGGTCAGGCCAGGCCCCCAGTCACATTCCCGGTATTCCCCAACCCAACGAGCGAGATCCAGATGTCCCTCAGGGGCTGATGACGAGGACCAGCATGGCCCGGCGCATGTCAGGGTGCCGCGATGCGTCCAACCTGACGTCAGGTTGCGCTCCGGCCCCATCCCAGCAACAACAGCCTGGGTGAGTCCGTTCGAAGTGTGGCGTTTCTCCAGACCCTTCCAGACCTCGTGTTCCTCCGAAAATTAATAATGCTTAACAACTAAACAGTATTTTGGTTGTTTATGTTTCCATGTATAAATAATACAAATAAAACAAAAAAAGACTAAATTTGCGTTTTACTGTTGGCAATCGGTAAGGTTTTTTGTTCCCGATGATGTATAGCAGCATAAGTAACTTTGACATTGAATGTGTTCTTTATGTGTGATGGTTTAAAATGAGCTTTTATCATAACATCGCTCCACCTGCATTGACTCGTGTTGAAGCGCACCGCGGAGCATAAATGGCTGTGTGTGTGTGTGTGTGCGGCCGACAAAGCAGGTGTTTTATTTTATCGGTGACCGACTTAAACCGGTTAATGAGGCTCAGTGGTCAGTCAAGATTTTTTATGAATTTTGCCATATCTGACTACAAGCTAATTAATATTTATCGATGCGGTATAACTCCCAACTAAACCTGTGTGATGAGCACCCAATTCCAGGGTTTATACAGAGATTCTTTAGTTGAATTTACTACCTTTTTCACTACCTCCACAATATTTTTTACTACCAACACGGCGTCAAACTGTAGCAGCAAAGTAAAGTGACGGGTAAAGTCAAATCAGGGTATTTAAATTGGAAGAAACGTAATAATAAAATAAAACTTTATACTGTAGAAACAGTATCTCATTAAAAAAATAATTGGAAACAAATAACTTAAAACTTCAATACTGGACAATAAAATTGCCCGAGAGAGGGGCCATAAATTAGCCCTGTCCTCTTAGACGTGTGTCGATAACGTCATTATATCGCGTCAGTTGTTATAGTAATGTCACTAACAAAAAACGGCAAAACAAAGCGGCAGCAGAAGAAATAAAATCACAAGACTAGACGTGGACAAAGGATAACGAAATGCGTTGAACAATCTTGACCGATCGCTGAGCCTCATTAACTGGTTGATGTCTGTCACTGAGAAAAGAAAAGAGTTGTTGTGTCGACTCACACACACACATACACACACACACACACACACACCGTGGCTCTTCAGTTACTTTTTAAAACGAGGTCAAGCGATATTATGTTAAAAGCTAATTTTAAATCGTCAAACGTAGAGAAAATATTCAATATTCCCGTAAATTTTGCTGCTAAATATGATGTAAAAAAACAGACTCCTTTTGCCGTAGTCCACCCGTCATGTGGATAACACAACTCCTCCACCGCACTTTTGGGTTTCATGGTGGAAACTTACTGTCCCAGTCTATAGAAGTTCTAGCTTTGTGTTTAGTTTATGTTTTCAGCAAATAAGGCGTAGCACAGATTAATTGAGGAAGCATCTTAAATCAATCCACAGTAACATCACAGAACAAGGATGGATCCCCTGTTTAACTGTTCTGTTCAACGGTTTCATTTCTTTGACATTTTTAAGCAAAAACAAAGAAAGTAACGCAATAATACTTTTCCGGGTAACTAATTACTTTGCTAGTAGAGTAATGCGGTTAGTAACGCAATTACTTTTTTTGGGGAAGTAACTAGTATTTGAAATTAATGACTTTTTCAAAGTACTTTACCCAGCACCGGTCCCAACGCAAAACACAGACAGCGGTAGCCAGAGTCCTGCACAGGTTCGGGTACCTGTGGGTGAACCGCAGATTTTCACGAAACGGGTGAAAAAATGTTGTGCTGTGTCGGATACGGGTTCGGTTCGGACGTGGGTGATCGCGGGTCTAATTTGCGGTTCATAGGCTAAAAACTGTTCTTTAGTTTGGACTTGTATAGCTGCCTCCTGTCGGCTTCCTTCTTGATGCATTTTTCAAGTGTGTCTGTGTGTGTGTGTGTGTGTGTGTGTGTGTGTGTGTATGCGCGTGAGCTCACGGATAAAAATATTTTTTGAGTTTATTATTTGTCTGCTACTGTTTAACAACATTTTTATTTGGCTCTGCCTTGGCTATGTCACTGTTCAGTATATTCGTGGCAATAAATGTTTGTATTTAAGTTTGGCTATCTGACATTTTCTTCTGGGTTCGGGTCTGATATCGGGTTCATTTATAGCAGGTCGGTTCGGGTGCGGATTTTTTTTTTTTTCGTCGGAAAACGGGTCGGATACGGGTTTGAACATGACAGGTACGGGCGGTTGCGGTATGTCAAAATCAGAACAGTGCAGGACTCTGGCGGTAGCTGGACCTTTCGTCCCTGCATCCTTGTTTGGTGGCTATTCGATTCCATGTGTGATTTCCACTGAACATTTAGGGCTTTCTTACATACATTGCAATAATCCTCTCGGCTGTTGCCAACTACAGGCCTAAGCCATTCTTTAAACGAAGCATCCTTCAGCCACAACTATTTTCCCACATCTGAAATAACGCCATAAACTAGTGCAGATTTGGCAGCAAGATGGCCAGTCGTCTACTCAGGGGTGCGCTTCTCGAAACCAAGACGTTAGCTAGTGTGTTGTTTACAATGCAATTTCCCATTGATAACCACTCATGTTGCTAACTGGCTAACAACTACGCTTATGAGAAGCACGAACCTGATTGGCTCAATGCGCGCAAGGTACAAGTGAGGTCATTCAGGTCCAACTGGGAACATAAAAACAAATTCATGCTAGTTTATTAAGTCAAGGAGATAGGCTTGCATTACACAAATTATAAAACGTATTTTAGACACATTATGGAGGTAAAAATTACTACTTGTTCAGATGATGTTTATTAATCTTTAATACGTTTTTACAAGCCTTAATTTAGTCTAATTTCGTTCACTATCTTTCACTACCTTTTACAACCCTGAATTCAAACAAGTCATTTTTTTCGTCAGCCTCCAATCAGAGCACAGAGCAGGTTCAACGTTCTAAAAGCCCCTGTGAAAACACAGAGGTTGTGTCCGAAACCATTCACTCGTTCCCTACTCCCTACATAAGGAAATACATGTAGTGCACTATATAGTGCCCTACATAGTGTACTCAATTGAAAACGTTTCAGACACTACTACGGCGCTGTTTAAATGCGTCAAAAAAACGTAATAGTATCGTCTCAAAAAAGTAAAATAGTTTTTAAGGTTTTTTGTATTACTGTCTGTGTAAGAAAATAAACAGGAATAAACTTGGTTCATGACTGTTAAACAACTCTTGTCTCACCTGTCATCAAACAGGCAGAGTTAACGTTTACCGTTACTGAACAGCTGTAGCTCTGCTGGAATGACGTTCGATATCAATCTGTTTCTTTTAATCACACAACTCTCCGTAACATTTATCCTGTGGCAGAGTTTCTGAAGAAAATATTCAAATTTGAGGTGGATCAATGCTCCTTCTGTAATACTGTTGATAAAACACCGGATAATTTATTTTTTTGGATCTACTGCATCTCAGTGTAATTGGATTTCACTAAAAATTAACGGTGTTCCATCCTTTGAATTACATCATATAATTTTTTACATGGATGATTTGGAATCTTCCTTATTAGGCATTATTCATATGATTCTAATTCTGTTAGTATCATATTCACTGTGTAAAATGCAGAAACTGTAAGCTCTTGTTCCCTGGTTTTATTAATGACTTCAAGATTTTTTTCCATGTCTCAAAAATGACATTTATTATTTTAACCAAAGAACTTCATTTTGTATCTCTTCTCTGTGATTAATTTGAGGTGTCCAATGTAAACCTTATTTATACATTGTTTAATATTGTATTTTACTGTAGTTTCGTTTTGTTTTGTTTTTTACAAAATCCCCAAGTTTATCTTTATATATTTTATTTTGTATTTAATTTTAAGTTGTATTCATTATCCTCATTGAGAATCTTTATATTGTGATTTCAATAATAAAAAAAATAAAAAAATTAAATCTCCGTCCTTCAGTCATTTTTCGATTTGTGCAATGCATGATGGGATATAGTGCTTGGGTTAGTGACCATCGATGCACACTACAATTCGCGATGGATTGTGGGATACATTGAGTGCACTATGTAGGGCTTATAAGTAGTTCACTACATATTTGGACACCCCTACAAAATGGCCTGGTCCCTATATAGGGCCCTCTGTAGGGAGTAGGGAGTGGTTTTGGACACAGCCAGAGTCTGGGGCACAGGGTTCATTCACTTTGCCATCAATTACACTCAACAATCACCATTAATCCCAGAGCTGGTGACCCGTAAAGATTATTGTTTTTATGGCATTAACCAAGGTACAATACTGGCAGCATCCATGTCATAACTTTACTTTCAGTCATGTTGCACAGTGCGTCACAAAGGCAGACACTGCGTTACGCTGGTGATCCACTAGACAGTCATGCAAACTCCGCTCCACAGCATTCATTCATCCCTAGATGACATCCCTACCCTCCCCGCAGTCACAAGGTGGGCTTGGTGGGCGTTCCTTAGACACTTGGTGTGGGCAGTACGGTATTAGCAGGGCCGTGCAGAGACCTTTGGTGGGGCAGGGGATCCATTTTTTTAAAACAGCATGTAAAACTACATTTTCAAATAAGTGAACTTTATTTAAAACAAAATTTCAATAATGTCTGTGTATACGTGTGTGTGTGAGATGTCCGTCTTTTGATGCTGCATATTGGTCTTCAAAGCAGCAGTTTTCGTCTTGCCATGTTCTTAAAAATGTCTACCCACATGCTTTCAAAGGGTTAACTGAACATGTGATTCATGAATAGAGGCCACAAGGTATTTATTAGGGCTGGGACCATATGCTTTTATGCCGATTTGATTCTTTTCAGATTTTTTAGGTGGCAATTCGATTTAAATTGCAATTCATTTGATATTCCAGATTTTTCGCTTGACTTTTAACACCAGCCCAGGTGAAAAAGCTGAATGATGACAGATAGTACAGATGGTATCAGGAGCCATATTTCCCAAAAAATGCAGATCATATGTGAGCCAGTTAAGATTCATTCAGCAGTAAGATATTTGAACCAGACTTTGGGAAGTAAACTGAACCTGTAGTTCAGTACTCTAGTTATAATAGTTTATATACAAGGACACTGTAAAACGACACCTGGGCATGGCGGGTATCAGCCATCAGTACCTAGAGACACTGGCCAACGACCGTGCAGGATGGCACAAAGTAGTGCGGGAAGGTGCAGCAGCGGTACACCAATCCTGGGAGAACCAGGAAAATGAAAGAAGACGCCACCGACACGTTGCCGCCACTGCCAAACTCTCTATAAAAAATTTGAACTGTTAACTGATACTTACATTAAACTGTATTCCTGTGTTATTTATATTACTCTGTATTCCTGCAACTTGTTATGTATGCGCAGTTTTTCGTCATAGTCTTTTCAGACTGACTGACTGATATGATGATAGTTCAGTACTATAGTTATAATAGTTTATATAACCTGTAGTTCAGTACTATAGTTATAATAGTTTATTTAACCTGTAGTTCAGTACTATAGTTATAATAGTTTATATAACCTGTAGTTCAGTACTATAGTTATAATAGTTTATATAACCTGTGGTTCAGTACTATAGTTATAATAGTTTATTTAACCTGTAGTTCAGTACTATAGTTATAATAGTTTATATAACCTGTAGTTCATTTATAATAGTTTATAGTACTTCGTACAGCACACACACATAAAAGTTTGTTTCAGTTCGTAACACTCACACAAAGAAAAAACAACAGTTTTTCAAAAGACTAATTCAGTGATGCACGGAGCAGCTGCTGCAGCTGTCACTCTCTCTCCCTCGCTTTCTTTTGCCGTGCACTGGTACATATCTAGTATTTTTTTTTATTATTTCCATAATACATCTAGGCCAGAACAGGATCTGCCCCCGGCCCAAGCGGCATACCATATAAGGTGTACAAGCAATGCCCAAGGCTCCTGCGGAGGCTGTGGAATTTGTTCCAGAGGATTCTAGAAAAAGGGCACCATTCCATCATGCTGGAAACAGGCAGAAGGCTGTTTTGTGCCAAAAGAAGAGAACTCCTCAACCATAGACCAGTTTAGAACAATCTCACTGTTAAGTGTAGAAGGCAAAATCTTCTTTTCTGTACTGGCCAAGAGGTTGACCTCATACATGACGGAGAACGGATACATCGACACCACTATCCAAAAAGGTGGAATCCCAGGCTTTTCCGGATGTCTGGAACACACCAGTCTGACTGTTGTTTGGCTGGATTTGGCCAATGCCTACGGATCAATACCTCACGCCCTCATCCATGCAGCACTAGACCATTACCTCATCCCTCAGCACATCAAGGGAATGATCATCAGCTACTACGGCGGAATCCAGCTAATATTTAAAACAGCCCAGTTTACAATCCCTGGAAAAGGGAATCGTAACTGGCTGTACAATCTCCCCCATCCTCTTCATCATGGGCATGAACCTCCTAATAACAGCTGCTGGGAAGGAAGCTCGGGGACCAAAAATGGAGTCGGGCATCCGACAACCCCCAATAAGAGGTTACATGGACGACCTCACGGTGACGACCACAACCCATGTAGAGGCGAGGTGGGTGTTGACGGTTCTGGACCAAATGGCAACATGGGCCAGAATGAAGTTTAAACCAAAGAAATCCAGGGCAATGGTGATCAGGAAAGGCAAATTGACAAACACGGTTAAGCTGCAGGTGCAAGGAGAAGTGATTCCATCGATAGAGGATAATCCAATCAAGTGCCTGGGAAAGTGGTTCGACGATTCACTTACCGACAGGAACAGCGTCACCAGAACAGAAAAGCAGACTGAGGAATGGCTGAGGAGGATCGGAAAATCAGGTCTCCCAGGGAAGTTCAAAGCGTGGCTTTATCAGCATGGTCTGCTGCCAAGACTCATGTGGCTGTTGTCAGTGTATGAAGTTCCAATGACAAGCGTGGAAGGAGTGGAGAAGAAGATCAATAAGTACCTCCGAAAATGGTTGGGAATCCCTCCAAGCTTCACTTCAGTAGGCCTGTATACATACCTGCAAACTCATGAGGGTTAAAAAAGGTGACAAACTAATCGTTGCCCCCCCCCCCCCGCGGGTGCTACCAAACAAAAGACAATATTTCAGTTAATAAATCGTGCACTTTTTATTTTTGCAATTTTGAGAGAATTACTTTCATTACTCAAACTATGAACAAAACTGCACAGAAACTGAACATAAATTCATTGATTGTTCTAGGTCTTTTTTCATCCTCAGAAACCCTCACATTGGCCCCGTGGTGAACAGCTCTAATTAAATCATGTTACATACAAATGTTATATCATGTTGTAAACAAATTACACAAATGTGTAATTTGTTTAAACCGGGCCGTAGGTTTAATGTAGTCCGCCATGTTTTTTGGACCCCGCATCTCCCCCCGTTGCAGCCCGGGCGCACGGCGAAATCCTCCCCGTGTGCCCCGCACCGCCTGTGCATAAATCCGAATGAGGGGTTGGGGGCGACCGGTGGGGATAATCCTCCGGGGTGGCACTGGCTCAAGGTTGGGGTTATAGTGGTTGCGGACCCCGGCGTTGTGAAACCCCGGAGCCCTAAATGCACTGTCCGTCCCCCGGAGAAAATCATCCCCACCGCGGCGTCCCGCTTCCCACTCCCCGGGCGCGAAGCGACCTGGCCGGCGTCCCCTGCGGACCACCGTCCAGCCCTCTCCGTCCGTAAAATTCTGCATTTTATTTTATATATGTATGTGTCTGTGTGTCCCGTGTTGTGTGTGTGTTCTGTAGTGTGTGTGAGTGTGCGTATTTTAATTTTAACAAAGAAAAGAGAGACAAAAAGAAAAGAAAAAGAAGCTAGCTAACACGGAAATCTCCGCCGAAGCCGGGCGGAAAACTCCTGTGAAAGTCAAATAAAAATAAAAAAGTGGACGACGTTTCGACCCAAATAGGTCTTCTACAGGTCCAAATAAATAAAAACCAGAAAAAGGAAAGGGTTTTGTGGTGGTTTTCGACCAAAATAAAGCTTGAAAAAAAAATTCGGTCAGCGGATAGATTTGACGGAACAGAAATTTCATTTTTGACGGATTAAATAAATAAATAAAAAAATAAAATAAAAAGCTTTATGCGTATTTTGCAGTGATTGGTCGTAGCAGCGTAGTTTGGTGTCAAAATGCGTAAAGGTCGGCAGATATGCAATCTATCGCACTCAGTTATGACATAAAACCAACAAAAATGTTTCTGGACTTACCTCAGCACACGTTGCAGTCAGCACAGCAAAAAAAAAAAATCTTCACAGCGCAGTTGTTCAGGTACTCCAAATCCGAGGCCGCGACAGTGAACGTGACAGTTTCGTTGGTTTGGAATGTGAAAGTTTCATACTCGCGCGTTAACGTTACGAGATCTCGCACGCGACTAGGTTTTAACTTTGTAACTGGCAGTCATGGAATGACCATTGAGAGTGTATGATGTATGTACTGTAGGCTATCTCAGTGGGAACGACAGGCAGAGTGAGACAGACCAACATTATACAATATAGCTCTGTAGTCTGTCTCTGCCTGGCCTGGCCTGCCTGCCTATCCCCCCCCCCCCAAAAAAAAAAACTCTTCGGATCTACACGATTCACGTAAGTGACCTATGTCAGGATCAAAACGGCGAATTTCGCCGAAAGGTGACTAGTTTGCAGGTATGTGTATATCAGATCAGGGCAGCTCCAACTTCCTCTGTCATCCGTGGTGGAGGAATTCAAGGTAGCCAAGTGCAGAGTTGTAATGGCGTACAGAGACTCCCAGGACGAACAAGTCAGACATGCAGGCATCCTCACAAGATCAGGACGAAAGTGGGCAGCTGACTCGTCTGTTGCACAGGTTGAAAGCATGTTGAAACTGCGTGACATCATTGGAACACCATGCACAGGAAGACAGGGCCTCGGAACTTCCCATATCCAGCAATGGGGGAAGGCAGGAACCAAAAACCGAAGAGCCATGATCCAAGAGGGTGTACGGAGCCTGGAGGAGGAAGGTCGAAGGGCAAAAGCAGTGGAGTTAGCGTCCCAGGGAGCATGGACCAAATGGGACCTACCCAAGAGGAGGATTACATGGGGAGATTTATGGAGACTGGAACATTTCCGCATCTCTTTCCTGCTAAGATCGGTGTATGACACACTGCCGACACCAACTAACTTGTACAAGTGGGGCTTGAGGGAGGACCCGCTGTGCAAGCTTTGTGGGGAGAGGGGTACCATGGCGCACATCCTGTCAGGGTGTAAAACAGCACTCGCCCAAGGAAGATACAGGTGGCGCCACGACAAGGTGCTCATGACTCTCGCTAACACCTTGGAGCAGGAGAGATGCAAGAAACGACAACCACATGGGAAAGTGATGCCACCTATCACGTTTGTTCGGGAGGGACAAAAGCCATCAACCACAGTAACAACAAAAAGCAACCTGCTACAAAAGGCCCAATCATGGGAAATGAAGGTAGACCTGGGGGGAAGACTGCAATTCCCCCCAGTTGTCCAGACAACCCTGAGGCCAGATGTGGTAATGTGGTCTGAAGAGGCAAAGAAGATAATTCTCATAGAACTTACAGTCCCATGGGAAGAGGGTTGTGAGCAGGCGTTTGAGAGAAAGAGAACCAGATACCAGGATCTCTTGCATGACTGCAGGGGGAAAGGATGGCAGGCTTGGTTGTTCCCAGTCGAGGTCGGATGTAGAGGATTCCCCGCCCAATCAGTGTGGAGGATGCTCACAGCCCTGGGAGTGACGGGGAGGGAGAAAAAGGCAGCAGCTCGCAGGATGGGGGAGGCAGCAGAGAGAGCCTCTTGCTGGTGATGGAGCAGGAGAGAGGAACTTAGCTGGAAGCCAGGAGGAGGAGATGGGCAGTGATTTGGCCACCACTGCCAGCCCGCCAACGGGAGGGTGTTGTGGTTAAGGGTCGAAACACCCGATGAACTTGGTAACCACCTGATGACATCAATTCCTCCTGGCCAAAGCTACATTCACCATAAGTGAATGAAGGAGAAGCATTTTTTGATGTAATTATAATCGGAAACATAAAATTAAACAGAGTTAAATAAAGCAAAACATTCAGAGTAATAACAGAAAACGACACACTAAAAGGGAGACACACAAGAAAACAAAATACAAATATAGAAAAGGCGTAATTACAGTATATACACTTATACAGGGGAAAATGTACGAGGGTATTTTATATAATTCAAATCGATATAAGTCAGAACGCTTTACTTATCTGCACTTATCTGTCTTTTTGTTTTTAAGTTCTTTTAATGGATCAAAATAATGTCCAATTTCCATTTGAAATAGTTGAATTAGTGGTGCTCTAACATTCCTTTTAGATTTATCTACATGATATTTTTCAAATAATCACAGATTTAATACAAACATTTCTTTACTTTCCAATTCTTTTTCAACATAAAGCATGATGTTTTTAATATCTACCCTTTTTCACTGCCTTTCACAACTTCAGGTTCACCCCACACTGATTTTATGGATAAAGGACTTTTTAACAGACAGGCCACAGCATGTGCTTTTAAATGGTTTTAAGTCCAGCACAATGGTTTTAAAAACGGGGCTTCCCCAGGGCTGCGTCTTATCTCCACTTCTCTTTTCTGCATACACAAACAGTATTACCTGCAGCAGAGAAGGGCTGAAACTTTTTAAATATGCAGATGACATGGCCTTGGTGGCACACATTACAGACACACAAGCCCTGACCCAGTACCAGCAGGAGGTCCACACCCTGGTCCACACATTTATGGAGAGCTCACTGCAGCTCAACATAACAAAAACAAAAGAGCTATGCTGTGGATCTTCTCTGAAAACACCAAACCTGTTCGAACCCCTGAAAATTCATGGTCTGGGTGTGGAGCAGGTGTTGTCTTTTAAATATCTGGGGATGGAAATGGACACCACTTTGTCCTTTGGGCCACACAAAGCTCAGCAGCGCCTCCACCTGCTCAGGAAGCTGAGGTCTTTTAACGTCAATAAGGACATTTTAACACTTGTTTATAAATCACTCATCGAATCCATCCTCACCTACAATATCTCCACCTGGTACAACTTCCTCACAATCAAACACAAAACAAAACTCTACTGAATAATAAATCAGGCCAATAAAATCACCCAAACAACCCAATCCCCTCTGTCTGAACTTTACAGTCGCTCAGTGATGAGGAAAGCCACCCTCATCACTGAGGACCCTTCCCATCCCCTGCATCACTTCTTCATGCTGCTGCCATCAGGCAGGCGCTACAGAACCCCCCTGGCCAAGAAAAACATTTACAAGAAATCATTCATCCCCTCTGCAATAGCTGCTCTCAATAACACAAAAATATCTGCACTGTGTTTTTAGTTGTTTTTTTTTTATTATTTTATGTGATTTTATTTCATTTTATTAATGTCTATTAAATTGTGGCTATGCTTTTATGATTGTATTTATTTATTAATGTCTATTAACTGTGGCAATGTGTCTTTCGTGGAGAGGGTGTTTGCTGTAAGAAGCCGTGACAAAGAAGAATTTCTGTTTTTTATGTGGAACAGACAATAAAGCTATCTATCTATCTATCTATCTATCTATCTATCTATCTATCTATCTATCTATCTATCTATCTGTCTGTCTGTCTGTCTGTCTGTCTGTCTGTCTGTCTGTCTGTCTGTCTGTCTGTCTGTCTGTCTATCTATCTATCTATCTATCTATCTATCTATCTATCTATCTATCTATATCTGTCTGTCTGTCTGTCTGTCTGTCTGTCTGTCTGTCTGTCTGTCTGTCTGTCTGTC
This sequence comes from Siphamia tubifer, assembly GCA_020466265.1. Classification (NCBI taxonomy): domain Eukaryota; kingdom Metazoa; phylum Chordata; class Actinopteri; order Kurtiformes; family Apogonidae; genus Siphamia; species Siphamia tubifer. The sequence continues at coordinate 8,590,980 of JAIVEL010000024.1, forward strand.
TGTCTATCTATCTATCTATCTATCTATCTATCTATATCTATCTATCTATCTATCTATCTATCTATCTATCTATCTATCTATCTATCTATCTATCTATCTATCTATCTATCTATCTATCTATCTATCTATCTATCTATATCTATCTATATCTATCTATCTATCTATCTATCTATCTAGGCATAAACTGATTCTCATTTGATCTTTAAAGTTTCCATGCTCTCACTGCTCTGGTTTTTATTCCTTTTATTTGACTGTTGTTACAATTACTGTTTATGTTGATAAGATTTTTCATCAATAAAGTCAGTCATGACATGTAATGCGTTCTGTTTTTATTTGAAAAAGTATCGAAAAGTATCCAAATACATGTTGGTACCGGTACCAAAATATTGGTATTGTTACAACATTAAACTGTACTGTTCCTGTAACTGCACTGTTCCCATACAAAGCAATTATTTTTTATAAGGATCGTCTAAATAATTAAAAAAAAAGAACATCTACAGTTTACTGACCATCATCTGTAGTCTACTGACCATCATCTGTAGTCTACTGACCATCTGTAGTCTACTGCCTATCATCTGTAGTCTACTGCCCATCACCTGTAGTCTACTGACCATCACCTGTAGTCTACTGACCATCTGTAGTCTACTGCCTATCATCTGTAGTCTACTGCCTATCATCTGTAGTCTACTGCCCATCACCTGTAGTCTACTGACCATCATCTGTAGTCTACTGACCATCTGTAGTCTACTGCCCATCATCTGTAGCCTACTGACCATCATCTGTAGTCTACTGACCATCATCTGTAGTCTACTGCCCATCATCTGTAGCCTACTGACCATCATCTGTAGTCTACTGACCATCATCTGTAGTCTACTGACCATCACCTGTAGTCTACTGACTATCTGTAGCCTACTGACCATCATCTGTAGTCTACTGACCATCACCTGTAGCCTACTGCCCATCATCTGTAGCCTACTGACCATCATCTGTAGTCTACTGACCATCACCTGTAGTCTACTGACCATCTGTAGCCTACTGACCATCATCTGTAGTCTACTGCCCATCATCTGTAGTCTACTGACAATCACATGTAGTCTACTGCCCATCATCTGTAGTCTACTGCCCATCATCTGTAGTCTACTGACCATCACCTGTAGTCTACTGACCATCTGTAGCCTACTGACCATCATCTGTAGTCTACTGCCCATCATCTGTAGTCTACTGACAATCACCTGTAGTCTACTGACCATCATCTGTAGTCTACTGACCATCACCTATAGCCTACTGCCCATCATCTGTAGCCTACTGACCATCATCTGTAGTCTACTGACCATCACCTGTAGTCTACTGACCATCTGTAGCCTACTGACCATCATCTGTAGTCTACTGACCATCACCTGTAGTCTACTGACCATCTGTAGTCTACTGACCATCATCTGTAGTCTACTGCCCATCATCTGTAATCTACTGACCATCACCTGTAGTCTACTGACCATCACCTGTAGCCTACTGACCATCATCTGTAGTCTACTGACCATCACCTATAGACTACTGACCATCATCTGTAGTCTACTGACATCTGTAGCCTACTGACCATCATCTGTAGTCTACTGACCATCATCTGTATTCTACTGACCATCATCTGTAGCCTACTGACCATCATCTGTAGTCTACTGACCATCATCTGTAGTCTACTGACCATCACCTGTAGTCTACTGACCATCACCTGTAGTCTACTGACCATCATCTGTAGCCTACTGACCATCATCTGTAGTCTACTGACCATCATCTGTAGCCTACTGACCATCATCTGTAGTCTACTGACCATCATCTGTAGTCTACTGCCCATCATCTGTAGTCTACTGACCATCACCTGTAGTCTACTGACCATCTGTAGCCTACTGACCATCATCTGCAGTCTACTGCCCATCATCTGTAGCCTACTGACCATCATCTGTAGTCTACTGACCATCTGTAGCCTACTGACCATCATCTGTAGTCTACTGCCCATCATCTGTAGCCTACTGACCATCATCTGTAGTCTACTGACCATCTGTAGCCTACTGACCATCATCTGTAGTCTACTGCCCATCATCTGTAGCCTACTGACCATCATCTGTAGTCTACTGACCATCATCTGTAGCCTACTGACCATCATCTGTAGTCTACTGACCATCATCTGTAGTCTACTGACCATCATCTGTAGTCTACTGCCCATCATCTGTAGTCTACTGACCATCACCTGTAGTCTACTGACCATCTGTAGTCTACTGACCATCATCTGTAGTCTACTGACCATCATCTGTAGTCTACTGCCCATCATCTGTAGTCTACTGACCATCACCTGTAGTCTACTGACCATCTGTAGCCTACTGACCATCATCTGCAGTCTACTGCCCATCATCTGTAGCCTACTGACCATCATCTGTAGTCTACTGGCCATCACCTGTAGTCTACTGACCATCTGTAGCCTACTGACAATCATCTGTAGTCTACTGCCCATCATCTGTAGCCTACTGACCATCATCTGTAGTCTACTGACCATCATCTGTAGTCTACTGACCATCTGTAGCCTACTGACCATCATCTGTAGCCTACTGACCATCATCTGTAGTCTACTGACCATCATCTGTAGTCTACTGACCATCTGTAGCCTACTGACCATCATCTGTAGCCTACTGACCATCATCTGTAGTCTACTGACCATCTGTAGCCTACTGACCATCATCTGTAGCCTACTGACCATCATCTGTAGTCTACTGACCATCTGTAGCCTACTGACCATCATCTGTAGCCTACTGACCATCATCTGTAGTCTACTGACCATCATCTGTAGTCTACTGACCATCTGTAGCCTACTGACCATCATCTGTAGTCTACTGACCATCATCTGTAGTCTACTGACCATCATCTGTAGTCTACTGACCATCACCTGTAGTCTACTGACCATCTGTAGCCTACTGACCATCATCTGTAGTCTACTGACCATCATCTGTAGTCTACTGACCATCTGTAGCCTACTGACCATCATCTGTAGTCTACTGCCCATCATCTGTAGCCTACTGACCATCATCTGTAGTCTACTGGCCATCACCTGTAGTCTACTGACCATCTGTAGCCTACTGACCATCATCTGTAGTCTACTGGCCATCACCTGTAGTCTACTGACCATCTGTAGCCTACTGACAATCATCTGTAGTCTACTGCCCATCATCTGTAGCCTACTGACCATCATCTGTAGTCTACTGACCATCATCTGTAGTCTACTGACCATCATCTGTAGTCTACTGACCATCTGTAGCCTACTGACCATCATCTGTAGCCTACTGACCATCATCTGTAGTCTACTGACCATCACCTGTAGTCTACTGACCATCTGTAGCCTACTGACCATCATCTGTAGCCTACTGACCATCATCTGTAGTCTACTGACCATCTGTAGTCTACTGACCATCATCTGTAGCCTACTGACCATCACCTGTAGTCTACTGACCATCATCTATAGTATAGATGATGGTCAGTAGGTCATAGATGATGGTCAGTAGACTATCTACCTAAAATGTGTTGTGTTGTACATTATTGTAACAATACTGAGGCTACAGCTGGAAACACATGAAACATACCTCCAGTGTGATAAGAACCAAGTCCATATGAAGGAGGCCAGCTTTCATGACTGAAACACTGGTCAATAAAATACTGGGACATGCTTATTATGTCTTTAAAAATCAACCACAAGTGATTTTGTGTAACTGGAAAAAATCCTTAACTTTGTCTCTTAATATTGCAACAGGGACATACTGACTTAGTAATTTAATCATGAACATGTGACTCTGCACCAAAAGATAACATTAAAACTTACATTTTACATATAGCATTACCAAAATTATGACATTAAATCAGTCTATGTTGAGAAACCAAAAGAAATTGTGTAGATGAAAACAGTCCAGTTATTTTTAACAGTGCTTAAAATAGATCTGAAATACAAGATCAAAAATAACTCAATGCTACTTGTGAATTAACTGGGACATGCTGTTAGTCTTCCTTGGTGGTAAATTCTTTCACAACATGATTGAGCTTTATTAATAATCCTTGAAAACAGTCATATATGTGCAAATGAAAATGTGGGTCAAAGAGCATGCACACATTTTTCATTTGATTCTTAATCAACTCACATGGAAGAGTTTGGGGATGAACTCGTCCACTATCAGCTAGGATCCCAAGGTGGCTCGGCGTTGAAATCAAACGGCTCTTTGTATAGCGATGCCCCTAAATCCTCTGGATAGTTAGTGTACACCTACAAAGAGACAGTACAAAGGTAAAGTCAGTGAAAGAGGAGGTCAGGTAGTTGGATCTCACTGCTATATGTTAATGTCATTTCATGTTACATTTCAGTGTATTAAAACACTTTTGTAAAACAGTTTAAAAGTTACATAAATGATTAACTAAGAATACTGCTTGACATCCATTTGGGGTGTGACAAGATGTAATTTGGTGAGATTTATCATCCTGTTAAAATTCTGTCTCGCAAGATTTGTTGTCCAGCAGCAGCCAGAAAGAAAGACGTGGGAACACACAGGTTTTACTACAGACATGTTTTTGAGCCGTTTCCACTCTACTTCCTGAACTCCTCCCACCGATGCTTTTCACTTCCATTCTCACAGCCTCCAGTTTGTTTTTCTAGCTCTGATATTAACACAGTGACTCAGTTAGAAAAAGGAGGAAAAGTGCTTCAGGAACTACGTGTGCTGTGGTTGGTGTAAAAAGTGAAGAAAACAGAGAGAGTGTTTGGACCACAGACCTGACACCAAGAGACAATGTCCATGTCTTCTGTGTATCTGGGACACACTGTCTTTACCCACAGACAAAGAGGAGACAAATGACTGAGTGGAACAATGTCCCCACAAAGAAAAGTCAACTTTAAACTGATGGTAAGTTCAACAACTTAACTATGAAATGAAAACTTTATCTATGAAAGTGACAACACTGTTAATGGTGCAGAAGTTCTCATACACTAACATTGTTACTGGTGTTTTATTAAAACAGCTGATTGTAGATGGAACAACCACTGTTGACCATAGACTAATGTTCATAGACAGTAGAGCTGGGCGATTTTCTCTTTTAAAAAAATCTCTGATTTTTTCCCAAAAAACTCGATTCACGATACGATTTTTTTCCCACGTGGGCTAAATGAAAATGAAAACACTAGAAACATGGTTTCTTTCGTCTTCTAACCCTAATCCTACATGAACTGTAGTAAGTCCAGACATATCCACCACTGTTACAGGAAAAACAATGCAAAAAAATAGTGCAAAAGATACATTTTGTTGGAAAAAAGAAAGCTTAAAATATTTTAACAACTAAAACAATATACATTAATACTCATATTATATGAAAAACATTGTAAAAAACGTAGTAGTGCAAAAGTAAGATAAAAAGAAAACTAGTAACATTTTTACTTTGTAAGGACAAAATAAAACAAAACCTTATTATTAATCAAACTACTTCAATAAACCTGAACATGTTACCAATATTTTGGATATATGATGTTATTGTGTCTGTTATCGCTCCACATCGTGCTCCATGTTTATCATAAGGTGCAGAGTCCTGCACGGGTTCGGGTACCCGTGGGTGAACCGCAAATTTTCACGAAACAGGTGAAAAATGTTGTGCTGTGTCGGATACGGGTTCGGTTCAGACGTGGGTGATCGTGGGTCTAATTTGCGGTTCATAGGCTAAAAGGTTAACAACATTTTTATTTGGCTCTGCCTTGGCTATGTCACTGTTCAGTATATTCATGACAATAAATGTTTGTATTTAAGTTTGGCTATCTGACATTTTCTTTTGGGTTCGGGTCGGATATCGGGTTCATTTATAGCGGGTCGGTTCGGATGCGGATTTTTTTTTTCCGTCGGAAAACGGGTCGGATACGAGTTTAAACATGACGGGTACGGGCGGTTGCGGTATGTCAAAATCAGAACCGAGCAGGACTCTGATAAGGTGTGCCTCGAGAAAAACTTTCAGTCAGTGTTTGTTGAACATTTTGAAGAAGTACTGGCAGCGCTAGTCTCTGCCTTTTCTAACAGTTCTGCTTTCGCTTCAGATGTGTGAACAGATTGGTCGTACCGCTCGTAAGCGGGGCCTGGGGTGAAACACTACGGAAAGCAGCCTGGTTCATGGTTTTCTTTTTACGAGGAAAAAAATGTGTGTGTGTGTGTGTGTGTGTGGGGGGGGGGGGGGGGCGAATCGGATTGCACGATTTTCCTAAAATATGAATCGATTTTGCCATATAACTCGATTTTAAATCTAAATCGATTTTTTGCCCAGCTGTAATAGACAGTAGAGCTCACGTTACACCACTGATGGATGTGGACTATGGGCTGATACATTGTCTACAGTGTTCTGTGTGGAGGGTTAGCAAACACCCCTGGACATTTGCTTTCAGATACAAAACTATGGTGTTTGTTTAACATCACTAGAGATGTGACTTTTGGTCCAAAACACTATTTGGAATTCGCTGAAAACTATTTTAATATTATTTGAAAATCAAAATGTTTCCACGACCAACAACTTCCACAGTCAAGTGCCAGATTTTACTCTGAAAAAAAAAGAGAAATATATTATTTTATTTGAGCTTTTATAACATTTTATTTTAGTTTCAATTTATAGAGGAAGACGTTCATTAAAAGGAAGAAGTTCATTAAAAGTTAACTCTTATAGAGTTATAAAATCTATGTGCAACTCAGTTAAATAAAAGTCTGTATAATTTGTAATTTAGTTTTCTTAAAATCTCGTCTCGATCTTGTGAACCCAATCTCATGTATCATCTCATCTAGTGAGTGTCTCGTCACACCCCTAACATCAATGGATTGTATGTACAAAGCCTACATAACAGCCCTTCAACATCCCTTCTGATCTTCTGTTTTTGGAATTTTAATCCTTTAAACTTCCAAGGGTCCACATATAGGCCAGAAGAAGTTGCTCATAAATGTTAATCAAACCACCCAAACCTGTCCCAAATGTCACGTGACCTAATGTAGTTAAACAACACAGATTCTCACACATCAGAAGATATAAACCACTGTCAGATAAAATATCTACAGGAGGCACAATCACTCATTTATTTAAAATACAAATGTCAAACAGCTGATCAGAACCTTTATGTCTCATAATTATGCACAGAGGAACCATATTCTAACAAACACAGTCATAATCCAACAAAAACATCTAAAACAAACGTAAAAAATAGCCAAATGTGGTCCAAAACACATCAAAATATCAATAAATATCCACAAATGTTTTATCTATTATTTAACAGGCCCTGCCTCCAATATCCCAGTTTTCATCTGAATTTTCATTTATAATATAATCAAACACCAACTGCATGTTATTAAAATGGTTCAAGAACAGCATTTAATTTACTTTATTAAAAAATGTAGGTGAAATTGAGTGAAAATTTAAAGGGTTAAACGAGTTTATTTACCATATTTTTAATGACATTTGGATAAAATAATTCAGCTTAATCAGAGCAGTCCTATACTTTACATGGACTGTCCACATCTGTAATCAAACGTGACCCAGAAAACATGCTTTGTTTATCTTGTAATAAGATCTATTTCTAATGGCATTTCAACTTTAGTTATTTACATTTTATTACCACAGACACCCTCAATAATGAAGACCTGAACTCTTGTAATCACGGCCACTATGCTATTCTGTTATTATTATTATTTTACACCATCTCTCTGTTCATAATCGGTTAACATGTATATAATTAACTAGGTATACGTTGTAATAGTTTAACAGGTAGATTAGCTAACTAGCTAACTGTTTTACAACTTCATCGACGATTAGCATGCTAGCTAACAAAAACATTTGATCATGTTTTTAAATAATGATAGTAGTCGTTGACGATAACAGTTTTTGTTTTGACGTTTTGAATTTCATACTGAGTAACACTACGGTAGATTTTCCAACAGGCTAATGCTAACCGTTAACTGATAAACTAATGTTAAGGATACTTACATCAGCTGTAAACCCATCAGAGGGGACACAACGCTTTTTCTTTTTAGGCGGAATTTTTAAAGAGTGGTGGGGAAACTAAAGGAGAAAAGAATAATTGCCATGAACGTTATTATTAGCGGCAGTGCTGTCGGTTTGAGGTCGCATGGATTATCCGTTAACACCGAACAAACGATGGAGAATGAGCGGCAGACGGACAGACGAACCCCAGCAAAAAATACTGACAGATTCGGCGACATATCCGGTTGGACTATCAAAATAAAACAACAAAGACACGTTTTAAGGCGTGAAAAACACACGAGAGGACGTGCATCGTAATGTTGTTTAAATAACAGCTGTAGTTTTCGGCACATCTGTCAAATTAACGTGATAAATCCATTAGAATTCATTATTATTATGAAGTCCTGTTTTGATTTATTTCAGTGTAAAAAAACAAGACAACAAAGATACCATGGTACAGGCAGTAAACAGAAAGAAAAAAAAAAACAAAAATCGACAAATAAATTAGACACCACGTCCAAACATAAATTACATTAAGACAAGACAACAAAAAATAATAAGGAGAAATACATACAAATAATAAATACAAGTGGAAAATAAATAAATAAATAAATAAATAAATAAATAAATAAATAAATAAATAAATAAATAAATAAATAAATAAATAAATAAATAAATAAATAAATAAAGGGCAATACTGAAGTAGGCTAAAAAGAATAGGTAAAAAAATACCTTGGTGAACCTAAAAAAGAACAAGACCTGGGCCTGAACGGTGGAGAATGAGGTAATAACTGGTGAAGAAGAAGAAACAAAATTGGAAAATTTGAGGGGGAGATAATTAGAAGTGAAATCATTTAATAATAAACTAAACTAAACTGTTCTGCAGCCAGAGCGGACTGTTTGAGAAAGTTTTTGACCTTTTGTTTAAAAGTGGGGTTTGAGTTGATGGTTTTTATGCTTGCAGGAAGGTTGTTCCAGAGCTTAGTACCTTGGACTGTGAAAGTGAATGGAGACATCCCCTTTGAGCTCGGTACCACACAACTGTAAGCAGCGCTACGGGTTGAGTGTTGATGTTGGGTTAGAACAGTACAGAACCCTTGAGTAAGGTAAGCAGGAGCAGTTTTGTGACACACAAACATGTTATTTAATATCATTTGGTGGGCACGGTCAGTGGTATTGAGGAGGTTGACTTTGATATTGTTTATTGACATAGCACAAGGTTAGAATATATTTTTTTTTAAAAATACAAATAACCCACAATTCGGTTTGACCATTGTGGGTCCGAGGAATCTGACTAGCTTGTTTTGTGCTACCCATAATTTATGTTTACATGATTTTGAGGCAGCAGAGAACCAAGCTGTAACACCGTCGTCAAAATGACTTTGGACGAGTGCTGATGATAATGATTTGCGACATTTGAGGTTTACGACATTGCTATGTCTGTACGTGAACTTGTCCATCACATTTAGTTGTGATGAACTTGACAGTAGCTGCACCCGAGAGTGTTTTGTCAAGTTTTAGACCTAGGTACTTAACCTCAGAACTGGATTTGATAACGTGAGCATTACAGGTGATGGAGAAGTCTTTCGTAAGATGTTGTTTGCGTTTGGAAGAAAACACTATAACTTCCGTTTTACCCATGTGCTTTGCCTATTCCGGTCTGGTGTTGTTAAATTGTGTGAAAATTATGCATCTTTTATCTGGGTGGAGTTTACAGCTGTCTATCATTTAAAAAGAAAAATACAGGTTTTATTTTAGCAAAACACCTGAAATAATAATAATAATAATAATACGTATTATTATTATTACAATTATAATTATCATATGTAGGTAGTATTATACCTATTATAATAAGCATAATAATAGTAAGAAGAAAGGTAATAATAATGATTTTGATTATAATAATAAAAGAAGTGTGCCATTTTCCACATAAAATCTAATTCAACATTTAGAATTTATATTAGTTGTGCTATTAATTGTCTCTATGTCATCATTTGTGTAACTTAGCATTACTCTAAAGTTACCTTATTTTTAATTACATTTGTATCGCAAAATTTTACATGTTTTGCTATATCTTTTCTTGATATTTGTACACAATAAAACATATTTTTGTACTTTATTTAAAAAACACATTTATGACTAATGATGCATATGTTACATGCTTTAAGAAAATGTGCATGACACTGTTTTTAATGCTGAACCACCGATTTAAATGTTGTTATCTGTATAATAGCAATAAAGAATTGTTATGATTTAGGCTTCTATATTATTTTGTCAGAACAGTTTCCAAATGTGAAAGTTTCTGCATGAAGACTTAATATATTATTAATACTACATTTCATATAATGGCTATAAAGTAAACTGTATCCTACTTTCTATATTTTATAAATGTATTAAAATTACCTGTGTTACGTCTTCATTTTGTTCCCCATGGTTCAGTGATGAGGACAAAATTCTGTCCAATAAAATATGCAGTGTTCCTTTTATTTTTCTGTTGCCACAGTTAGTAAGTTCAGACGTTCAGCTCCTCCAGTAACAAGTAAAGCCATGCATTGGATGTGTTTTTCTTCAAGTTCAAACTCAAACTGGATGTTCCCGACTGTGGCTTGTGTTATTGTGACTTTTGAGCAGTTGTGTTTGCCTCTGAAAAAACAGAGACTGGGGCAGTCATTCTTTTTTTTTTTTCTAGAAGATGAATTTGCATGTGTCCGTCCTCAACACAGGAGGAGGAGAATGAAGGAAGAGGAAAGCCCAGCTACTGTTGGATAAACAAAAGCTGAGCTTATCAATACCACATTATCAAAAGATCAACATGAAATCAAATCACTTAGTCAAATGTCTGTGTATAATTGAAAATAATAAACATTTATTTTTCTTATATAATATTCTCATATTTTTGTGGAGTCTCTTGGTATAGATGTGTTTTTTGCTGTGAAAGTTAATTTTCAGCTGCATCTTATACTGTGTGTGTGTCCAGTTTTCAGTTCTTTTGAAAAGGATTAATAAGAATGTATAGTGTCACTGGTGTAATTATCAAACTGTTTAACCTCTTCCACTCTGACAACATTTTCAGGGAAAAACGCCTAAAAAAACATTCCCAAAGTAAATGCTCCACAATCCTAAGGTTTATATTGATGTTATTTATGTCTATGAACATCTACAGGCTTCACACAATCTATCCCCATTGTCTAAAACACTGTAGCTATTACTATGACTGAATAAACTGGAATAAACTAAAAGATAACATTTAATTTTTCACCCTTGCCTGTTTTTTTCCTTATTTGACAAAAGGATAACACCCTGATAACAACGATTCCATGAATATAGACACTATTGATCACCTTCAGTAACTTCTTGACAACACATGTATAAAAGTTGATAGAATTAGAGCAAAGGACAAAACCTCCAGAAAGGTTTAAGTCAAGATAACACCAGGCAGACAGTGCATTTGGAACAGTTTGGCACAAAACTGCTAAAGAAAGTGTGCCAAACTGTGCCAAACTGTTCCAAATAGATTATTTTACACTTCCAATAAAAACTGTCTGGAAAATACAACTCACATCTATGACAGAAGTCTATTACTGTCTACTGGAGCTTTTATTCTGAAGTCTATTACTGTCTACTGGAGCTTTTATTCTGAAGTCTATTACTGTCTACTGGAGCTTTTATTCTGAAGTCTATTACTGTCTACTGGAGCTTTTATTCTGAAGTCTATTACTGTCTACTGGAGCTTTTATTCTGAAGTCTACTACTGTCTACTGGAGTTTTTATTCTGAAGTCTATTACTGTCTACTGGAGCTTTTATTCTGAAGTCTACTACTGTCTACTGGAGCTTTTATTCTGAAGTCTATTACTGTTTACTGGAGCTTTTATTCTGAAGTCTATTACTGTCTACTGGAGTTTTTATTCTGAAGTCTATTACTGTCTACTGGAGCTTTTATTCTGAAGTCTACTACTGTCTACTGGAGCTTTTATTCTGAAGTCTACTACTGTCTACTGGAGCTTTTATTCTGAAGTCTATTACTGTCTACTGGAGCTTTTATTCTGAAGTCTACTACTGTCTACTGGAGTTTTTATTCTGAAGTCTATTACTGTCTACTGGAGCTTTTATTCTGAAGTCTACTACTGTCTACTGGAGCTTTTATTCTGAAGTCTATTACTGTCTACTGGAGCTTTTATTCTGAAGTCTACTACTGTCTACTGGAGCTTTTATTCTGAAGTCTATTACTGTCTACTGGAGCTTTTATTCTGAAGTCTACTACTGTCTACTGGAGCTTTTATTCTGAAGTCTATTACTGTCTACTGGAGCTTTTATTCTGAAGTCTATTACTGTCTACTGGAGCTTTTATTCTGAAGTCTATTACTGTCTACTGGAGCTTTTATTCTGAAGTCTATTACTGTCTACTGGAGCTTTTATTCTGAAGTCTATTACTGTCTACTGGAGCTTTTATTCTGAAGTCTATTACTGTCTACTGGAGCTTTTATTCTGAAGTCTATTACTGTCTACTGGAGCTTTTATTCTGACGTTTATTACTGTCTACTGGAGCTTTTATTCTGAAGTCTATTACTGTCTACTGGAGCTTTTATTCTGACGTTTATTACTGTCTACTGGAGCTTTTATTCTGAAGTCTATTACTGTCTACTGGAGCTTTTATTCTGAAGTCTATTACTGTCTACTGGAGTTTTTATTCTGAAGTCTACTACTGTCTACTGGAGCTTTTATTCTGAAGTCTACTACTGTCTACTGGAGCTTTTATTCTGAAGTCTACTACTGTCTACTGGAGCTTTTATTCTGAAGTCTATTACTGTCTACTGGAGCTTTTATTCTGAAGTCTATTACTGTCTACTGGAGCTTTTATTCTGAAGTTTATTACTGTCTACTGGAGCTTTTAAAATTAAATTGACCTTGTGCTTGATCAACTTCTACCTTTGTGCACAAGTAAAATCAATAAAAGCAAATAATAATGGATTATCTTGTCTCCAAATGGAGTAGTTTTATTAAACAAACAAAAGGTTTCAATTGAATAGAAATTTTTGTGGTAATATAAGAGCAACAGTAAGTTGGTGAAGTAAGTGTAATCAGTGATGAACAGTGACAGTGTCTATGTGTTAACAGTAGTAATGTGTATTTAATGTTATTAAAAAAGACTAAAAGGAAACAAAGCTTATCATTTTGACAGGGTTGACTACTACTGTAATATCAAACCAAATACTTATATCACCCTGAACACCATGCCTTACTAGCTTGATGGGGTTTTAAACCCCCAACCAAGCCTCCAAGGCAGCTGTGCCTGGAAGCCACTCCCCGCCCCCCAGTGGCTCTAGCCAATCACAGCACTCGAGGTACATTGTAATATTTTTCCCTGAGGAGGACTCGGCAATTGTACAGTTGATCCAAGGTGAGTTGTCTCTACCTTCATAAAGTTATTTAACTGTAACCTGTGTAATGTTGTGAAATGTTGTAAACTGTGTGTAACTGTGAATACTGCAATTGTCATATAGGCTATGTATGGTTATCCTAATAGGTAGCTATGTTAATGAGCTACTTAGCTTTTTACTGTTGAGGATTAACATAAGAATTAGGCTGCTTTTGTATTTGCTGTTAAAATAGCTGTTTAAGTTGCATGCTGTTTAAATAAAGCTATGTTTAGTTGGGGTGGCACGGTGGTGCAAGTGGTTAGCACTCGTACCTCAAAGCAGGGGCGTCTGTAGCTTGAGTAAAGATCTGGGGCTGTAGCCCAGACACTGCAGTCACCTTTTAATGGGGTTCCGGGGGTTTATCCCCCGGGAAATTTTTTGAAAAAAGGGTTATTAAAACTTTACGGTTCCAATTTCTGTGCAAAATAATTAATATTAACCCATATGATGTTCAACTGGACAACAGTTCACTTTGTTTTGATCTACTTCATAGAGAATGGAAGTGTTTTCAAAGTGCTTTCTGTACATCTACTAATTTGATTGATAGTAAATTTAATATTTTCATTAATATTTGAACTAATAGTTACTGATCACACTCGCCAAAGTGCAGTAAGTTTTCCAGCCAAAGATGTGACTACAAACACAAGTACGTTTAGTTTAAGTATTATGGAAGTAAAACACCCAGAAACACTAGTGTTTTTTTTTTTTTAATTCCATTGCAGCCTTAAATTGATGTGAACCCTCAGACAAAATAGCAAACCAATGTGGCATAAAACCCCTTCTGCATGATGGGAAAACATTTATTTGTTCAGATTCAGTAAACTTTATTTATCCCCGTAGGGAAATTAGGATGGGTGCACAGAGCAGCCACAGCAGACGAGAGCAGAGTTTAGGAGACTCTGGGGAAAGTTGCTGGACGTTATTGAGGGTGCTTCTGATGTAGTCAGCTGCTGTGGTGGGGTTGGCTCTGGGGTGGATGTAGACAGTGGTGAAAAAGAGCTGGGGAAATTCTCTGGGCAGGTAGAAGTGGCGGCAGGACACAACCAGGAGCTCCATGTCTGGGGTGCACAGCTTCTAGCTGTTTCCAGCCCTCCTGCTGCAGCCAGGCCTGGAGTCCTCCTTTCCTATTACCTCGCCTGGTTTTCATCTTCGTGCTCCTTCTGGGCACTGCGGTAGTGTCTGCACCATGTGTGCATGTGCACGCGCGCACATCGTGTTGGGACGCCTGATGAGGAGCGGAGGGACAGAGGCCGCGAGGTCTCCGAGAAGCATCAGCAGCTCCCTCAGGTAGGTGATGATGTTCGCCGTGAGTCCCACGTTGAGGTGATCCGTTGTTGAAGTAAAGGTGGTGTTGTTGTCGTTAATGTGGAGCATTAGCTGTAGCACCGGGGATAACTTGGAGTGCTAGCTGTTAGCTCCGAGGCTAACGAATGAATGAAAAAAGAGTGTGGGAGGAGAAAAGGTCCAGTTTAAGAGCACTAACAGTCTGCTAAGGTGTGGTGGACGCTGGAGTTAGGTGGGAATGACAAGAGTGAACGAGAAGATAAGAAAAGTGTCATACCCTCTGGCTCAGTCTAGTGGCAGACTCTGTCCCTTGTTTTGTTTTTTTTTGGGGGGGGTTGGGTCACTGAACAGGTGGAGGAGATTCCTGATTACTGCAGCTGGAGTGGGTTTGGCCAAATCAGTGCTATTGTCTGTCAGTATTTAAGGACGACTCATACCACAACTCAACGCCGGACCATAAACAACCTCTGTTGGAAACCTCAACTAAAGGCTAATCCACCTCACAGCCAGAGCTCTGCTAACCCTAACCCTAACCCTACTTCCTGCATTCAGCTGTCCTCCATGTCCTAACCGACCTCTCCGCTTCGCTTCGCTCTCCTCTGATATCTAGTCTGTATATTTTGATTCTCGCTCTTCTGTTGGTTGTGTGATCCAATATTTTCAGTTTAGCTCAGTTTTTGTTGAGTAATTGGTAACAGTTTAGGTTGTTTGGCATTTTAGTTGTACTTCGGATTTTTTTGCTAAAGTATAGATCCAGCGCTCCGTATCTTGTTTTCGCTGCGTCCTTAGTTAAGTTTTTGTCCCAGTAGTTTCAGCACTGTTTGTTGTGTGTGCTGCTCTTTCAGTTAGTATTTGTATTTTGGTATTCATACTGTGATAATTCCAGTGCCCCTACTCTAGGGTGATTTGTGTTTGTTTCCTAAGAATAAATATTTTTTTCCCACCTTATACTGTTCTGTTCTGCTGGTCTTTTGTCTGCACATGAGCCTTCGTACCCGAATTGTGACAAAAAGAGCAAAAGAGTGATAGTTGTTGCACCAGAGGTGAACCGGTCGACCGTCAAGCAGTGACCCGGAAAAGGAAAGTCCGTTCCGTTGTTACGTACGACAAAATGAACCAATATATCCATATATGGACACGTCAGAATTGTGCGGTCTGTGCTAGTTACAAAGGTGCATGATGGCAGGCAGCAGCTGCACAACCACCCAGTGAGAGTTAATCTGTGATACCACCGCTCAAAGTATCGTTCACGGAGCTGTCCTTCTTCTTCTCTTATTATTATTTTTACACATTTTTAGTTATGATGGGCCAGCCCCGTATCTCTCTGGAATCTAGAGAGATTTGGGGCTATTCCCCGGAGATCCGGGGATGCCTACGTCTCCCGACACCCCTGCCTCACAGACAGAAGGACCTTGGTTCTAATCCCACACCAGACCTTTCTGTGTGGAGTTTGCAGTTTGCATGTTCTCCCCGTGTCCGCATGGGTTTTCTCTGCGTACTCCGGTTTACTCCTACCATCCAAAGACATGCACTGATAGGTTAACTGGTTAATCTAAATCACCCATAGGTGTGAATGTGATAGTGATTGTTTGTCTATATATGTTCAGCCCTGATATGAACTGGTGTCTCATACAGGGTGTACCCCGCCTTTGCCCATTGTAGCTGGATTAGGCCCCCAGTGACCCCTGTGACCCTAGTGAGGATAAAGCGGGTTCAGATGACGAGTACGAGTATGTTTAGTTGAAAGGGCTAGCTAGCGAGCTAGTTAGCATTTAATGTGGAAGGTACCTTTAGCTAAACCAAATGTAAATAATTTATTAGCTATAATAGTCAGTCTGTAAGATGGCAGTTGTGTGAATTTATATGAAGTTGGCAGGAAAATACTTTAATATCAATGGTGTTTGAGTATTTGGGTAAGATGGGTATTTTTAAAAGCAAAAACAAAAGCAGTCTGATTCCTATGCGAAACTTCCTAAACAGTAAGAATCTAATTAGCCCATTAGCATACCTGCCTATTCAGGTAACCATACATAGCCTATATGACAATTGCAGTATTCACAACATTACACAGGTTACAGCTAAATAACTTCATCAAGGTACAGACAACTCACCATGGCTAAACTGTACAATTGCAGAGTCCTCCTCAGGGAAAAATACAAAAATCTACCTTGAGTGCTGTGATTGGCTAGAGTCGTTGGGGGGTGGGGAGTGGGGAGTGCCTTCCAGGTACAGCTGCCTGATTGGAGGCTTGATTGGGGGCTCAAAACCCCATCAAGCGTCTTATTAGAACTGTTAGAAATCCACATAACTGAAATTCTTCCCTCTTGGAAATTCTAGATGGGCTTTAAGCACTCCTTAGGGAAGGAATATACAATAGCAGCATTTGTTTCTTCAATAAAACTATGTCTTAGTCCATTGTAAAGGCTGGACAACCAACGTCTTTTCCTCAGTCTCCAACACAAAAGCTGTTCCGTGTTTTGTGAATGTTTTTACCAACACTACGTCAGACTATGTACATGTAAGTTTAATCACTCATAACATCTAAAGTGCTTTCCAGTAACACACACAGTTGTATGTCCATTGTTTGGCCCATAATAGCCACTGGGTAGACATGTGTACCACCCATAGCAAGGGCAAATATTCCAGTGGCAGCATTGTGCAGCAGGAATTCTTATTTGCAAACATTGCAAACAGATTACATCAATGCACAGGGTTAGAAATGCTCTAAATTAACCATGAATGAACCAGTCTGAGATGGAATCACTCAGATAGCTACAGGTAAAATAAAAATGATGGAAGTAAAAACCAAAATTATAAAAGATACATATTAAAGGATAAAGAAAATGTGATTAAGCGCATATGGTGACCGTTCATTCATTTTGTAAAGAAAAAGGACCCATGAGAGGAACAATCAGTTGATCATAGAACCAGATCTCTGCTTTCTTTATTTCAAAATTTTTACTATTATTATTATTTATCTACTTTTATTTATTCAGTTATTTTTTGGAAGATATTATTTCATATATATGTGCTGGAAGTAATAATATCACAGATTACAATATATTAATGTGTTAAGAGGGGCATTATTGTTTGTTTAGGAGGGGGGTCTGGGTGATATATAATAATGTCAAGACAAAAGGGATGATTAACCCTTTAAACTTCCAAGGGTCCACATATAGAACAGAAGTAGTCACTCATAAATATTAAACCACCCAAACCTGTCCCAAATGTCACATGACCTAATGTAGTTAAACAACACAGATTGTCACACATCAGAAGTTATAAACCACTGTCAGTTCAAATATACACAGCAGGTACAATCACTCATTTTTTCAAAATACAAATGTTCAAACAGCTGATCTGAACCTTTATGTCTCATAGTTATGCACAGAGGAACCATATTCTGACAAACACAGTCATAATCCAACAAAAACATCTAAAACAAACATAAAAAATTATCCAAATGTGGTCCAAAGCACATCAAAACATCAATAAATATCCACAATTTGTTTTATCTATTGCATCATTTAACAGGAACTGCCTCCAATATCCCAGTTTTCATCTGAATATTTCCATTTATGATATAATCAAACAACAACTGCATGTTATTAAAATGGTTCAAGAACAACATTTAATTGACTTTATTAAGAAATTTAGGTGCAATTGAGTGAAAATTTAAAGGGTTAAATAAATAAATAAAGGCTGAGGTGTTGTATTAATATAAACATGTGATTCAGTGTATACAGTTTGTCAAATAATCCTCAGTATGATTGTAAATATCATGTATATACTATAAATAAAGTGGAAAACAAAATGATGTCTTGTTAAAAACTTCAAAAAAAAAAGTGTCGTTAAAATTTTTTTTCCCTTTTTTGGGGGGTAGATACAATTTCATAGCAAAATGCATTTAAGTAAAAAAACATCAAATGCATTTAAGTAAAAAAACATCAAATGCATTCAAGTAAAAAAACATCAAATGCATATAAGTAAACAAACATCATCTGTGGATGCAGAATTAAAAAAAAATGTTTTACTTCAAATATTTGACAAAAAAACATATAATATACAAATTAATACAAACAAATACACCAATAATTAACAAATAGAACAGAAATTAAATATTTGAAAAGGAGTGAGATGAAGTCAAACTTACTCCCACCCCTTAAGGATAAGGGGTGGGATATATATATATATTTATTATTATTATTATTATTTATTTATTTTTTATTTTTTTTTCATTAATTAATTTTATTTTTTATTTTATTTTGTTTTATTTTTTTATTTTTGGGGGAGGGCTACAGGTTTTTTGTTTTGTTTTTTGCTATGTCTTGCCCTTTTTGTTGCTTTTTGCCTTTTCTAAATTTTCGTGTTCTTTATAAATAGAATGTATATCTGATAAAATCTATTATAAATTATCACACATATATATTATAAATATATTATAAATTATTACACATTTATATTATAAATATATATGTATATATTATAAAATATATTATAAATCATTAGACATATATATTCAACCCTTTATCTATGAACATATGACTAAACTAACCAAAGCAAGGAAAGAGAAAGAATGAATATAAAAAACAAAATAAATAACTACCCAAAGTCATAATAAAATTGTCCCCACACCCTAGTGCCCCTCCCCCTCTTCTCGCCCCCCCCCCCTGTCTTTCTCTCGCTCTCTCATTCTGTGGATGTGCAGTTTGATCAGTTTGTGAATGAATGACTTGTTAATCCCACCATGACTCTGTCTTATGCAACAGACTTAAATGTTGTTAAATCACTCACCGTTGGTTTCTACCCTTTTTTCCCTAAGAATGTTGCTAAGGAACTGACAAGCAAACATCCACACACTGATCTGAATGTTAAACAGGCTGTAAAACCAGTGAATGTAGGAATAAATAAATATTAACCCTAACCCTAACAAGTCAGTTCAGTGGTAAAGGTGAACTTCTTCCAGCTAAGGATACTTACAAAAGTTAAACATTTTGTGTCCCATGTTGACCTGGTAAAGGTTCTACATGTTTTCATTACTGTTATGGTCTTTACACTGGACTAAACCACTACTGTTTACTACATGAACTCCAACTACTGCTCTTTTATCTAACACGTATAAACACTCCCACATCATCATGCTTCTACCTTCTCTTCACTGACTCCAGAACAGTTCAGACCACTGGTTGTCAAACCGTTTTTACTGATGATCCTCCTTACAATCATATTTTTAGTCCAGCACCTATTGACATGGACTAAACATTTATGGAAGAAAAAAGAGAAACAGTGTAAAATCACTGTCTGATTTATTAAAGGTGTCGTTCCACTGAAAACCACTTTTGTCCTTTTGGAATCTGATGGCTCACCCAGCATTACCATGGTGATGGCTCACCCAGGGTTACCATGGTGATGGCTCACCCAGGGTTACCATGGTGATGGCTCACCCAGGGTTACCATGGTGATGGCTCACCCAGCGTTACCATGGTGATGGCTCACCCAGCGTTACCATGGTGATGGCTCACCCAGCGTTACCATGGTGATGGCTCACCCAGGGTTACCATGGTGATGGCTCACCCAGGGTTACCATGGTGATGGCTCACCCAGCGTTACCATGGTGATGGCTCACCCAGGGTTACCATGGTGATGGCTCACCCAGCGTTACCATGGTGATGGCTCACCCAGCGTTACCATGGTGATGGCTCACCCAGGGTTACCATGGTGATGGCTCACCCAGCGTTACCATGGTGATGGCTCACCCAGCGTTACCATGGTGATGGCTCACCCAGGGTTACCATGGTGATGGCTCACCCAGCGTTACCATGGTGATGGCTCACCCAGCGTTACCATGGTGATAGCTCACCCAGGGTTACCATGGTGATGGCTCACCCAGCGTTATCATGGTGATGGCTCACCCAGCGTTACCATGGTGATGGCTCACCCAGCGTTACCATGGTGATGGCTCACCCAGAATGCACGCCAATTATCTATGAAAACAACATCGTCTTCTGAACACCATCTAGACAACCAGCGGTTAAATGATGAGAACCAAGGGGACATCTCATCACTGGCCAAATAAATATATAAAAATGTTCCTCTCGCCCCACCTGGTCGGTGTCTCCTTCAGACTCGGGTCCTCTACCAAAAGTCCTGGGGATTCTGCGCAGGATCTTAGCTGTTCCTAACAATGCGCTCTTTTGTACACAGATCTCTGATGTTGTTCCTGGTATCTGCTGGAGACATTGTCCCAGCTTGGGGGTCACTGCCCCTAGTACCCCCATCACTACTGGTACCACTGTTGCCTTCACACTCCACATTTTCTCTAACTCCTCTTTCAGCCCTTGGTATTTCTCTTCTCTTCTCATGTTCTTTCTTTCTCATGTTGCTATCACTGGGGACTGCTACATCTATCACCACCACTGTCTTCTCATGTTTATCCACCACCACTATGTCAGGCTGATTGGCCATCACCATCTGGTCTGGACTTGGAAGTCCCACAGGATCTTGGCCTGTTTGTTCTCTGTCACCTTTGGGGGGTTCTCCCATCTTGACCCTGGGACCTCCAGTCCATACTCTTTACAGATGTTCCTGTACAGTATGTCCTCTACCTGGTTATGCCGCTCCATGTATGCCTTACCTGCCACCATCTTACACCCTGCTGTGATGTGCTGGACTGTCTCAGGGGCTTCTCTACACAGCCTACACCTGGGGGTCCTGTCTGATGTGGTAGACCCCGGCCTCTATTGCTCTGGTGTTCAGGGCTTGTTCTTGTGCAGCCATGAGTAGCGCCTCTGTGCTGTCCTTTAGTCCAGACACTGGTATGTCTTTTCCATATCAGCCACTTCCTCAATTTGCCGATGGTACACGCCATGCAAGGGTTTGTCCTTCCATGATAGCCCCGCTGGTTCCTCGACCTTACTGGGCTTTTGTTGCCTGAGGCATTCACTTAGCAGTTGGTCATTGGGGGACATTTTCTTGATGTATTCCTGGAGGTTCGCCGTTTCCTCCTGGACAGTAGTTCTGACACTTACTAGTCCTCGGCCCCCTTCAGGACACTGGACTTGGGGTGAAACCCTCCATGCATGGTAAGGAGCTTCCTTGTCTTGATATCAGTGGCTTGTATCTCTTCCAGTGGCCAGGATATTATCCCAGCTGGGTATCTGATTACTGGCAGGGCATAGGTGTTAATGGCCTGGATCTTATTTTTGCCGTTCAGCTGACTTTTCAGGACCTGTCTTACCCTCTGTAGGTATTTGGCTGTGGCTAACTTCCCAGCTGCCTCCTCATGATTACCATTTGTCTGTGGGATCCCCAGGTATTTGTAACTTTCCTGCACATCTGTGATATTCCCTTCAGGTAGGTCAACCCCTTCAGTTGTGATCACCTTTCCTCTTCTAGATATCATATATATATATATATATATATATATATATATATATATATATATATATGTGTGTGTGTGTGTGTGTGTGGAGTTATTAGCTCAGTGGAGCTATTGTACTTCATATTCAATGTCATTGCTGACCTAATTATGTCTGTTCTTATTTTAAACACCACACCTGACCACCTGTGGGTCCTGCTTCATCTGCCAGAGCCACCTCTTGTTTGGCACTACACTTCTTTCCTATGTAATCAAACACTATGTTCACAAAAAACATTCATAAACCCATTTATTATAGAAACAAGATGACTATGATATATGCCTAGCTTACATGTTGCCATGATGTATTTAGCATCTTTGCATTATCTCCATGGTCATAATTATTGTAAGGAGCTGTCAGGGATAATGTCTTTGCCTTTTGGCTACTTAAAACAGGTAAAACTATAGCACTCCAGATTACATGGGGAGTGGGAAACAGGGGGAAAAATAAAACACTTAGCTAAATCTCACACTCTGAATGCTATTCATTTTGTTATGTGATACTGTGCGCATTATACTTAGAGTACATCTGTCAAGCGGGACTCCCGCTTGAGAGATGCGAGGTGTTTGCAGCACATGGACGTCTGTTGTTCTTCTGACTCATATGTGCGGGGTTACCTGACTGACACCAGATCAGCAGTGCCCCACTAAACATCACTCTGTCGCAGCCAATAAAAACAGCGGATATGGGTCGTCATATATCCGCTGTTCCGAATGTGAACAAATGTAAAATAGTTTTTATTAATGCTACCATATGTGTAGTGTAATGAAATAGTTTTTCAAAATTTTCGATGAATGTAGATTTTTCCTATATTAAATTAAAATGACAAATATTGGTAGGGACTATTGTGCAATCCCCAAACATTGGTTGTGACATGTCACAATCATCTATATAGAAACCTACACCCTTGAATTGCGCCATCATTCACACTTGAAGTAATTGCCCAATATGTGGAAAGTAATAAGGAGACAAAATCAAGTACATTAATTCACTTTAGACAAGATACGTAGTTGGAGCCGCAAGAATGCAGTTAGTGTAGGAATCCAACCTGCAGTCAGTTCTCATAGATTCGGACATCGCCAGGAAAATGCTTCCACACACTTATTTAGGTCTGGGAACAGTGGGGACACACTGACTTTGGCCTGGGGGTGGCGTATCCTTTTAAGCCTGTCCTCCATTACAGCAAATCTGAAGTAGCATTAGCATTAGAACAGCATGAGAAGACAGCGCCACAGTAGCTGCTGCACAAACTGGAAAACAATGGCGGATCAAACTGGTTCATCTGCTCTCTGTGGAAATAAAACCTCAGTTTTTCTACTGCCCGTTTTCACAACAAGCCATGGCACGAAACCTAGCTGGATGTCACTCTGGTAAAGGTAAAACACACACACGCGAGAGATCACACATTATGAGCCAATCAGAGACGCCTTATCACCACGTCCATGTTCATGACAGTACTGGTAACATAATGAATTCAATAACAATGAAGAACAACAATATTAATGAAATAACCATGGAATGATACCTTTAAATACAAATTATATTATATTTTATCTCATTATTTTGACTTCACTTAATGTGCTTCACCTCCTGCAGTACCTCCACGTACCCCCTGTGCTAATCTCCCTGATTTTAGCCCCGCCCTACCTTACTCATCTTATAAACCAGTCAGGATGCTGTGCTCTTCTGATCACATGTCTTTGGTTTTGTCTCCAAATCTAAATATACAAAATATGGTGATGGATGTTTTGCAGTTTCTGTATAATCAGTTTCCAGAACAATTACAATTAATAGCTGAGCTACAGCTGTTTTTAAATCTGACTTAAAAACTGATTTATTCAGGAAAGTGTTTGACATGTAGTTGTTTGTTCGTCCGTCCACATTTGTTTTATTTTGTTCTTATGGTTTTCTAACTTGTTTTATGTTGGTTTTATAATTGTTGTTTTTATTGTTTTTTTTTTTATCTCATTTTGGAAAGCACCTTGTGTACATTTTCGGTATTGTAAGGTTCTATATAAATAAAATGTGATTGACTGATTAACTTATGGATGTTTTACTTTTTTTATTCAATTGTTATAAATATATGTAGTTATAAAAATGAATGCAAGTATTTGCACTAATGATAAATGGTTCCATTTCTGGTTTTATAACATGCCACCTAAGCAGAAGAGTCTTTATCTCCAGGTTTCCTCAGAACATGTCATTAATAACAATAGTGTCAAAGTGGCAGATATGTTATAATGGTCAAACAATAACACAATCTAAAAAATGTTGAACATTTCAACCTCATTTCCTCTGTGTTCCAGTTCAGTTCATTATGTACTTCTTGTCAGTGACTGAGATCATTAATTTGCTGTAAATTTAAGGCTTTTCAAGTGTCATAAAAAAGACAAATTATATGTCTCATATATGAACTGTGTTTGGTAATTAAAAATTTAAATATCAACACATTTATTGACTCATGCACAGTGAGGAAACAGACAAACAATAAAGACATTAGAAATAGAGAGATTTTTACAAGTGCAAAAATAAGCAGTGCAAATGTGGGAATAGAGTAATTTGTGCAGATTTTATTCATATTTGCATGTGTGTATGCAACTGTGTCAAATAAATCTGCAAATAAAAGTTATAATACAGCAAATATTCTCAAGTTGTGTCTGTGTTTCAGAATAAAAAGAGACACAGGGATCATTTTATCAAAGGAATGAGTGAAGAATGCAGGTTTATCCTGCAGAACAGGATCAGTGTTAGTCATAGTCAGACTAGGCAGTCGCCGAGGGCACCAGATGTCTTGGTGGTGTCAAGTCCCATAGATTTAGAATTTTAAGATACTGTATTTTCTGGACTATAAGGTGAACTGAAAAGACTTCATTTACTGACAGTGAAACTAATATATGGATTGTAGCAGGCCCTGAAAAGTGTGCCTTTTTATTTATTTATTTATTGTTTGTGTTTTATTTGTTTTGTTTTCTTCTTCTTGTTCCTTTGTGAGCATTAATGTCTTTGTTGTTTGTTTTTTCATACAATATTTTGGTATAAGCTAGGTTATATTATTTATATTTTCTTATATATTGAAAATCTATTTGTTACCTACTTTCCTATCTGCTCATTTGTTTTTAGTTGTTTTTTTTGTTTTTTTTATATATATGTCTATGTTCAGTACTTCAGTTATTGATTATTGGTATTGTTATTATTGTTATTGTTATTATTTTATTTATCACCATTTTTGTACTATGCACTATATTACTATAAGATGAATTTAGGTTATTGGGGAAGTGAAGAAGGGGTAGAATTAAATAAGCTTATGCTTCATCCTACTCCTTTTCGGACATGTCATTGTTATTATTATTATTGTTGTATTGATTATTGTTGCACTTTGCACATGTTCGAAATAAATCATTCAAATCAAATCAAAAAATCAAAAATTGTCAATTATTGACGTAATGCCGTGCCTGAATAGCCAGGTGACCTATATAAAGCGGAAGACGTACCTGGTTCGGTTTGGACCGGCAGTATTAGTTTGACAGATGAGTTGGCAGTGTCTGTAAGATCTGCTGATGTTTTTGTTGGAAGGTGCACACGGTAAGGGAAGCTGTATTCTTTTATGTACTGTGTGTTTATTCTGAGAATTTTATATTGGGATGCTTATGAGTTGGGGAATATGACAGTGTTAAACATGTATTGTTTATTTCATTTCAGTTTTTCATGGTGTATGGTGTATGATATACGGTGTACAAGAAAAAATGTAAAAAAATCACTCACACCAAGCATCAGTCGATGCGTGATTATTTCTGACCAGAAAAGAAGCCACAGGGGCAGCTACATGGATTCATTCTCATTGTGCTTAGTGACTGTGAATTTAGACTTTTTATCTGATAATTTAGATGTTTTATCTCATAATTTTGGGTTTTTATCTCATAATTTAGACTTTTTATCACATGATTTTGACTTTTTATCTCAGAATCTGGAGTCTTTTAAAATTTGATTTATCAGAATCACAGTGTGTTTTGTTCTGTGTTACAACTCAACAAGATTTATGTATTTAGTGTTTATGTGTTTAGTGATGGCCTAGTGTTGGCCTAGTGTTGGCCTAGTGTTGGCCTAGCGTTGGCCTACTGTTGGCCTAGTGTTGGCTTAGTGTTGGCCTAGCATTGGCTTTGCGTTGGCTTAGTGTTGGCCTAGTGTTGGCCTCATGTTGACTTAGTGTTGGCCTAGTGTTGGCCTAGTGTTGGCCTAGTGTTGGCCTAGTGTTGGCTTAGTGTTGTCCTAGTGTTGGCTTAGCATTGGCCTAGTCTTGGCTTAGTGTTGGCCTACTGTTGGCCTAGTGTTGGCTTAGTGTTGGACTAGTGTTAGCCTAGCGTTGGCCTAGCGTTGACCTAGTGTTGGCTTCATGTTAGCCTAGTGTTGGCCTAGTGTTGGCCTAGTGTTGGCTTAGTGTTGTCCTAGTGTTGGCTTAGCATTGGCCTAGTCTTGGCTTAGTGTTGGCCTACTGTTGGCCTAGTGTTGGCTTAGTGTTGGACTAGTGTTAGCCTAGCGTTGGCCTAGCGTTGACCTAGTGTTGGCTTCATGTTAGCCTAGTGTTGGCTTAGTGTTGGCCTAGTGTTGGCTTAGTGTTGGCCTAGCATTGGCTTTGCGTTGGCTTAGTGTTGGCCTAGTGTTGGCCTCATGTTGACTTAGTGTTGGCCTAGTGTTGGCTTAGTGTTGACCTAGTGTTGGCTTAGTGTTGTCCTAGTGTTGGCTTAGCATTGGCCTAGTCTTGGCTTAGTGTTGGCCTACTGTTGGCCTAGTGTTGGCTTAGTGTTGGACTAGTGTTAGCCTAGCGTTGGCCTAGCGTTGACCTAGTGTTGGCTTCATGTTAGCCTAGTGTTGGCTTAGTGTTGGCCTAGTGTTGGCTTAGTGTTGGCCTAGCATTGGCTTTGCGTTGGCTTAGTGTTGGCCTAGTGTTGGCCTCATGTTGACTTAGTGTTGGCCTAGTGTTGGCTTAGTGTTGACCTAGTGTTGGCTAGTGTTGGCTAGTGTTGGCCTAGTGTTGGCCTAGCATTGACCTAGTGTTAGCCAAGTGTTGTTCTTGGGTTAGGCGCAGCCATGTGTTGGTGTTCAAGCATGTGGATACTGGATGATATGTGAGAGGTGATAATATTAACCCTGTCATTACTATCTGGAGTTTTCAGGGTTATTTCTTCCTTATTGAACAGTATATCTTTTGCCACCAGACTGAGAGTGGCGGCGTTCTGCAGACTGACTGATTACAGTCCATGTGTGTGTGTCCTGATAACATCCCTGCAGACTGGCCTGTATCCAGCCATGGGCAAACTCACCCTGCTGTTTGATGTGGAGATTTGGCTCCAGAAAGACCAAGCATTGTGTCCTAAACAATGAACCCCAGACCCACTCAACTATAAACATGTCCTTATGGGGGCGTTTTCCTCAGATTCTATACAGGAGACACCCAGAGTCAGGAAACCTGACCCGACTTTTCCAAATTTAGCAACTCTTAAGCTGCTGACTTGGCATCAATGGTCGTCTGTCTCCTTGCTTAAGAAGTTAATAATGTGTTTGGAATGTTGGAGTAAAATAACAGACTGATATTTATAGGGTGGAGATCTTACTGATAAAGGAAAAATGCTAGAATTTCATATCAATAAACAAAATGTTCCCCTGTCTTTTATATTATTGATTATTATTATAATAATAATATTTATTACAACCTGTGACCAACCTGTCCATCACATGTTGTTAGTATGTAAATGCTAATGCTAATTCTCATTTACAAATGGTGAATATAAAAGTGACCATTTGATACATAATAATAATAATAATAATAATAATAATAATAATAATAATAATAATAATAATAATAATAATAATAATAATAATAATAATAATAATAATAATAATAATAATAATCATGATAATCATAATAATCATAATAATCATAATAATAATACTTATTATTATTATTATTATTACAATTATAATTATAATACATTGATATTCATATAAAACAATCATTGTTATATATAAACCATAGGGAATAAAGATTGGAATGACCCGCTCTACCAACTGAACCACTGCCTCTGTAACCGTTAACCTTTAACCTTTAAGTCCCCTGAATAAAATGACTGTTTAGTGATTGTAATGTTTTTGGTGTGATAGATATTGGGTTAGGGTTAGAAGTCAAAGGTTAGGGGTCAAATGTTAGGGTTAGTGGTGTGATAGATATTGGTGGTTTTTGTTCTGAAATGATATTTCTTCATGTACTACATCAGTTTATTTTGTTTCAATCATCTGTATTTAAAACAATAGAAATAACAAAACAATATCATTCTAATCATTTA
The DNA here is from genome assembly GCA_020466265.1 of Siphamia tubifer. Taxonomy (NCBI): domain Eukaryota; kingdom Metazoa; phylum Chordata; class Actinopteri; order Kurtiformes; family Apogonidae; genus Siphamia; species Siphamia tubifer. The sequence continues at coordinate 8,619,457 of JAIVEL010000024.1, forward strand.
ATGACTTAATTCCACTCAGTTTTCGTCATGTTTTTCAGTCCTGTTCACTTATATCCACAATAAAAAATGTTAGTTGAAGAACTTAAAAAGAACAATACATTACAATAAATGAATATATTTGAGTTAGTAGTTAGTAGTACTACTGAAACTGTGAGTATTAACAACTGAATATATTTAATTATTATGAATGTTCATGTTTACAACAATGGTTGTCAAACTTTTTTCAGTGATCTTCCTCCTTAGAAATGTATTTTTAGTCCAGTGCCCCCTGACATGGACAAAAACATTTTTGTAAGAAAAAAGAGGAACAGTGTAAAATCAGACTAACTCCCTGATGAAGGCCATTTATGCCAAAACGCGTTGGGGTTTTTACATGTTTTTATATGATTTTATAGGTTTTTGTAACCAAGCCAGTTTAATAAAGGATTTTTATTCTTCACTTTTAAGAGGAATTTTTCTTTGTTTTTAGTGTAAAATCAGTGTCTGATTTATTAAATCCCAATTTACATACGTTTTTGTCTCATAATGTTGACTTTTTGTCTCATAACTTTAACTTTTTATCTAACAACTGTATCTTTTTATCTAATAATTTTCTCTTTTTATCTCATAATTTTAACTTTTTATCTAATAATTGTATCTTTTTATCTAATAATTTTGTCTTTTTATCTCATAATTTTAACTTTTTATCTAATAATTGTATCTTTTTATCTAATAATTTTGTCTTTTTATCTCATAACTTTAACTTTTTATCTAACAACTGTATCTTTTTATCTAATAATTTTCTCTTTTTATCTCATAATTTTAACTTTTTATCTAATAATTGTATCTTTTTATCTCATAATTTTGTCTTTTTATCTCATTATTTTGACTTTTTATCTTGTAATTGTAACTTTTTATCTAATAATTGTATGTTTTTTTTATCTCATCATTTTGTCTTTTTATTTCATGATTTTGAATTTTTATCTCAGAATTTTGACTTTTTATTCAATGATTGTGACTTCAGTTAATGCGCCTTATAGTGCGGAAAATACGGTACTTATTTTTAAAAGAAATTTGAAAAGTTTCACGTATCCCCCTGCAGTATCTTCGCATACCCTCAGGGGTACTGTACACCCATTTGAGAACCAGTGGTTTCCAGTGTAGTTTGAAATGTTCCTGCAGTACCGCTGTTCCCCGCGGTGGGCCGGTGGCGCTGTGGGCGCTGTGGTTTGTATGAGGTTTTCCGGTTCCTCTGGCACAGATCAGCTGACTCTGATGCTGCTGTCAGGAAACCTAACGAACTCTACTGTATTACCATTATGAAATTGTTCAGATTATAGACACACGACAAACAGCTTTACTTTCCCTGGTCACATTTTTGATCCACAGGTGAGTAAAGGTGTAAAATAATAGTGACAGAGATTAGTTTTGTTGTAACTAATGCTACGTGGCTAACAGTAGCTAATGCCTGCTAGATATTACTTGACCTTAACCATCATTTTTGCCATCTTAGGTGTCCTTTATCTCTTACATGAATTTATAACGTCAGAAAGTTGTTTTAAGCTAAATATATATTGTATTTAAACAGTAACATAATTATTTAGTTAGTCATTCGTGAAAGAATACATATTGCGAGTGTAGCATCATTTTATTAGCTGGTTTTAGTGTCAGATATACTGTTAGTTAGGATCTTTACTGAATGATTTTTTTCACACAGTACTTGTATTTCTACCTAATAAGTACTGCAATGGTAGCAATAGAAAAAATGATCTGCATCTTCAGTTCACCAAAGTCACACACGGAATGTGAGATTAAGAGGCGTCAAAGAAACAGAAATAATATTATAATAGTAGGTTCTTTTTAGTTTCCTCTAGCTGCATCAGTGCTGGAATCATGACAGAGTTTTGGTTGATATCTGCTCCGGGAGAGAAGACATGCCAGCAGACGTGGGATAAAATGATGGCAGCCACTACACGCACCAACAGCCTCTCTACCAACCACAAATTCAGCATCCCAGACCTCAAGGTTGGAATAAACCTGTCATAATGCACCAGACTCACCTTATGTATCCACTGTCAAGAATAAACAGATTGTGTGTATGGGAAGCCGTCTTTAAACAGATCTTCTGCCTGCATGTTGAAGTTTAGCTCTACTGAGGGTTTCATCCACAGAGACACTCGGTTTATCTAGTTCAGGGTCTCTTGGTGAAGTTGAAGTGACCCCGCTGACCTTGCTGCCATCTGGGGCTGTAATGTTCTCCAGGAACTGTTAGCGACGCATGAGTGGCTCTGGACAAAGAGGCGCCATCCTAAGCACATAGGGCCCCCTACTTGTGGACGTCACTGAGGGCCAATTGAGCCCCAGATGACACTGTTTAAACACAACCTCTCTGACCCACATGTCTGCAGCTACGAGTCCAACGTCATAATGTGCTGATGTTGTACTTTGTGTTTTCATTCTCCAAAACCAGGTTGGGACACTAGATGTCTTGGTGGGACTGTCGGATGAACTGGCAAAGTTAGATTCCTTTGTTGAAAGGTATGCCAACAAAAAACAATGTCATAGTGTTTTTAATCATAATTTCTGACCTATTGAAATGTACAATGCAATGCAGACCAACTAGATATAGCCACTGGATTTCTATGCTTTCTTATGTCACTCACCATTATTTCCACTGAAGATCATTGTTTACATTTATATCATTGCCTCCAAGAAGGAGCTTATGTTTTTGCTAGTATTTGTTTGTTTATTTGTCTACAACATAACTCAAAAATTTAGGTGATGGGTTTTAATGAAATTTTCATGGTATGGTGGTGATGGGGAAGGTCAACACATGATTAGATTTTGATGGTGATTTATTGAATTATTAAAATGAACAGTAAATAGGTGAACAATAACTTCAACATGAAATCACAATGTAAACTAAATTAGTGTCCTTTAGGGTTGATGTGATGAGAATTTAGGATGTCCTTTACTAAATTTTGTCACTTATTGTTCTGTAATTGCACACTAACATTTGACATTATTGTAAAAGTATGCATTTTCCACCTTTATTATACACTTAATTTCTCAACTGCCTCATTCAGATATAGATGGTATGGTTTTCTATGCAGATCTTTGTCCACATTCCTACTACTCAAGCTGCACTGGCATGTGCTGTATGTCACACTAAAGAAGAAAGAGGAGCATATTCGGCCATGTTATTTGAAATATTTTCAGTTTAGAGTTTTCAGTTTTAGAGTTTAGAAACAGGAGTGTGTGACAGAGAACAACAGTCTTTTACCAACGTGAGATACTGCTAAATAAAAAACTCCTCTCCTCTTACCTGTGCAGTGCCTCTGATGCTGTGATGTAGCCGGTTTACCATTCCCTAATCCCTTACCTTACCTTCTAACAATGAGGAATTTCACAGGGTCCTGATATTAGCCAGACTTTCAGTCTAAACTTAGTAATTTACAGTTGGGTGACACATCAGCAGCTCTTTCTTTAGTCATATTTAGACTTGGTGAGTTATGTGCCACTTTTATGTTGAAGTATAATTTATAGTCTTTTGGAAATATTGACATCTTAAAAGTAACACACAGTCATTACTGCCAATGCTCTACTTTGCTTCCTTTGTGGATATTTCCACAGCTGTGAGAAAGGCCAATGTTACAACACTTTCACTTGTTTGACTACAGCTTCTCTTCCATCTAGTTCCTCTTTGAACATGTCTGCCATTTGTTGAAAACAGGGAAATGCACTTCTGTTACTCCTCAGTTGTATATTTTGCTGTATGGAGGCTTTTTATTCAGCCAATCATTGGATCATCTTTGTGTATTACTGCATTAATAATGATCATATATGCTACCACAAGAATCCAAATATGACCTCACAGTGATAAAGGAAGGGGCGGTGACATCCACTAGATTGATTTTGAGGCTGTGGAAAAGTTACCCCCCCCCCCCCAGAATTTAGACAGTGGTTACATCTTATGTCAGAGATAGTGTCATATGAAGATATTTTATCAAGAGTCAGAAAAACAAACAAAAAGTTAAATTACAAAAAAATCATGATCATATATTTAATTTCATTTATTAAGATTCCCATTAGCAACTGATGATTCAGTTGCTTTTGTAATAGCAATAAACTCTCATGTCCTCCTATGATCATTTTAGATATGAATGTGATTTGGCTCTCTGTCTTCCCATGGTTTCACTACTGTAGACATAGTAGTGTTTGATGTTTAAAAACATGAACCCTGGATGTCTCTTGTGTTATAAATTGCCTTGTCAGAACATTAGTTCAGCATCAGTACGTGAAAGTGTTTGATGTGTGTGTATGTTTGTGTTAAGTTTTTAGAATGAGGTCTTGCTGGTCATCGGAGCATGTGTCGGGCGAACGTGTATTCTTCAGAGCCTTTGTAGTTCTAGTTTGTGTTGTAGTTCTAGTTCTAGTTTGTGTAGTTCTAGTTTGTGTTGTAGTTCTAGTTTGTGTTGTGTTGTACTTCTAGTTTATGTAGTTCTAGTTTGTGTTGTCTTGTAGTTCTATTTTGTGTTGTTCTAGTTTGTGTTGTTTTCATGTCTCTGCTTTGTTCACAGTGTGGTGAAGAAGGTGGCTCAGTACATGGCCGACGTCCTGGAAGACAGTCGAGACAAAGTACAGGAGAATCTACTGGCGAATGGAGGTACACTTCCATACATTTTATGATTTTTAATATCAGGTTTGAATAAGTTAAGCCAATATTTACAAAATACATCATATTTATTAAGTGTTAACATTTATAACAAAAAAATAAACCTTCAAAATTTCAAATCTCGTCCGAACCCACTTTATCCTCACTAGGGTCCCTGGGGTCACATGAGTCACTGGGGGTCTAATCCAGCTCCAGCAGGTGAAGGCAGGGTCAGAGGTCACCCTGTATGAGTCTCCGGTTCATCTGAGGACTGAACATATATAGACAATCACATTCACACCTATGGGTAATTTAGATTAATCAGTTAACCAGTTAACCTATCAGTGCATGTGTTTGGATGGTGGGAGGAGCCAGAGTACCTGGAGAAAACCCACACAGACACGAGGAGAACATGTAAACTCCACACAGAATGGTCTGGTGTAGGAATAGAACCAACAACCTTCTGTCTGTGAGGCATGAGTGTTAACCACTGCACCACCCTGTTAACCACTGCACCGCCACAGGGCAGTGCAGGGGTTAATGGGGCGGTGCAGGGTGGTGCAGTGGTTAGCAGGGTGGTTAATTGGTTAATCTAAATCACCCATAGGTGTGAATGTGAGAGTGATTGTTTGATTATATTAGTGTTAACTATAGAATGTTCATTATGTCTTACTGTTAAACCCAGTTAGTCTTTCATTTATCTCAGACATGTATAGGTATTTCTCACCTGACCTGTTTCGATGTGTTACTTTCACCTTCGTCAGAGAGTCACCAGGATGTTGCAGTGATGTGCTTTAATGCCGGATCTACGGCACACCAAAAATACACAAACCTGGAACACCATTACGACCTATAGTCGTTTAGTCGATAACATTGGGTCAGTAACCCACAACCTATCTAAAGCAGAAATCAGAAATAATATTACTGGGACAAACAGAACACCACTGTAAAAACTCATAACAACTGGCAGAACAACTCAGCAAGATGAAAGTGGAGAAGGATGAAATGTTAGTATCACATGACCTGTCACTGTTCACAAAAACCACAGTTGAAGCCACATTACACATCGTAAAACAATGACTACAAACAGACAAGACACTCAAAATGCTTATGTCCTCCACTGTTAACTGTGTACATGACACAGTTAACAGTGGAGGACATAAACCAATTACACATCTACATACTTCCAGTTCCGCGGCACAATATATAAACAGAAGGAGGGATTTGCAATGGGGGACCCATTCTCCGCTATAATGTGCGGCTTCTTCATGGAACATCTAGGAGAGTAGGCCAGAAGAATGTAGGCCCACATTATGGTGGAGGTATGGTGGAGGTGACATACTTGAAAAAGTAAAAACAGGACACACACAACAGCTGACTGAACACCTAAACGCCATTCACCACACAGCTGAAGGAGCCATGAAAATAACAGAAAACCGACGCACACTGATCAATATCTACTGTGGACATCTGAACATCCCATCTCTTACGACCAAAAGGTGAAACATATTTTAGAAAGGACACCAGAGTCAAAGGGTATAATTTGATTTACACATTTTTATTTATTTAACCATTCTACTGGAGGATCTTCGCTGTTCTTCAGCTTCCTGGTTGAAACGAGCTGTTTAGGTTCCCCCAGTTTAACCCCTTTAAACCCAGTGCCCAAAGTAATAAAGGAAAAAGACCAGAGTGGACCGGCTAAATAAACATAAAGACGGTGTGCTAAACAGGCCAACCCAGTACAGGGCCGTAGGAGCTGCCAGCGCACCGCTACCCTATCAAAGAAATAAACCACCAAAATAAGTCCTAACGAAAGAAAAGCGAAAACAGGACGTCTGGATCCACCTGGCTAAAGAAAAGGAACAGGCTAACAAAAAAGGCTAACAAAGAAACTCAGCAAGCCTGGAGGATCCCGCGTGGAGTGGAGCGGATACGCCTCGACGTGTGCGCTCCCACGGAACGCTGAGACATGAGGAGGAGACCGTCAGAAAGAAAGAGAAGACCCAAACAAACCCGCCCCTACCGGTGCTCGTATAAATAGGGTGAGTGGCGCCAAACTAATTAAGTTTAAACCTAAAAATTAGATCGAATACAAAAGACAACAAATTATCGATCCAGAAAAAAACGCTATTTACTAGACAAAATATATGCACAAATGTTCATTCAAAAATAGACAAAACAAGCAAAGTCAAAAAGGAAATGGCTAAGGAAAATAGTGCACAGCACCGAACACCAACACACACAAACTATCAGCAGTGAGAACACTGTACAAACACACGGCATTAATAACAGACCCAACAGAAGAACAACACATACGACAAGCACTCCACACATGTCAATACCTAAAGTGGGCCAAACAGAAAGGCTCACACAAGTAAAAGAAAAAACAGAAACTGATCACCCCATAACAGGAAAGAAAAGGAATAGTGACCCTACCATACATCAGAGGAACCACAGAACACATCCAACGAGCTATAAAAAAACACAACTTAAACTGTGACAGTTATTGGTGCACCCAAAGGACAGAATGGAATAACAGAACAATAATGTAATGTAATCTTTGAAATACCATGACATACATGTAACAAGACACATACTGGGGAGACAGGAAGGACATTTAACACAAGGAAAAACTGAACACAAAAAGGAATGTGAAAGAGAAACAGAACACACACAAGAGCAGCGAAGGAAAAATCCATGTATGAGAACCTTAAATCATCAATAACAGACACTGCAGAAGAGAAAATTATATTATGGACTGGGACAAAAATAATACAATAAGAGAACAATAGATATTACCTTTGGATTAAGGAGTTCATAGAAATTAGAAAGTGGAGCCTACCACCATGAACAGGGATGAGGGGACATACATGCTCTCTCACCTGGAGCGCTATCCTGAGAGCACAACTGGAACAGCAGGGGGTGTGGCCTCCCTGTCAATATTGACAGGGAGGCCACACCTCCACACCACAAAAGCAGTTTGTAAAAGCATGTCACTGCAACATCGTGGTGACCCTCTGACAAAGGCAGAAGTAATGCACTGAAACATGTTAGATGAGAAATACCTACACGTATGTCTGAGATAAAAGAAAGACTAACTTAATTTATTATAGTAGTGTTGTCATGATACCAATATTTTAGTACCGGTACCAACATGTATTTCGATAATTTTTCAAATAAAAAGAGGAGACAGAAAATGCAATTTTTTGTGTCCTCTTTTTATTAAAGTCATTAATGACATTTTCAGAATATCATTACTGACTTTATTAATGGAAAATGAGATCAACATAAACGGTAAATGTAACAGTCAAATAAAATGAATGAAAGCAGAGCAGTGAGTGCAAACTTTAAAGATCAAATGAGCATCAGTTTATGCCTAAATATTAAAGACATGATTTATGTTGAAAAAGAATTGGAAAGTAAAGACATTTTTGTTTTGAATCAGTTATTATTTGAAAAATATCGTATACATGAAGCAAAATGGAATGTTAGAGCACCACTAATTCAACAATTAAAAATATAAGTTGGACATTTTGATCCATTAAAAGGTCTTTTTGTCTTGTCAGTGTTTAGCAGATTGGAAGTGTTTCAGTCTTTCACCAGACATGTTTTAAACATTATTTACAAAGTGATGTCTTTACATTTATGATTTATTCTTCCTCATTTGTGGTAAAAGTGAAATCCTTCCATATTCTACTTGTTGCTCCTGGTTTATCATGGATGGTAGGATTGTGATTCTGTTCCACTCACCTGTATTCTAGTTACATCCACACGTTACCGGTTAACTTTACTGCACTGTTGTAAATACTGGTACTTGTCAAACACAGTATAGTACCATTTTAAATGCCTCAGGACTGCAGTACAGTACTAGTACCGGTATTCGTGACAACACTAGTCTATATATTTTCAGCCCTGAGATGAAGTGCAGACTCATACAGGGTGACCTCTAACCCCGCCTTCACCTTCTGGAACTGAATTAGCCCCCCTGTGACCCTAGTGACCCCTGTGAGGATAAAGCGAGTTCAGGTGATGAGACGAGATGCTATTTTGTGTGTAAATGGGCAAAACACATCCCAAGAACACATGAAAAATGTAGGTGTTCTGCCTTGTTAAAGTACTGGCACAAAACGTAAACATAGAGTAAAATGAGAAGTTGCTTTATTTAGAACTTATTAAAACTAAAATGAAGTTTAGTTTTTCTCAAACTTTGAAGAAAAAAAACCTATAAAAAAAAGAAATCAATGACAGATGCACCCATCAACAATCACTAATCACAGAAAAAGTCAGTAAATACAATAAATTTAACATCAAATTAAATGTAGTTTTCAATAAGTTTTGAAAGTCAATATTCCAAAATAAAACCAAATAACCCACTGTTGTCCTGAAGGCCTCGTGTCAAAAAGTACAAGTCAACATTGAACTGGATCAAAGGTCTTCATGTGTGGTGTGAATGTAGTGATCCTCCATCAAAACTGTCAAAAGTTATTGAAAATACAGTGTTCCTTGACAGACGGACGCACGGACAAACACCATTTGTATGTCCCCCACCAGGGTTAACAGGAAACACTCCAGATGTGTTGAGTAGTTTATACTGGTTCACTTATTCCTTTAAATATAAGGAGAATAGTACTTGTCCATTTCTTCCATCTTTATTCAAGGGTCATTTCTCTCATTTCAACTTCTGTACAGTTCTGTTCTGAGTCCATTTCCTGTACAATCCAAAAGAACTCAAATAAAATTTAAATATTATGCTCATGAGCTTTTGTTTTTTCTGTGTTTTTCAGTTGATCTTGTCACCTACATTACCAGATTTCAGTGGGACATGGCCAAATATCCCATCAAACAATCACTTAAAAACATCTCTGAAATCATCTCAAAGGTACGTTTCTGAATCTGTGTTATAAAATACTGCTCTTTTGTCATTCTTGTGAAAGACTTTTGTTTATAAGCCATTTCTTCTGCTACAGCAAGTTACTCAGATTGACAATGACTTAAAGACCAGGGCGTCAGCGTACAACAGTTTGAAGGGAAACCTGCAGAACCTGGAGAGAAAGAATGCGTAAGTTTTAGTTTTTAACACTACATTTATGCTGAGGGTTAACTTTGTTCTTCAAACCAAACTAATGTTGAAAAGCTAAAAACCAAAAACATGTTTCCTTCACCCTCATCAGTGACTGCCATGTTATCCCTCACATTTGAGGTTTCATTTCATTTATAACCGAGGCATCGACACTCTTCTTTTCCTCATCCTCGAAAGGGTTGGTGGTTCGATTCCAGCTCTGGCCTAGTCAGTCCGCTGTGTCCTTGGGCAAGACACTTCACCCTCCTTGCCTCCAGTGTCACTCACACTGGTGTATGAATGAGTATGAATGTTTGGTGGTGGTCAGAGGCGTAAAATGGCAGCCACGCTTCTATCAGTCTGCCCCAGGGCAACTGTGACTACATATGTAGTTTACCACCACCAGAGGGAACATGTGAGAGTGAATGAATAATTGACCAATAATATAAAGTGCTTTGGGTGCCTTGAAAAGTGCTATAGAAATCTAATCCATTATTATTATTATTGTTATTATTATGATGCATAAACAAACCACTTTTTTTGCCAGTTTGAGTATTTGTTATGACCTGAAGGTTGCAACATATTTTAGAGATCACAGGAGACAAAAGGGTTCAAATTTCCAAAAGTTTTTATTTATAAGCACATTAATTTTTACTTAATTAACCCCCTTCCTGTGCCCAGAACAAAAGAAAAAAGTTTCAAGGAAAGAAGGACCCAGGTGAGCTGGAAAAATTAACTAAAGGACAGTATGTAGATCAGGCTAAACCCTGTACAGGACTGTAGAGACTCACTGGGTCAAATGAAAAAAAAAACAAACAAAAGTTCACAAAAAGGCTAAAGTACAGACAACCTGCATCTTGCAGCATAAACTCCTGTTGAGGGCTCGTCCCGGTGTGAACACTCCTAGAACTGACGTTACAGCTCTGGAGGCGAGGAAGGGAAAAAAAAGATAGTCCACTCCCAAAACCGAATGATCATCCAATTTATATAATTTATATCTGCTACAGCAGAAGACAATTAACAACTGGAAAAAACATTAAAAAAATATTATAAAGGCAAATATATCCACAAATATAACAATAATTATCTAATGAAAAATGAATAAGGAATAATAACAGTAACATTATTTTTTTTTTTACTGTCGTTGTAAGTTGAGTTTGTTCCAGTTTTCTTATTGGCTCTTCTATTCTCTTCCAGTTCTTTTTTCTTTACAGCAGCTAATGTGGTGCTGTCTTCTCTTGTAGATGCTAATGTTACTTCAGATTCGCTGCCAGGGAGGGTCTTAACCCCACGTGGGTGACGCTAAAGTCCCTCTGTTGTTAGATGGACCAGCTTTTTCTGCGTCCCTCGTTCCCGTTGTTGTTTTGTGTGAATGCGGTATGCAGCCAGTGGAGGTGACAAACCACTGTCAAAGGCAGCATGTGTTGGTAAGTCTGGGTGAGCCATCACCATGGTAATGCTGGGTGAACCATCAGATTCCAAAAGGACAAAAGTGGAAAAGCGCTGGTCTAGGTGGAGAAATGACCGTTAAAGTGTCTGTGTTACCGGGAGACACACAACCACAGCAAAATGGCGCTGCTCCGTGATGAATGAGGGTCAAAGGGTAACGAAGAGCATCATGGGTACCTCCCTCATAGTGAATGGGATGATATGTACAGTACGTACATGATGTATTTACGTACATTATGTGTTTATGCATAGTAATGTACTGTATTTGTCTTGGAGGTTTCAGTTTCCTTTCGTAAATCGACATTTCTTTCGTACTCGGAGGTGAAAAATTGAGGTAAAGGTTTTTTGTAACTTGGATTTTGTGTTAGCTGGAGCTTTCCTAAGTTGACGTACCACTGTATATTGTTTTACCACCAGGGGGAGTCTACTGACCAGGAGTTTAGCTGACATTGTGAAGAAGGAAGACTTTGTTCTGGACTCGGAGTATCTAATTACTCTCTTGGCAGTTGTACCAAAGTAAGTATCACTTGTCATCATTTACAAACATGATTTAAATAAGATATTGAATTAGAAAGAAACACGTGGCTGGAACTTTTAGGAGGAAGTGGAATAAATCTGATGTATGTATGTACTCTCTCTTTTTTTTTTTTTCCTTTTTTTTTGTCTTTTCAGGACGGCTTATCCCGAATGGCAGAAAACATATGAAACACTGGCTGAGATGGTGGTGCCTCGATCCTCAAAGTATGTATTTGTGTGGTTACTCATCTATTTGTGCCTAATTGTTTTTGCGTAAATGGTCTGACCTGTGTCTGATGGACTAAAATACCCTGTTGGTCTTCCAGTCTGTTATTTGAAGACAATGACAGTGGACTCTTCAGTGTGACTCTGTTTAGAAAAGCCATGGATGACTTTAAACACAAAGCCAGAGAGAATAAGTAAGAACCACTTTACTGTGTTTTGTGCAATTTTACACTGTCCTCTCACAAGAATGTATGAATCACAAAAATGTGTGAAAGAACTTGATTTTTAGAAGGAACATGAATGCTGAGTGAATATGTTTCAATTAGTAAGTAATAACTCAATGGAGTGCAGTGGTTCTTAGCTGGATACTTAAATGTTTGAGCTGATCAATCTCTTAGCTAACACTTTGAAATCTCTGAACTAAAACCTAAAATATATTCGATTGGATGATGCTAAATTCCACCATTTGTCTTATTTTTAGGTTCACAGTGAGAGATTTCCAGTACAATGAAGAGGAGATGAAGGCAGACAAAGAGGAGATGACACGGCTGTCCACAGATAAGAAGAAGCAGTTTGTAAGAGATTCTGTGTTAAAATTTAAATAATCTGTGTTGAATTGACCTGATATTCCCAGAGCAGTGAGTAGAAGTACAGATACTTATAAATGAAGGGGGGGGGGGCTGGTCCATCCACCAGACAGGCGAGGGAGGAGGTCCGGGGTCATAGGTCAGCACAGGCAAGTCACTGCAGATCCTGTCGTCCATGGCTCCCATGCAGACACTGTCAGGAGAGCCACCACTCCCCCCAGGGGGGGAGGGGGGAAAGGGGACATCAGGTGACTCGTCATGAACAGACTTGGTATGAAAGATAGGTTATAAAAATGACAAAAACGTATATAATGTATAAATTACAGATATTTATATAAATGCGGAGTATAAATTACAGATATTTATATTAAAAAGTAAAGTACAGATACCTAAAAAATGTACTTAAGTACAGTAATAAAGTACTTTTACTTAGTTCCTTTCCACCTCTGTGCTTGATTATGACTTAAAATGTGTTTTAACAGGGATAAGAGGTGTTTGTGTGAATGAAGACCCTGCTGTAAAATCATGATGTATATCTGCTCATTTCTAAGATGAATGACATTGGCCAGAATGAAGCTCACAAAACACATCCTTCAATACAGACTTTATAACTTTTCCCTCTGTTCTGTGTAGGAAAAAAATGCAATATATACTTTTATCAGAAAACAACAATTTCAGAGGCAGAAGTCAGTGGACTAAATAAATAAATAATGAATTCTTCTTGTCTGCAAACAATGGTCATAAAATGTTGAGCTGACACAAATCCACTGCAATAAAAATGATTGTTTCAGGACAAAATGGTGGATTTCAGGACACAAACGTACAAATATAAACAACGCTCTCTTCTGTTTGGCCAAAAGTCTGTGTTTGTGTCTAAAAGGGTTAGGGGTCAGTGCAGTAACTGTATTTGTTTCTTCAGGGTCCACTGGTTCGATGGTTGAAGGTGAACTTCAGTGAAGCCTTCATCGCGTGGATCCACATCAAAGCTCTGAGGGTGTTTGTGGAGTCTGTTCTACGGTACGGGATGGGGATCACTGCCTTTATGTAGTGGCAAGACCCGAGCACACTGCCAGGTTAATGGGACTTCACCCGTAGATAGAGATAAATTAAAAACATCAGCTAAAGGATACGCCAAAATGTGAGGTACCATTTTGATGAAGTTTATGTCCAAACCATCTAGCCTTGCCCCACTTCCAGCTTTCAGGTCACGTATAGCTCTTTCGACGTCTGTAGGGTAGATTTTCCGAAAGGAGAAGGAGCTGTCACATACAAAATTATTCGGGGGGTACGTGAGCATAATGTGGATCCCATGTTTGTGAGGAGAAGTAATGGTTAAATGCATTTCTGATTATGGTGGGGTCATCGGTTAGATTATCATTTACTCAGATACTGTTGGGTCTTTTGTTCTCCTTATTCAGTATATTATTCATTCTTTTCCAGAATTGTTTAGGATTATAAAAGCTATTTGTCAAGCAATCTTTAAAATAATCAGCTTCAGCATTTCTAGTTTTTATTTGCAGGTGTTCCTTAGATGTTTATAAGTAATCTAGTCATTAGGATCATTTGTTGATCGATACTTTCTCCAAGTCTTATCCCTTTGTTTAAAGAGATGAATGAGCTCACCATTGATCCATGCCTTTAGCTTTAATTGTCACCCATGGAGCATTCCTGTCGATAACATGTATCAATTCTGTGTAGAAAAAATTCCACGCATCTTCTACAGATTGTATCAGTTGGAACCTTTTCCAGTTAATATTGATTATATCTTGTGCAAAAAGGTCATCATTTATGTTTTTAAGTTTGCGTACTTTACTAAATCTTGGTGGAAGCCTCTGTAAAGTTTTGGAAAAGTCACAGATGTTTTTCTTCCACAGCATAATAATGTGTGATTAATAATTTAAAAAATAACTAGTTTGAATGAGTGAATAAAAAGTTAATTTGACGTCGTCTTAACCTTAAGGATCTATTCAATGAACAGGAAATGAACTGGAAGATCATTTCCTGTTCACTCACTTGTTGGGATGTATCCTGCCTCATGTGGTGAAGTGGGTATGGATGAAAATCTGCCCAAATTCAATAGAAATATCAGGAAAGTGTGGATTTAACAATGTGTGTCTGAACTTAAATGTCAATTTAATCTAGAACCACACATTGTCATTTATTTTATTGTTAAACCTCTGAGGGTAAACTTTAACACAAGACTTTAACTTTTTATTCTCGTAGTTTAAAGTCTACTGGCATTTTTAGGAGTATGTATTTATGGAAATTTGACCAAAAGTCATGGTTAAAGTGTGTATCAACCCTGTACATTTCACTGCATTTCAGTGAATTTTTACTACATTTTACTCTATTTTTGTAAATTTTCCTGTTTTTACTGCATTTTAGTAGATTTTTAGTACATGGAAAAGTATTGGTTAAAGTGTGTATGAACCCTGTCATAATAATAATAATAATAATAATAATAATAATAATAATAATGGATTATATTTCTGTTGCTTTTTTTGGCCACTCAAAGCACTTTACATCACATTGTGACTGTGGTGGTACTAAACTCCATTTACAGCCACAGCTGCCCTGGGGCAGACTGACTGAGAGGCCATGTCTCAAACCCTAACCCACAGGTATGGACTTCCTGTCAACTTTCAAGCCATGCTTCTGCAGCCAAACAAGAAAACCATGAAGAGGCTGAGGGAGGTCCTGAATGATTTGTACAAACACCTGGACAGCAGTGCAGCAGCCATTATTGATGTGAGTGATTTTAGAATGTTATTACTGCACATAACCCTAACGACCCACTGTGTCAACACTTGGTTGTCCAGTCTTATCGTAACAACAGAACGTTACTCTGGTTGCCTCATAAAAGTCTTCCTTGATATTCTACTGTTTTTATTATGAGTTTTGTTCAACCGCAGTCTGATTAGCGTTAGCGTTAGGGTGTTGAACTGCAGTCTAATTAGGGTTAGGGTTTGTCCTTATCACCAGTGGAGGACTGGAAGTGTGAGGTGGATCTGTGCTGTGACGCAGACGTTGTATTGGTCTGTTGTGGTGAAGGAGCTGATCCAGAAGGTGTGAAGGTCTACATTTACTGGTCAGTCTACATTCCTACAGCTGCTGCCTCTCCACATCCAGAGGATGTTTTGGATGTGTTATAATTTCAGTTCTTTGTTGAAACCTCCCAAGATGGACGTAAACTCAGTATAAACTGGAGTCCAGCCAAAAAAGAGATCTGGATCAGCTTGTCTCAAGTTTACAGTTTATTTACAGTTCACATGGAAAGCTCACACATGATTAGCGCTATTAGGTCGCGCATACATCACAGTTCATTTGTTTACACACTCTGCTAGCCGTGCCTGCCCCCCCCCAAACATCATCATCTAAACTGAGCTTCTATTTGGGGACGGGTTCAGTTCGTGTTTTAGTGTATGTTGTCTTTCTTTATCTTCTCCCGTTGCTCCACTCTGTTTTTCTCTCTGTCCTTGTACTGAAAGACTAAACCTGCTGCTAATGTTTATTCTTTACAATAATAATCCTGTGACCTGGTGTATGACCTTTAACCCCAGCTAAGTCATATTTAACCTTAATAATTAATGAACTATTACTGTGACCTGGTGTATGGGTTAGGGTTAGTGGTATTTCTAATGCATTCACTGATGCTCACCATAATGGCCAAAAGATTGTTACATTTCATTCTTTTTTTTATTGTTTGGTCCAGAGGGACAATGTACATTAATGAACATTTCTGTAAATTAACCAAATTGTAGCCAAAATGCTAATTAGCATTGTCAGTCCCCCTGTGATAAAAAATAAACAACAAACAATAACAAACACGAATTAATGGACGAATAAATATTATAATAAATATTATATATATATATATATATAATAAAATATTATTTATTACCTTTATTTTTATTTTTTTTTATTTTTTTTTTTTTGTACATACTATTTCATATTTTTATATTACTATACTATTCTGAGAGTGACACCACCTGCCGGAATAGAATTCCATGTATATGCAAATGTATCTGGCGAATAAAAACGATTCTGATTCTGATTCTGATTCTGATAACGGTTAACAACGTTAACATTAACACAGAACATACAGTATAGGTGAGTGAAGAAAAACAAACAGAGGGAATACATGACAAATGTATATAATATATATATATATATATATATATATATATATATATATATATATATATATATATATATATATATGTGTAAATACTGACTATATTACAGATAAAATGCAGAATAAGACACAAATAAAACCTAAATAAAATACCAAATAAAATACAATAAAACAGTTAATGCTCACAAGTTTGTGTTGTTTTGAGCCATTTTTTTTAGGTTACCCTTAAAAGAGGAGTAACTAAAGTAAAGTAACATTAGCTAAAGCTTTGCAGTCATTTTTTTCCAA
Organism: Siphamia tubifer; assembly: GCA_020466265.1. Taxonomy (NCBI): domain Eukaryota; kingdom Metazoa; phylum Chordata; class Actinopteri; order Kurtiformes; family Apogonidae; genus Siphamia; species Siphamia tubifer. The sequence goes on from JAIVEL010000024.1 coordinate 8,636,349, forward strand.
ATGTAAAAAGCTGTAGTAATTAATTTTAGCTGCTTGTAATAATTTAGTAATAAATTGATTGACTGTGTCATTAAAACCTGACTGTTGTTTTTCTGTTCCAGTCTGCGATGGACATCCCAGGCCTCAACCTCAGCCAGCAGGAGTATTACCCCTACGTCTACTACAAGATTGAATGCAACCTGTTGGACCTAAAAATGTAACTCTTCTCTTGTTCTCATTTTTAATGTTGACTATGAAGTTGTGTTTTTGCTGCTTCACCTCCCCCTGTCCCTCTTCTCACTGTCAGAAAGACGCTGCATGTTCATTCCTTGTGGTAAAAAGGTCAACAGCTTCAGCCACTTTTACAACAAAGGGACATAAAGACTTTGAAATATTCACTTTGTTTACAGTTAATTTCCTTTCTTAAACCACAGATTGTTTGTTTTTTTCATGTGAAATGAGTAATTAAATCACCATCAAGAGCTGTATCATTACTGTCATTCCACGTGTTGGTGTGTATCGATAGCTACATCCTGTGTAGGTGTTTACATATGGGCAGTTGTATCCCTGTACCCACAGCAACCAGATCTGGTATGTGTTTCAGATTTTTGATGGCCCTTGCAAACATTGTGAGATGTTTTATGAATGTGTGTTGTTTCATGTTGTGTATATTTACTGTCAAAAGAGATCTATATCTGAGTATTGTGTTGCCATTGATAAATAAATAAATAAATAAGATGGAATTGGTGAAGTAATAAATATGAGTGTGGCTGCCGGATGCATCTTGTGATCTTGTCCACACTTGTAGAAATGGGACAGTGTGAATTGTAATGAGGAAGTTGTGTATAAACAGTAGAAAAAGAGAAGCTGTGGATGACTCATGAGCATCTGCACAGCCAATGGCCATTTCAAGGAAGGTTCCTCTTTCAGTGGAAATTATGAGGAATCCATGAAGAAGTAATAAAAGTGGTGAAAATGGAGAGAGAAGCCAGTTCCATTCACACAAAGTTACACAAATTTGATGCTTTCATTCTGATATGACAGATATTTGAATAGTCTACCTGTTATTTGACTGGCATCAACAACCCATTTTTAGTTTATCAAAGTACAATATTCAATGCCAATGATTAAACTATAAGTCTATGAAAATGAAATGGTTATTTACACAAAGTTCGACGGACAAAACAAATAACTAAAACAGGAACAGAAATGTGATATAAATAACTTGAAAATTCAGTTTAAATTTGAAGTTAGAAAAGGCTTAACATTGTAACATAAAATTTTAATTTAAAAAAATTAACATTTAAAAATTTAATTTCAGAATTGTCTACATTTTCAGGTTTGCTCTAGTTAAAATAAAACTTGTTTTTTTTTATTTGTGACACCGGTAGTCTGTCAAAATTAACTGCCAAAACTGACAATCTACAAATTCACATTTTTCTGTCAAATGTTACTTTACATTTAGAAACATTTCTACATATCATATAATGCTCCCATTATAGGTAGACATTTTAATATTTTATTTTTCGAATATTTTTTTTTAGATTTAGTTACTCAATGGTACACTATCATTTGTGTCCGTTGGACTAACGTGAACAATAACACCCAGACAACTCATGTGTTTAACGTTCATACAGACCCGGTTTTAGCTATAGGCAGGCTGGGCGACGGACCAGGGCCCAATCCTCTATGGGGCGCCAGCATATGACCGTCTTTTTTTTTTTTTCGTCTTGCTTGCTTCGGCCCAGGCAGCGCCCCTATGGCAAACCAAAGTGTTCACATAGCCACGGGTTGTGTTTATTATGTCACGCGTTACAGAACACTGTCTAGCACGTGCACTGGCGCTCTTTCACGCATCACAGGGCACGTTCTGGCACACGCCCTGTAACGCGCCCTGTAACGCGCCCTGTAACGCGCCCTGTAACGCGCCCTGTAACGCGCCCTGTAACGCGCCCTGTAACGCACCCTGTAACGCGCCCTGTAACGCGCCCTGTAACGCGCCCTGTAACGCGCCCTGTAACGCGCCCTGTAACGCGCCCTGTAACGCGCCCTGTAACGCGCCCTGTAACGCGCCCTGTAACGCGCCCTGTAACGCGCCCTGTAACGCGCCCTGTAACGCGCCCTGTAACGCGCCCTGTAACGCGCCCTGTAACGCGCCCTGTAACGCGCCCTGTAACGCGCCCTGTAACGCGCCCTGTAACGCGCCCTGTAACGCGCCCTGTAACGCGCCCTGTAACGCGTGAAAGCGCGCCAGTGCGTTCCATAACGTGTGCTAGGGTGCCATTGTGCGCACCAGTGCACACAATGGCACAGGGGAGCTGTGCCAGATGAATAATATAAATAATACCACTATTAACATTTAAGGATTTTTTTTCTCCATCTTTTATGCATTTTTCCATTACTGGTTAGTGGGCTGTAGGAATACGTCTGTGTTTCACAGGATTGCTAATAAGCCCAAATGAATTGATCATAACGGGCCCATATGGGGATTTGGTGCTATCTTTGGTCAGTTGGTGAGTCCACAAATAGGTTAAGGAAATGAGACAGTGAGTCCATGGTTTAAGAAAGTTTATAAAGTGATTAACTAAAAAATAAATAAATAAATAAATGGGACGTGTGCTGTTAAATGTGTTGACTTTTATTAAATCTCCATATTCCTTCATATATATTTACTGACATATTTATTACAGGGATGTAATTGAGGATTTTGCATCAAAGAAGGTAAGAAAAGTCCAGTTTTAGATGGTATCTTTACAGCTGCTGCACCTTTACTTTTACTGCTAGTTTGTTTGTTTGTTGTGGTGAACCCTAAGGGAAAAGCCAAAAGGAAAAGCGAAGTCATTTGCACTCATTTTATTATTAATTAATTATAGTTAACATTGGTTTTGCTTACATAGGTTTGTGCAATTTGCAATGTTATTATGTTTACATTTGTGTGCAATTTAAAAATATTTATATTAACAAATTTCTCAATTTTATTTTTTATTTATTTTCATCACAATTTTTACTTTGTATTTTTAAATTATAATTAAAAATAAGCATTGATATATACTTTGGTGTTTGTCGTATGATTTGGGGGGGGGGAGACATATCTCGCCCAGGGTGCAAATCAGGCCAGGTCCATCCCTGCGTTCATATCATACAAAAGTTACTTAAAACTTGTGATTGATTCTATGTTTATCGGTCAAAGGAACTATAAAATAAATATATTTTGAAAGTATTACTGACGTCCAGTGTCCAAGTCAATTACACATCTGACTGAGGATGACTGAACTGACAGGATTTTATTCTGAAAATGAGCTTTTACTGTGAAATGTCCATCTGGTTGAGGATTACTGAATTCACGGGATTTTCCTGTGAAAACGTTTGGTGGTCATGCGCATGCTCAGAAACACTTGGGAGCCCAATGTGACGTGATGACCATTTTGACAAAACACCGGTGCAACCTTTGTTTCCACCCGGACCATCCTTAGTGAAACACCAATGGGCTGTTGTTATGACGACCCCAACAGACGGCCAATGATTTTCACCACTGATATTAACCTGAAACGAAATCTTTAGTGATTCCATAGTGTATAGTTTTAATTACACAGTAAAACACAATGGTTACACCACTGAAATCTCTTCTGAAATATGATGATCCAGTTTTGTTGAAAAAATCATCAAAGGTAGGTTTAGAAATTCAGCTAGCATGGTACGATTAGCATCCTGCTAACAACAACAATTCAGGAACCAGTGGTGATGATTCGTGTCATTTTATTCATTTTGCTGAGCTGAAGGACACATTAATTTCCTCCGTAGATCAATAAAATATACATTATAAAGGGTATGTGGTCAAATTTACATTGCATTTGGAAGATGTTTTTCAATTAAATTCTTTATTTACATCAGACACAAATACATGGTCCTTATCAGAGCCTACAAAAGAGAACAAGATAATAAAAAAGTAAATATATATATATATATATATATATATATATATATATATATATATATATTTACTTTTTATTATCTTGTATATATACAAGATAATAAAAAGTAAATATATATATATATATATATATATTTACTTTTTTATTATCTTGTTCTCTTTTGTAGGCTCTGATAAGGACCATGTATTTGTGTCTGATACATACCGTAAATGGGCAGTATACATGGGTGTACAGAAGGCTTTGAACACAGAACATTTGACATTAAAAGAGCACATACTAAACTTACCAAGTAACTTTTTGCTTTGGCATATACTTTATGTCATTGGCGGTAAATATGACCATCACAGAGATCATCAGAAATTATATGACTAAGATACTTAACTTCTTGACACACAATGAGTGGGCTATCACACAGGTAAAGGCTGTTATCCAAAGCGACTTACAATACAGGACATAATTATAGCACTCGCAGTTACAAGGTCGACAGGAAATATACAGTACAATAAGTGCAAATGTTCGCTGGGGTTAGTAAAGTTTGGTTTCCCAAATGTAATGTTTCTATTATTAACTTTTAAATTAATGTCCGAAAGTGATTTATAAATATAAACGTAAAAGCATAGATCTGTGGTGTGTATCTTCAGATGATTATTTAGTCATAGCAGTGGTAGAAAATGTATTCAGGTCATAAAAATCTAACTAAATTCTTGTCATCTTTTGGTATAGTAACTATCGTGGATGTATCAACAGAATTATCAGTAACATGTTATTGCAAATATGTCACTTAAACCTGAGTAAAATAAAATATAGGGTATGAACAGTTAAAGAAATAAGGGAGGGAGGAGGCTGTTTTTAACCTGCACCAGCACAGCTTTTAACAGAAGATTTTATGAAGATTTTAACTGCACAAAGCACCGGTTGTTGCACCTTTCTTTGTCAATGATGCTGACAGCGACGACCAGTACATCATCAGATTCAGAAGGAAACATGTATTTGATTTTCACTTTTTCTCACACTAAAAGAGTTGAATTGAATTTCACTAGGGAGATAAGATTTACCCAACCAGTTTATGCCTACGATTAAAATGTACATTTAAATTTACTTACCATGTATTCTGTAAAAAGATACTGAAAATACACACATTATTGGTCACTTTGAAGTGTGTATTTTTTTTATATAAATAATTATTTAACAAAAATAATGAAACATCTTGTTTGCAAACTTTTATAATTCTACAGTTGTTCAGACGTTAAGATTTGATGAGGTTTGTGTGAATATGAATGTCAGAATGTCCAAACTAACACCAAAATGAGATTTTTTAATTTTTGATTTTAATGAATGCAGTGTTGACTTACTTCATCACTGTCATGTACTTGTTTTTAACCCTATAACATATGACTCATTTTATTTTTAGGGACGTACTCTGAAAGTGAGCTCAGAGCAGAGTATCGACTCCACCATCCCAGTTCCACCGCCCCCCAAACCAAAGTCTGACTCACCTGATCCCAGAACTGAGGAAGTCCTCAATACCATTTTCCCATCCAGGTGGGACCCCCCCCCCCCCCCCCCCACACACACACACACACTCTAAAGCAAAGGTGTCAAGCATGCGGCCCGGGGCCAAAACCTGTCTTCCAAAGGATCCATTCTGGCCCCTGGGATGAGTTCATAAATGGACGGCCATGGCTCAGTTGGGAGAGCGCGTCGTCCATTGACCGAAGGGTTGGCGGTTTGATTCCCGCTCTGTCCTAGTCAGTCCGTTGTGTCCTTGGGCAAGACACTTTACCCTCCTTGCCTCCAGTGTCACTCACACTGGTGTATGAATGCATATGAATGTTGGGTGGTGGTCAGAGGGGCCGTAGGCGCGAAATGGCAGCCACGCTTCTGTCAGTCTGCCCCAGGGCAACTGTGACTACATATGTAGTTTACCACCACCAGAGGGAGCATGTGAGAGTGAATGAATAATGGAACACTAATGTGAAGCGCTTTGGGTGCCTTGAAAAGCACTATATAAATCTAATCCATTATTATTATTATAAAATGCAAAAATGACTCTGAAGATATAAATAATTTTAGTTCAGGTTCCACATACAGACCAATTTAATCTGCAGTGGTTCACATCAGTAAAATGTAATGTATATAGACTTACAACTCCAAATATTTTGAATTGCAAATGTCAAAATTTTTTTCATGTAATTTCATTATATTTACACTAAAATTATTATTTTGCAAAAACACAAGTACAAATATGAATCTTTTTGAAATGTCAGAAGGGAAAGTTTACCAATATTCTGGTTGTTATTAAATGTTTTATGTATGTTTTGTTGATCTACTGTGATCTGTAAATTGTCATTTACATGTGTAAATGACAAAATGAGATATAATATTGTTAAAACTGCTCATCATCTTCTTGAGAAATTGAGAAAATCAGTGTGTTCATGTTATTCATGTTTTAAATGATGTGAATATTTTCATTACTTAACTTCACTGTTTTTGCCCTAAAACATAGAGGAAAGTCTGGAGTTGATATATTTTTTTAGATTATTATGTTATTATTTCACTGGTCCAGCCCACTGCAGATCGAATTTGGCTTAATATGGCCTCTGAACAAAAATGAGTTTGACAGCCCTGCTCTAAAGAGTATGGTTCAGCCCCCTCAGTGCAGTTATTTATTATGGTTTGTGCTTCTTCAGGGAATGGAAGGAGGGAAATGACGTATGGATGCAGCTGGTGTCCAGGGCGCCGTGGAGCCGGTCAGATGTGCTGGAGCTGGGGAGACTGTTGGAGTCCAGGCTGAGGACCAGACAGGCCAGAGAGACAGGGATCTGCCCGGTGCGCAGGGAGCTGTATTCACAGTGCTTTGGTGAGGATGAGGATGGATCAACACATAGAAACACACAGGGTCAGTGTTAGTCATAGTCACACCAGGGTTAGGGTCAGTGTTAGTCATAGTCACACCAGGGTTAGGGTCAGTGTTAGTCATAGTCACACCAGGGTTAGGGTCAGTGTTAGTCATAGTCACACCAGGGTTAGGGTCAGTGTTAGCCATAGTCACACCAGGGTTAGGGTCAGTGTTAGTCATAGTCACACTAGGGTTAGGGTCAGTGTTAGTCATAGTCACACCAGGGTTAGGGTCAGTGTTAGTCATAGTCACACCAGGGTTAGGGTCAGTGTTAGTCATAGTCACACCAGGGTTAGGGTCAGTGTTAGCCATAGTCACACCAGGGTTAGGGTCAGTGTTAGTCATAGTCACACCAGGGTTAGGGTCAGGGTTAGCCATAGTCACACCAGGGTTAGGGTCAGTGTTAGCCATAATCACACTAGGGTTAGGGTCAGTGTTAGTCATAGTCACACCAGGGTTAGGGTCAGTGTTAGTCATAGTCACACCAGGTTTAGGGTCAGTGTTAGCCATAATCACACTAGGGTTAGGGTCAGTGTTAGCCATAGTCACACTAGGGTTAGGGTCAGTGTTAGCCATAGTCACACCAGGGTTAGGGTCAGTGTTAGCCATAGTCACACCAGGGTTAGGGTCAGTGTTAGTCATAGTCACACCAGGGTTAGGGTCAGTGTTAGCCATAGTCACACTAGGGTTAGGGTCAGTGTTAGCCATAGTCACACCAGGGTTAGGGTCAGTGTTAGTCATAGTCACACCAGGGTTAGGGTCAGTGTTAGTCATAGTCACACCAGGGTTAGGGTCAGTGTTAGTCATAGTCACACCAGGGTTAGGGTCAGTGTTAGCCATAGTCACACTAGGGTTAGGGTCAGTGTTAGCCATAGTCACACCAGGGTTAGGGTCAGTGTTAGTCATAGTCACACCAGGGTTAGGGTCAGTGTTAGTCATAGTCACACCAGGGTTAGGGTCAGTGTTAGTCATAGTCACACTAGGGTTAGGGTCAGTGTTAGTCATAGTCACACTAGGGTTAGGGTCAGTGTAGTCATAGTCACACCAGGGTTAGGGTCAGTGTTAGTCATAGTCACACCAGGGTTAGGGTCAGTGTTAGTCATAGTCACACCAGGGTTAGGGTCAGGGTTAGCCATAGTCACACCAGGGTTAGGGTCAGTGTTAGCCATAATCACACTAGGGTTAGGGTCAGTGTTAGTCATAGTCACACCAGGGTTAGGGTCAGTGTTAGCCATAGTCACACTAGGGTTAGCGTCTGTCTTTGTTCAAGATAACTCGAAAACCTATGGACGGATTTTGCTGAAATTTTCAGGATATGTTGGAAATGTGAACAGGAAGAAGTGATTTCATTTTGGGGGTGATCGGGGTGGAGGTGGGGGGAGGTCTACCTTGGCGGTGGTCTGCACTCTCAGAGTGCTTTTCTAGTTTTATGTGTGACCATAAAAATTCTAAATTATGAGATAAAAAGTCAAAATCATGCTTTACTTTTTTCAGTGTATCCCCCTTCCAACACACCTGATTCAAATGATAACCCCCTCATCCAGCTTTGTAGAAGCCTGATAATGACCATCAGGTGTGTTAGAAGAGGAAAACATCTAAAACATGCAGGATAGGGTTCCTCCAGGACCAGGGTTGGGAAACACTGTTCTAAACTATGTGGAAACTATCCAAAATAATCATTTGGCTGATAAGGGGTTAAGTCCAGTAACGGTGTGTTTCATTCCTACAGATGAGCTGATCAGACTGGTGACCATCACCTCTGCAGAAAGTGGTTTACTGCTATCCAGGATCAAAGATGAAATTCACATGACTCTGTCTGCATACAAGAAGCTGTATGAAGACGGTGTGAACTTTGGCCTGAGGAAAACTGTGCAGTCTGAGCTGCTGGGAAAAGAAGACATGGAGAAAACTGTGAGGGTTAGGGTTAGACTGTTCTATCACACAGAGGATCATTTGGATGCTGTTAGGGACCTGGCCCAGAGGTCTGCACATCTCCAAACACCCCAAAGCCCCACTAGATCTGTCAGCTGTTTAGCTTCCTGCCTTCAGGCAGAACCCTAACCCTGAACCCTGACCCCTGACCCTAACCCACAAACGCAGGACAAGATTTAATAAAAGTTTGGTTCCAACCGCCGTCCAACTGTTAAATAAACACTTTAAATGAGAGAATGTGCAGGGACAATAATCATTATCCTTTTATCTACCTGCTTTTACAGTAGTTTAATTATTATCCATTTTTCTACATGATGCACTTTTTAAATCACTATTTTAGTTTTTATTTCATCAGTTTTTAATCATGTGTGAAATGACAATACTATTTGTCCATCTTCCTGTCTGTCTTCTGTCTGTCTATCTTCCTGTTTGTCTGTCTGTCTGTCTCTCTTCATCATTTCCAGTGTTGAGCTGCAGTTCTTATGTTGGACACTAGAGGGCAGTGTTTCAGGTTTACTCTAAATGTTTCAAATGTTCTGTGTGACTTTGTTAGATTCGTGACCTGGAGGCTGACGTTCATAAACTAACTAAAGAGTTGAAGACTGTGGAAGCTGAATATGACGTTATCAAACAAAGTCAAAGTGAAAAGCGTCAGGTGCAGGAGGAGACGTTTGCAGGAGAGATTAATTTCCTGAAGAGAACCAATCAACAGCTGAGGGTAAAGCTGAATTTTAATGCCTCTTAAACATTCAGTCACACTTGACTTTGTTAGATGATTTCAAATCATATTTGTTGTTGTTTTCAGACTCTTCTGGACATGGTCGCTCCATCAGTGAAGTAACAGAACAGATGATTTCCACTGAAAAAAGTTCCTGTCATTATTTAAAGATAACATTTAGACATAAACATGCACACTTTAGTTTAAGTGTATATATATATATATATATATATATATATATATATATATATATATATACTGCAAAAACAGCACAGTTTAATGACAATATAGTATGTGATAAATACAATTTTAGAACCCAGAAAACAGGATGTTAAAGATACAAATACTTCTTTTGTATTAATTCAAAATGTCTATTTCATTAAAAAAAAATCTATAAACTTAATTAATTAGTTACTAAATATTTATTAATGTCCACTAGTTTAAATGATTTTGAAGAAAAAAGATTTGATTACATTATTTTACATTTAAATATTTCATATATTTGCTTCATATTTTACACGTTTATTTAAATGTATGTTTTTGATTAAAAAATCTGGATTAAATATTAAATTATTTGATGATGAATCTGTAGTAAATCTGACCTCCATTTTGTTTTACAGGTTTTTTTTTATCTTGCAATTGTACAACTTTGTGCTGTTAATTCTACAGTTATTTATTTTTTACAGCGTACACACACACTAACCCTAACACTCAGTAGTAATGTTATCAACTGTTAAGGATGTGATTGTGTGCTTGTGCTTTTTCTGTAAAGACCAAGCAAATGTCTCGTCTTGTCATCTGAACCCGCTTTATCCTCACTAAGGTCACAGGGGTATGTGGGGGTCTAATCCAGCTACAATGGGTGAAGGCGGGGTACACCCTGTATAAACCGCCAGTTCTTCTTAGGCCTGAACATATATAGACAAACAATCACACCTGTTAACCAGTTGACCAGTTAACCTATCAGTGCATGTCTTTGGATGGTGGGAGGAATCCAAAATAACTAAGTTGGCGTGGGTGAGTCCAGACACTGTCGCATCTGCTCCCTTTCGATTGTGCTTTTTTTAAATTATTTTAATTGTTTTTATGTGTCCCTTTTTGACACAGAGCATCATAACCATCAGGTATGACCGCAGCGCACTTTTAAGCATAATCCCAACACTCGGATTTACTTTTTCCTGAAATTTCTCTACCTGGCCGAAGGAGGTTCTGCGAGACGCGAACTGCAACAATGGATCCAAGCCTTGGAAAAACACAGAGGAAAAAGGGCCGGAATCTGCAACAGATTGAGAGAATGCACACATCGCCATCTGCTGCCCAGTATCCTTCAAGCTGATGTCCAGTCTCTGGACAATAAACTGGACGAGATGAGGGCCTGAGTGCGCTACCAAAGGGATATACGGGACTGTAATATTCTTTGTTTCACTGAAACATGGCTAACCCCCGCTGTGCCAGATCATGCCGTTCTTCCAGACGATACCTTCTCTGTGTTTCGAATGGATAGGACTAGGGAATCTGGTAAAAGTAAAGGAGGAGGTGTGTGTTTCATGACCAACAACAAACTGGCGTGACCCGAGAAACATCTCAGTCCTGTCCCGTTCCTGCTCGCCTCATCTGGAACATTTAGCGATTTTCTGTCGGCCCCTCTACCTGCCAAGGGAGTTCACTTCAGCTACCTTCGTTACCGTATACATCCCACCACATGTGGACATGGACTCAGCTCTGGCTTCATTGGGAGGAAGAGCTTCTTACCCCAGGCCATCAGGACATTGAACTCCTTACCCACCACATAACCCAACCATCACCACTCAGTATATAGTAATATGTATATCCATGTATATATTTATATTACCTCCAAGCTATATTTTTATTCATATTTTTCTCCATATTCTTATTTTTATTTTACTTGCTTACTAGAATAAGAATAAGTAAAATATAAAGTCTCTCTTATCTTGTATATTTTTGTATATTGTTATATTTGTTATAATTATTTTGCATCTTTGCACAGTCTTAAGGGAGTGTCGCTTCCATTTCACTGTGGATGCTCATCCACACGTGACAAGAATTCTGATTTTGATTCTGAAACCCATGCAGACACGAGGAGAACTTATAAACTCCACACACAAAGGTCTGGTGTGGAAAGAGAACCACTAACCTTCTGTCTGTGAGGCACCAGTGTTAAGCACTGCACCACTGTGTTAACTACTGCACCACCCTGATCAGTGGTAGAGTTAGACCTCAGTGAAGTAGCACCAGTCTGTGCTAATGCTAACGCTAACACATTCAATCTGCCAAGGTTTGGATCTGGATGTTCAGAACTTCTTTATAAACTAGTGTTCTGTGTTCACTAACCATTTATTTTATGGATCATTAACAATCCCTTAGAGGGTTTAAAAACATTCCCAGAAATCCTGGCTCCTGTTTTTCACATATGTCCATTTGAATATTCGACCACGTATGACGTCACTCTGACGTTATGTGACGTCGCACAACGACCAAATGTCACATGTTAGATCTAATGTTAAATATGAAGCACAAGATATTGTCTGATTTAACTAAATATGTCAATAACCTGCTTTAAGGTTAAAGGTCATACATTTACCAAATATACCATTGGTGCCACGTCATGTGACGTCTTTACGTGACGTCATGGAGCCTATGGGTGTTATCTCATCTGAGGTCAGAAGGTCAGATGAAGTGAAGGAAAAAAACAGCTGATACTATCTTGTCTGGATTCTGAGATATCACCACTGATGTGTTTGAACTGTTGACCTTTTAGGGATCAACATTTAATGGTTTCCTCATTGACACATTATCAATCATCTCTGAAAGTTTCAGCAAATTCCATCCATAACTTGGTGAGTTATCTTACTGACAAACAAACACACTATTAATTCACTCAGATCGTGGTAACTTAATATGATATATGTGATCTTGTCCTATCAGTAACCCATCATTATCATCCTTATCATATTAAATCATCAATACATGTTGAAGACAAATCTGCTGTGACGACATAAAATTCAATATGGCGTCAGGCCGGAAGTCGTGAGAAGATTCAACTGAAACTGTTTCATTCTTCTGTGTCTCCTTCTACATGACACGTTTAAGAACCATCCATCAAGAATTGGCGACAGAGGAAGTGTGTACGAATACACAGACAAACAGAACTTCATGAATCTATGATTTGTGAAGGTAAAAAACAAACTGACACATGGTAAAACATAACCTCCTCTTAAAAAACAAACAATGAGTGTTTGTGAAAAGAGCAGAAGTGGAACAGTGAGAAAAAAAACCTTATGAAACAGGAGAGGAAGAGGAGGAGGAGGGGTCACGTGATGGAGGAGACAAACCAGGATGTTTTTGTGACGTTAGACATTCTGTAGGATCCACACAGTCGAGGAAGAGGAGGGATCCACACAAACACCAGCTGTTCACCCTAACCCTGTAACCCTAACCCTAACCCAGGCTCCGGATACCAGACAGCGGACGCATCCATGCCTCCGGGCTGCTCTGCGCACACCACCTTCTTGTCTTCTTCTTCCTCCTCCTCCTCATTTGCTGGGATAATGCCAGGATGTCGGAGCGCATGCGCGGGGAGCAAGGGCTGATGGAAGCTGCAGCTGCAGCCGTTTCACCGGAGGAAGAAACGGAGGATTTGACTCTGGAGGAGATTCTGACTCTTTACAACCAACCCATTAATGAGGAGCAGGCCTGGGCAGTGTGTTACCAGAGCTGCAGGGCCATGGCCAGGAGGGGGCACAGGGGCAGGGGGATGCACCCGGACAGGAGCGTCTCCACCGGGACCGGAGTAACGTCCTCAGAGGCCAGGAGGATCAACGGCCCCGGGGATGTGAGGATCCAAAAGGATGGATCTGTGAGGGTGGAGTACCAGGCGGAGCACGGTAAGGGTGGATACAGGCTGAGGGTGTGTGAGGGTGGGGCACTACCTGAGGGTGTGTGATGGTGGATACAGGCTGAGGGTGTGTGAGGGTGGAGATGTGGGTGGATACAGGCTGAGGGTGTGTGAGGGTGGGGCACTACCTGAGGGTGTGTGAGGGTGGATACAGGCTGAGGGTGGGTGAGGGTGGGGCACTACCTGAGGGTGTGTGATGGTGGATACAGGCTGAGGGTGTGTGAGGGTGGAGATGTGGGTGGATACAGGCTGAGGGTGTGTGAGGGTGGGGCACTACCTGAGGGTGTGTGAGGGTGGATACAGGCTGAGGGTGGGTGAGGGTGGGGCACTATACCTGAGGGTGTGTGATGGTGGATACAGGCTGAGGGTGTGTGAGGGTGGGGCACTATACCTGAGGGTGTGTGATGGTGGATACAGGCTGAGGGTGTGTGAGGGTGGGGCACTACCTGAGGGTGTGTGAGGGTGGATACAGGCTGAGGGTGGGTGAGGGTGGGGCACTATACCTGAATGTGTGTGATGGTGGATACAGGCTGAGGGTGTGTGAGGGTGGAGATGTGGGTGGATACAGGCTGAGGGTGGGTGAGGGTGGGGCACTATACCTGAATGTGTGTGATGGTGGATACAGGCTGAGGGTGTGTGAGGGTGGAGATGTGGGTGGATACAGGCTGAGGGTGGGTGAGGGTGGGGCACTACCTGAGGGTGTTCTTGAACCATTTTAATAACATGCAGTTGGTGTTTGATTATATTATAAATTAATATATATTGGAGGCAGGGCCTGGTAAATGATGCAATAGATAAAACATTTGTGGATATTAATTGATGTTTTTATGTGTTTTGGACCACATTTAGATCATTTTTGTTTGTTTTAGATGTTTTTGTTGGCTTATGACTGTGTTTGTTAGAATATGGTTATAATTATGAGACATAAAGGTTCAGATCCGCTGTTTGACATTTGTATTTTGAACAAATGAGTGATTGTAACTGCTGTAGATATTTGAACTGACAGTGGTTTATATCTTCTGATGTGTGATAATCTGTGTTGTTAAACTACATTAGGTCATGTGACATTTGGGACAGGTTTGGGTGGTTTGATTAACATTTATGAGAGACTAATTCTATATATGGACCCTTGGAAGGTTAAATGGTTAATAAGAGAATACAAGCTTTATTTAGTGCAATTCTTTGTAGCAGCTACAACATTCCATCCTCAGCATTCGTGTATATATATATATATATATATATATATATTTATATATATGTTCCTGTGGCCCCACCTAGGTGGTGTCTCCTTCAGACTCTAGGGTTCTGTGCAGGATCTTAGCTGTCCCTGGAAATTCGCTCTTCAACCAGTGGTAATAGTGTGTGTGTGTTTCAGGGGGTGGGGGGGTGATGGTTCCTGCAGCAGTCCTTTCACAACCATGGGGAAGAAGCTGTATTTCAGTCTATTTGTGCAGGTTTTAAGATCTGATGGAACAGATTTGCTTCCATACACTAACCCTAACCTTTGACCCCTAACACTAACCCTAACCTTTGACCCCTAACTCATACTGGAGATAATATTCCAGTGTATAACTTTAAATCTATAGCCACAGTCCAGTCTGCATTACTACACTTGACCTGGTAAACAAAGGAATGTCACCCCCCCAAAAAAATGTGTCCTCGTGGTGTTTTCCATCTTTCTCCATCACTGGAGCCACATGTTGCTCATCATGTGCTTTCATCTTTTATTTAAAGTCAGTTTTTGCTTCTTGGTTTGTTTCATCTGTAAGCTTAAACCTTATTCACTATGTCACTCATTTTATTGTAATTAATGATGTCATATAGACAAACAGACAGATATATAGAAAGAAACTATTACAGATGAATTCACTCCCTGAAGGGGAGCAGAGTCATGTTTTTAAGTTTGTTTGTTTATCAGCAACTTTACACATAAACTACTGGAGCAGTTTCCAGTAAATGCCCACTAAATGTCCAATAAATGTCCACTGAATGTCCGGTAAATGTCCAGTAAATGTTTTTTAAAGGTCCAGTAAATGTTTTTTAAAGGTCCAGTAAATGTTTTTTAAAGGTCCAGTAAATGTCCATTAAATGTCCAGTAAATGTTTTTTAAAGGTCCAGTAAATGTCCAGTAAATGTTTTTTAAAGGTCCAGTAAATGTCCATTAAATGTCCAGTAAATGTTTTTTAAAGGTCCAGTAAATGTCCAGTAAATGTTTTTTAAAGGTCCAGTAAATGTTTGTTAAATGTCCAGTAAATGTTTTTTAAATGTCCAGTTAATGTTTGTTAAATGTCCAGTAAATGTTTTTTAAATGTCCAGTTAATGTTTGTTAAATGTCCAGTAAATGTCCATTAAATGTTTGTTAAATGTCCAGTTAATCTCCAGTAAATGTCCAGTAAATTTTCAGTAAATGTTTATTAAATGTCCAGAATAGATCTTGTTAAATTTGGGTAAATGCAGGTCAAAGTTGACTGTCACCAAAAATAGGGCCAATCAGAACAAATGTGTTTAAGGGGGTGGGGTTTGTTGTATTGGGCACCACTCATTACCTCTGCCGAAGAGGTAATAAATTCAAGTCTGTTTGTCTGTCTGTCAGCAGGGTTACACAAAAAGTTCTAAACAGCTTTTGATGAAACTTTCAGCAATGATAGATAATGGGTCAAGGGAGAACCCATTAGATTTTGAGCAATGAAGGTCAAAAGTCAAGGTCACACTAAAGGTCAACAGCTAAAACATATCAGTGGTAATATCTCAGGTTTTTTTTCATTCACATGGTCTGACCCTAACCTTTGACCCCTAACCTTCAGACATCAGATGGGTCAACACCTATAACCCTAACCTTTGACCCCTAACCCTAACCTTCAGACATCAGACGGGTCAACACCTATGGCTCCAATCATGTCACATTTTGATGTCATGTGACGCCTTGGTGGAGGTCTGCTGTCTGTGACTGCCTGGTTACAGTATGTAATAGTAACCCCAACCCTAACACCAACACTAACAGGATGTGCATTCCTTCTCTTGTTCTTAACACTCTGAACTGAAAGCTTTGTTTGTAAAAAAATAAATATAAACAATTAATCTAAATGCTTTTCCATCTGGGTGTAACGGAGTTCCCCAGGGTAACGGAGTACTCCAGGTCCAGATGGACACATTTTTAACACCATGGACACATCGTTAACATATGAGTCAATATTTTCATCCAATAAATCCAGCAGGTTTTGCCTAATGGAGTTTGAGTCAACTGGAGACGCTGCAGTTTGTGTTAGGGTTTGTGTCCTGAAGCTCAGTAAACTCTGAATGAATGGGTCATTTTTAGACTATAGACACTACCCTTAGAGGGGGAGGTGTTCCTCCTGTAGATCAGTGGAACATACACGTTCATATTAAAGACAGTATTCTACAGTTTATGTAAAATTAGACTGAATATGCAAAATATTAGAGAAATTCTGAAGTTTAAATGAGATTAAATTAAATATTCACATTAACCCATAAAGAGCCAAACATCTAATAGAATTGTTTGTTTAGGTTTAACTCTGGAACCTGCCCTTCTCCAAAACTTCTTTCTATGGAAACACTCTGACCTAAACACTCTACCACACCAGTCATTACAAGATGCTGACCCAAAACTGTCAACACCCAAATACAGATAATATATAAATATATATATTAAAGGTTTTTGATATTAGTCGATGTAGTAAGAATGAAATGAGAAAGAAATCAGACCCTTTTGGAAATTAACTTTATTAGAAGGTAAAATGATAAATGATTAAATACACCTGGAGCTGAACATTAAACTAACTCTTATTGGTGATACCTATTATTTTATTTTCCCTTAGTACTAATAGATCCTTTTGAACTTTTGTAATGGAACTATGTTTTATATTTGCACTTAAGTATGAAGCCTCTTAAAGTTGTTCTAATCATATTTCTGCTTGTTGTTTCAGGTAAATACAACCCTTGTACAACCACAGAGGTGAGTAACTCCACTCTTTTATCTACTGTTCAGTTCATTTGAACTCAAACTAGATTATCTCTACATGTCTAAGTGGAGGATTTGGATCACATGAGTGGATTAGTTTCAGTAGTTTGGAAACATTTCTACCGTTTTTGGGGATTACCTCAAAAGCTCCTTTTCCACCAACATTCCACATTTTCATGATGATTTATTCTGAATAAAATAATTTGAAATTAAAGCTATTTACTTTGTTTCATGATATGAATGTGCATCCTGAACTATAATTATTCATATTTTTATTATGTTGGACTCTTGGAAGCTAATTTTATTAAAAATTTTCCCAAGGTATTTGTGGGAAATGCTAAATTATGGTGAATACAAACTGGTAAATGGACTGAGCTTATATTTTAATGCACCTTCAAGTTGTGATTTGTCTGCAGTGAGTAAAGGTTCGTCTGCAGTTTTCAAACATTAGGACCCATACAAACCAGACTGTATTTTCAACTGTCATTTCTACTGATCCACAAATATTATCACGGTTCAGAAACATGATGAAACCCAAATGCAGAGTTGCTGACTCAGAAAACATTTAATGAAATGAATCATTCCTTCTGGGAAGTCCGTCAGGGGGTTAATGGCAGCAGGTGATACAGCCACTAAGAGGAGAAGCAGGGTCAGACAGGACAAAATTCCGAACCAGTCAATTAGAGAGGTCAGAATCCAAAAAGCACAGTACAGGTCAATCCAGAAACAGATCAATCCAGTGAGCGGAGAGAGCGTCGTATCCAAAGGGGCAAGACAGAATCCAGGTCATACACAGATCACATCCACAAACCTGATAGACAGGGGACAAGCAAATACCAAGAACTAGAATACAGCCGAAACCAGAAAACCAGAGAAAAATAAGTGCTCATAGGTCGCATTGAGAAGCAGATGAACTCGCACTGAGTGAAGAAACATGAGGGTTTAAATACTCTAAAGAATGGTGTTCCACATGAGGAGGAAATTAACGAAGGAGCCAGATAAACACCGATGACAGGATGCAAAGTCAGAAAGAGTGACATGAACCCACATAACAAAATAAAAGCCCAGACGCTAACCCTAACAGAACTCACAAAGACTCAGAAACATAAAAAAATTACAGGACACAGTACTGAAGTCATAACAAGTAGGGATTTTTTGGGGGGGGCAGATACTGATATTTATTATTATTTTCATTTGATTTTTTTACATCGGCCTTAGCAGATAGCCGATACAGACCAATATTTCTAAGTCAATATTCGGAGCTAATACAAATTTTTTTTTTTCACTGTCGATTGTTAAACTGTACTCAAATTTCCCACAAAATACACAAAGAAAGACAAAACATGTGAAGAAAACATGTTAAAACCTACTAAAATTCTCAAATAAATAAATAAATACAAAAAAGCAAAGGAAAAATTCAAAACATTCATAAGCTCTTTTACAATGCAAAAAAAAATATACACCAAAATGTGATAAAATATCCAAATTATATGCAAAACTATGAATATATATGTAATGAATGTGTATATTTAACACCTTCAACAGAACAAGTGTTCCATTTAATTACATTAAACATTTTAATTATTAATCATGATGATGGATTAATCTGTGTTGATTTGGACAGCCCTAAAAATCTTTTAGATCAGACTGTGTCTGATATCACTCCCCATCCCCTAACTCCTACTTAGGGAAATAAATTTAGTCTACATGAGACAATGCAAACAGAAGACGCTAAATTGTCGTCTTCAGTTTTTCATCTGCGTTTAGATGAGTGTATTCAGGAGGAAATCCTTGTTTATACAAAGATGTAACAGTAGTAGAAATATGATTGGATAATCCTGTGATAGGTCCTTTTCTGTTTTTGACATATGTAATTGTCCACCTGTCTTTGTTCATCTATGGTATATGTGTAATGTCTGTACAATAACTGAAACCTCTACTGTACATTTACTAGGGCTGCAGCTGGAAGACCAGTGGGATCAAGGTTGTCCCACTTGTTTGTTTCTTTACCTGCTCAGGGTATGAATGTAAGGTCAAAGGTTATGTGACGTGAACATTTGTGACCTAAAGACACAACGTCAACATGTGTGTTTGTTGTCGCTTAGACGTAGCCGTGACTCAGAGCGTCTTCAATACGTCCCACTGTGGAAGAAGTCTGAACATTTGTGTGTATTCTTCATGTAAATGAAAAACACTTGTGATAAAATATGCTGTTGTATTTAGACACAATCGTCCTGGTGTAAATGACACCTTTTTGTTCTACATACTGAACTGAATTGAAAACTTTTCAGACACTGTTTAATCGCGTCATCACCATCAAACAATTAAAATGTAACTGTGTCGTCTCTCACTAAATTAACACTTTTAAAATGTTTTTACTGTCTTTGAAATGAAATAAAAAACAATGAATCAACTGTTATCAACTGTTAAACAACTCTGACTTATCGTTTTCTGTTACTGAACAGCTGTAGTTCTGTCAGTATGTCGTCCAATCTCAATCCATCCGTGTTTCTTTTAATCATAAATGTCTTCGTCCTTCGGCCATTTTTCGACTCGTGCAATGCATGATGGGATATAGTGCGTTGGTTAGTGACCATTGATGTCCACTTCATTTAGCAGTAGATTGTGGGATACATTGAGTGACTATACAGGGACTATATATATATATATATATATATATTAGGGCTGGGCGATTTTCTCTTTTAAAAAAATCTCCGATTTTTTCCCAAAAAACTCGATTCACGATTCACGATACGATTTTTTCCCACGCGGGCTAAATGAAAATGAAAACACTAGAAACGTGATTTCTTTCGTCTTCTTTTTTTTAATTAAATAACATGTAAAACAAAAATACTTCTACAAATAAGTGTAAATAATAAATCAGTTGTTGCAAAAGGTGCAACTGCAACCTGAGACTTTGTCTACATGAACTGTAGTAAGTCCAGACATATCCACCACTGTTACAGGAAAAACAGTGCAAAAAAAATAGTGTAAAAGATACATTGTGTTGGAAAAAATAAAGCTTAAAATATTTTAACAACTAAAACAATATACATTAATACTCATATTATATGAAAAACATTGTAAAAAACGTAGTAGTGCAAAAGTAAGATAAAAATAAAACTAGTAACATTTTTACTTTGTAAGGACAAAATAAAACTAAACCTTATTATCAATCAAGCTACTTCAATAAACCTGAACATGTTACCAATATTTTGGATATATGATGTTATTACGTCTGTTATCGTGCTCTATGTTTATCATAAAGTGCAGAGTCCTGCACGGGTTTGGGTACCCGTGGGTGAACCGCAGATTTTCACGAAACGGGTGAAAAATGTTGCGCTGTGTTGGATACGGGTTCGGTTCAGACGTGGGTGATCGCGGGTCTAATTTGCGGTTCATAGGCTAAAAGGTTAATAACATTTTTATTTGGCTCTGCCTTGGCTATGTCACTGTTCAGGATATTCATGGCAATAAATGTTTGTATTTAAGTTTTTTTCCGGTTTCGGGTCGGATATCGGGTTCATTTATAGCGGGTCGGATCGGATGCGGATTTTTTTTTTTTTTTCATCGGAAAACGGGTCGGATACGAGTTTAAACATGACGGGTACGGCTGGTCGCGGTATGTCAAAATCAGAACCGTGCAGGACTCTGATAAGGTGTGCTGCGAGAAAAGCTTTCAGTCAGTGTTTGTTGAACAGTGTGGTCGTACCGCTACCGTCAACAACAACAGTCTGAAGACACAGCTGACAACCAGGCAGTAGCTGGGCTTCGTCAGACCCTAAAAAGGGGGATCGTAGGCGGGGCCTGGGGTGAAACACTACGGAAAGCAGCCTGGTTCATGGTTTTCTTTTTGAGAGGAAAAAATGTGTGTGTGTGTGTGTGTGTGTGTGGGGGGGGGGGGGGGGGGGGGGGGGGGGGGCGAATCGGATTGCACGATTTTCCTAAAGTATGAATCGATTTTGCCATAAAACTCGATTTTAAATCTAAATCGATTTTTTGCCCAGCTCTAATATATATATATATATATATATATATATATATAGAAGATATATACAGAACTATAGAAGATATATATATATAGAAGATATATACAGAACTATAGAAGATATATACAGAACTTTTAAGAAAATATTTTGTAAAGCTATTTTGGAATAATATATATATATATATATATATATATATATATATATATATATATATATATATATATATATATATATATATATATATATATATATATATTTATTATTCCAAAATAGCTTTACAAAATATTTTCTTAAAAGTTCTGTACTTCAATAGTTCTTTTCGACCTTCATGCTGCTCAAAGCTCTTTACATTAGCCTCACATTCACCCATTCACACACACTCATACACCAGTAGGTTTCTGTCAGTCCTACTGGGAGACTAACGCAGGGTTCAGTGTCTTTAGCCAAGGACACTTGGACATGTGGACAACCAGAGCCGAACCTCTGACCCTTTAGTCATTGGATGACCCATTCTACCAACTAAACCACAGCCACCCAAAAAAGACCACAAAAGAATCACATTTGTTTAAGTTTATGTTGGCTTCATTCTAAAGTTTAACTCCAATAATACAGACACCTGTTCCTTTTTATACCTTTTTTATTTTTTGAGGTTTTTCTACAGTATATTTACAAACACCTCTGACATTATACAGAATGTCCTGAATTGAAAGGAACCTTTGTACCAGGTCAGGGCTCATTTTTGAACTTGCTTTGAACATCTTTTTTTCTTTTTTTTTTAATAAAACGGGTCATAAAATTTAGTCACATAACAATTTTAGGAAAAGTGTCTCTGTGTGAACATCATAATCAGCCTTATTGATAATACGTAGAGGTGGTTTATGTAGTTTTATTATTGAATTTATGGTGATTTTGAGAGTGGATCTCCACAGTTTCACACAGTAAAGTCATATAGTGAACAATCAGTAGTAGATTAAATTCAGGGCTTTGGAGTTTAATAATTTGTGGATTTACGCATTCTTTTATCTGGACGCTTGAAGAACAGCTGCAGTTTTCATTTACAGAGGGAGTTTTCAGGCATTTGAATTTAAGTAGGCCCAGAATGGTAAGGGGTTAAAAGCGCTCCAGGAGTTTCAGAATGCATGTGCTTTTGTGGTTTTTTTGGTACATTTTGTGTTCACTGTTCTGTATGTGAACCCGTTTACCAGTGCTCGCTCATATGACAGTCAGAGGTCACATCAGGAACGTAAGCATCACAGAAAAGAATCTGATGTTTGTGCCCAGGAGGAAATAATTCACCATCACAACAGTACGTCTGTTTGTTTTTACATAAACGTCTTTTCTCACAAGTGTTACGATAACATTTGTAGAAAGTAGGTCAACAAAGACAGGTTATAATGAGTAATGATAAATATGTAGATTAAAAGATTTTCTGACCAAAAAAAAAAAAAAAATCGGTATTGGTTCCAAATATGGGCATGCTGTTGAACGCACCAGTGATGTTATGACAGTTATGAACGTATCTCTGTATTGTTGCTAAGTAACCGTACCAAGATCGCTATCTCACCTTCTGTTTCTCTTTATTCATATACTCCTGGTTTATTACTGTGTGTAAACGCCACATGGGGACATGAATAACACGCTACAGTTCAGATAGATATTAGCATGGTGTGTTGTTTATCTGTGCATATGTTAATGCTGTTCAGCGCAGGTGTGTTGTTAAAGCTAACACGATAATAAGCTAGCTGTCATACAGTCGTCTCCGGTCCTAGTTAATTTATTGTTAATATATTATATTAATATATTGTTATACTGAGTGTCACTGTGTGTTATTACAGACCGCAGTGAATAAATCGTCAATGAGGACATCTGTATTCCTGTTCCTGTTCCAACCCCACACCTTGACACTATAAACCAGATAAATCTTGAAGACAACCCCACGCTCTCCATTTTAATGTTTATGTCAAACGACCCGACCTACCGCAACCCGAATATCATTACAAATATTTTTCAATGACCCATAACTGCAGCTGGCCGCGGTAAACTGTGGTCACCCACTCACTTCGGGTCAGCCTGTGCATCACTGGGGTCCACAGATTGGATACCTGTGAGTATTTGTCTGTAGTTGTGCATCAAATAAATATTAGTGAATTGTCAAACCGGTCCACTCGTGCATTAAATATATTGTGTGTATTTTATCCATCAGAATACGGATGGAAAAATGGAAGTCTTTCTTTGGTATAAATGTGACTTCCCACAAGTGACATAACTGTGAGAATACATCATCAGTGCATCTACAGGCATTACTGGTGGAAAAAAGAAACATCGATTGAGAGCAAGTGAAAATGATCTTGTTCAGATTAGTTCAATCAGATTAGTTCAAGATCTATTGTCTATAAATCAATTTTTCTATGTGACTGAAAAGTTCCTCTGTAGGTGATTCTGTCTGATTTTAATGTGATCGTATGTTTAAAGTTTAGGAATGATAAAACCACATATGTTCCAATTGTCTCATACTTTCATATCTCCAGTTGTCTCATGCCTTCGTAGCTCCAGTTGTCTCATACCTTCCACAGTGTCCCTTCATTTCCATCCCATCTTTCTGCTTGGTTGCATTGCATCCTGGGAAGAGTCTGGGCTTTTTAACAATAAGGGACATATGTTGTTTTGTCATCATGGAAACGGAACAAGCATGACTTCATTTCCAGGAATCCTAGTTTTCTGTTAATAGATGTGAAGGATGTGTAAAAACCCTAACCCATACTACTAACCCACACAACTAACTCTAACCCATTCTACTAACCCTATCCCATACTACTAACCCTATTTGAGAATGACTGTATATAGATAATATAGGATATAGACTTTATCAGACTGTATATAGATAATATACAGTGTTGTACCTGAACGAGTTCACTGACAAACGATATCATATACTTTTGAGGAACGTGAACGACTCGTGCACTTTTGCCAAATGAACGGGAAGTTGTGAATGTGGTTATTCTGGCATTTATTGAACTGCGCTCTTATGTAGTTCACATTTCGTTCTTATCACGTTGTAATTATTGAGTCCTATAAGGAATAAAATGGGATCAAAACAATGTTGTGGAATAGCCAATGAGAAGCGTTTTGGGCGGGGCAGAGAGAGACAGAGAGAGAGAGAGAGATATTGAGTATTGAGTAACTTGAACTGAACTTTGAACTAGTTCCTAATCAAGGTGAACTTTCCCAACACTGATAATATAATATATAGACTTTATCAGACTTTTCTCCATTGAAAACAGGTTGAAAACTCACTTTTATAGAATGTTACAAATAAAAGTCAAATTTCATTCAACAAGTGGATGTAATGCTTTTTCTTTTAATCTCACACTATAATAATATGTTCCGCGTGTGCAAAAAAGTGCCCCCCCCTTCCTCTCCTGCCCCCCAAAATGTCTGTGCATGCCACTGTTTATAGACTTCTTCTGGTGTGTCGTAGGTTATTTATAGATATAAATATTTTCTATAACGTCTTCTTCTGTTGTGTTGTAGGTGATTGAGTCTCTGGGAATCATGATCTATAAAGCTCTGGACTTTGGTCTGAAGGATAACGAGGAGCGGGAACTCAGTCCTCCACTGGAACAGCTGATTGATCACATGACCAACATGGCCGACGCCTGCCCTGACGAAGGCTACGAGGCCACTGAGGAAGACGAGGAGGCGGAGGACAACCCTGACCATGTCTGTGGTTTACATGGTTACAGAGACATCCTGAAGGTAGGCAGATACACCTGAACCCCCAGAGTCCACATGAAACCCCAGAGTCCATATGAAACCCCAGAGTCCATATGAGACAGTCCTGAACACCCAGACTCCGTGTGTGGTTTAATTTGTCATGACAACAGACTGAAGCGAAACTACATTTTCTGAAGTTTTCTTTTTTCCTTCTTTTTTTTTAAATGCCCTGTTCCCTTTTTTGTGAAATGAATAAATAAAAACATTTATTTATTTGAATTTTAAAAATATTTTTTTTATTTTATTTTTCAAATGTAATTGTTTGATTTAAATATTCATTCACTCTCACATTCTCGCTACGGTGTTGCTAAACTACATCTGTATCCACACTTGTCCTGGGGCAGACTATCAAGACAAGACAGAAAACTAGCCCCTCCCACCACCACAGTGACACTGGAGGGTGGAGTGTCTTTGCCTAAGGACACAACTGACTGACTCAGACAGAGTGGGATTAGAACCATCAACCCTTCAGCTAACCCTAAACATTAGTATACTATACTAAATATTAGTATATTTTACTAAACATTAGTATATTATACTAAACCTTAGCAGTGCTGGGAATAATGGCGTTAGAGTATAACGGTGTTACTAACGCATCCACATTTCGAGTAACAGAGTAATTACTTCATTACTTTATCCATAACTGTATTGCCGTTACTGTTAAGGCCTATTTATGCTCCGAAGCCAAATTGTTTGCGACGTTTTGCTGGTACGTCGCATACTCTTTTGCCCCCTTTGCAGAGAATTTCATGCACCTCTCCAAAAATGTAACAACATCGCAGAAATGTGGCAGACAGCATCGCGGTGAAGATGAGAAAAGAGACCTCTGATTGGTCCATTCTACACCCTCTGTGCGGCCACCAACCCAGCGAATGCCAGCGAGACAGGGCGAGCGGAGGCGCTCTGATCAAACAGATTTACAGTCACACCTGGAGCAACTGGTGGAAAGACGACAGATGCTTGAGCACAGTCTGGTGCAGGATGACTGCTCTTCCTTTGGCTTGTTCATAGCAGACATACTGAGGAAGATTCCGGTTGACTTCAGGAACAGTGTCTACATCAACTTTGACATGTATAAACAGATAGATAGTGTGTGGGCAGCAGCACAGGCACAGGACTAACCGTTTATACACACATTAACTACACACCCACTGATGTTGTATTCACTGTTTACAGTACTCATGTCCACTTTGTTTACATTTGGCACAGCGTTGGTCTACTGCACATTCATTTACCTGCACTTCATACATTCAGTTTGTTTACATTTTGCATAGTTTAGTTTTGCATCAGTTTAGCTATTTCGTGAGACTGCCCCTTGTGTTGTGGTGGTGAATTACACTGCGTACTTCTTCAGGTGCAACTTGAGCATAAATGGGAAATGACGGCGAAAATGTGACTGCGCCACTTTGTCGCAAGACCATGCAGAGGTCTTTACGGGAAATGAAGTGACATGTTACAATTTGATGAAGTGGAGTGCAAGTGTGCTGTGGGTACAGACAACAACTGGCAGTTTTGGCAACACCGTCAGTGCTGCATATGTGTGAACCAAGGTCACATTCAGCTCGCTGTAGAACTCCACTAACATGCGTGACAACAAACTCAATCATGATTTGCTAAGAAGTTAGATAAGCGGAGTGTTACGTGTCAGAGGGTGAATGCCGGGGCACGTCTTGCACATGCTCATGTGTGTCTCTCGTTCCTGCCTCTTGTGAGGTAGACCATCACCTGACAGCAATCAAGGCTGAAGACCTATCAGTTATAAGAGGTGGCCGATCAGCTGTGAGGAAAGTGGTGTCCTTCTGAGGCTGCGTCAGCCTGGGGAGCTTTTCTACGGGATGTGTGTGTTTTTTTTTTTTTATTAGTTATTTTTTTTACTGTCGGCACGGTAGCATGTTTTGTGTTTGTTGTTTTAGTCTGTTATTTTAGTTTGGCAGGTTATAGCATTGTGGTAACATGGTTTATTCCTGTTAGTTTAACTTTTACCATTGATAATACGTTTTTAAGGAAGCATTTTAAATCACATCCAAAGTAACATCACAGAAGAAGGAAGAATACCTTGTTTCACTGTTTTTCGTTTCTTTGACATTTTTAAGCAAAAAAAAAGCAACACAAATTTTTTTTTTTCCTGGTAACTAATTACTTTGCTAGTGGAGTAATGTAGTTAGTACTTTTTTGGGGAAGTAACTAGTATTTGTAATTAATTGCTTTTGCAAAGTAACTAACCCAGCACTGAACATTAGTATATTTTACGAAATATTAGTATATTATACTAAATATTAGTATATTACTTTTCTATTTACTAAATTTAAAATGATTCTAACTTTTCAATGTTGTTACGACCCAGTCTAGGGGTACTGAGTGCAACATAAAACTCCCACTCCTCTCCCACTAGCAGCAGGATCAATACAAAAAAAAATAACGGAAAACAGAGGATAAATTTCAAAGGTTTTAATTACTAATTACTCGACCAAAATCACAATCAAAACAAACCATTACCTCAGGGAGAAGTAACAAATAAAAGGAAAACAACAAACAAAACCCCCTTATAAATGAAATGCAACTAGTCTACCTCTAAGAAAATAAAATATTTACACAGCTAACTAAACTTCCTAATGGAGAAACAGGAGAAAAACAAACACACCCAGTTACTCTCCCCTACGTTACCCAAAATACATACACACATAAATCTACTAGCCTAAAGTCTCAAATACTCGAACACGCTGTCAAACTGTCTGGTAGTGAAGGAGGAGAAGGACTCCACCGGGCTGTTTTCCCTCCCTCTTATACTGACAGCTCTCAGCTCCGGCCAACCGCCATCCACCACTCTCCGTTTGCTGATTGGAGGGGCTCCTCCTCCCATTTCAGGCTTGTGCGCCCCTCCCGGTTGCTGTTCCAATCAGGACGCGCTTCACCTGCAGCCTTTTGAGACGGGAGGCGGAGAGAGAGAGAGAAAGCGAGAGGAGAAACTCTCCACTCCATAATAAACAATATATATACACATGCAATATATTACACAGCAAAATGACACAGTCATAACAATGTATACGTTCATTCTAAGTTATGAAATGGTTTGTTCAACATGTTGAGATCCAGGCCATTAACACCTATGCCCTGCCAGTGATCAGATACCCAGCTGGGAAAATATCCTGGCCACTGGAAGAGATACAAGCCACTGATATCAAGACAAGGAAGCTCCTTACCATGCATGGAGGGTTTCACCCCAAGTCCAGTGTCCTGAGGCTGTACACTAAGAGAGAGGAAAGGGGCCGAGGACTAGTAAGTGTCAGAACTACTGTCCAGGAGGCAACGGCGAACCTCCAGGAATACATCAAGAAAATGGCAGCCTGCTAAGTGAATTGTTCAGGCAACAAAAGCCCAGTAAAGTCGAGGAACCAGAGGGACTATCATGGAAGGACCAACCCTTGCACGGCGTGTACCATCGGCAAATTGAGAAAGTGGCTGATATCGAAAAGACATACAACTTTCTGGAAAAGGCTGTACTGAAGGACAGCACAGAGGCACTACTCATGGATGCGCAAGAACAAGCCCTGAACACCAGAGCAATAGAGGCCGGGGTCTACCACACCACACAAGACCCCAGGTGTAGGCTATGTAGAAAAGCCCCAAAGACAGTCCAGCACATCACAGCAGGGTGTAAGATATAGTGGTATAGTGGAGTTCTACAGTGAGCTGAATGTGAGCTTGGTTCAGACATATGCAGCACCGATGGTGTTACCAAAACTCCAAGTTGTTGTCTGTACCCACGGCACACTTGCGCTCCACTTCATCAAACTGTAACGCGTCACATCATTTCCCGTAAAGGCCTCTGCATGGTCTTGCGACAAAGTGACGCAATCACATTTTCGCCGTCATTTCCCATTTAAAACATTATTGTTCACTGGAGCTTTTACTTAGATTATTATTTGCTTTAAAATGTTTTTATGTCTTGATTTTAATTGTCTTTTAATGCATCTTTATCATTTTAATTTTCTTCTGTTTCTGTTTTTGTGTAAAGCACCTTGAGTTGTCCTGTACATGAAATGTACTATACAAATAAATTTGCCTTGCCTTGCCTTTATGCTCAAGTTGCACCTGGAGAAGTGCGCAATGTAATTCACCGCTACAACACAAGGGGCAGTCTCACAAAATGGCTAAACTGATGCAAAACTGAATGAGTCTGTAGGAGACACCAGAGGAATATATATATATATATATATATATATATATATATATATATATATATATATATATATATATATATATATATATATATATATATATATATATATATATATATATATATATATATATATATATTTATATATATAAAACACATTTTGTTTGTATAGTGCTTTTCATGGTACTCAAAGATGCTTTATATGAAGTAAAAATAGAACAATAAGAGTCCAACTACAATAGAAAACAGATCAATCACACATTAAAATGGAC
Organism: Siphamia tubifer; assembly: GCA_020466265.1. NCBI lineage: Eukaryota > Metazoa > Chordata > Actinopteri > Kurtiformes > Apogonidae > Siphamia > Siphamia tubifer. Next base: position 8,665,916 of record JAIVEL010000024.1, read on the forward strand.
AGAATAAAAGTAATCAAACATTAAAATCAATCTTAAATAAATGAGTTTTTAAAAGGGGTTTCAAGGTTCAAGGTTACTTTATTAATACCCGTGGGTAGATTTGTCTTGCAGTCAAAGTGATAATTTAGTAGTAAAACATACAAGACACACATTAAACATTGAACAAGGTCGAGTGTGCAAGGAAAGGAAAACAAAGTGCTCAGTGTTCCACCTCTACAACATAGCAACATGGTGTAATAAATAATAAAATAAAATGAAATAAAATACGTAAGATCAAATGAATAAAATACAATAAAACAATAAAAACCCAGAAAGATTAAAAACAGTCTGGAATAGAAACAAGGGTAAAAACAAAGTTTAAAAGTTTGGAGTCACAATAATATCATAAAACTAAATAAATAAATAAATAGAGCCAGGGAATAAATACATGACTAAAATAAGTAAACAAAGTGCAATATCACTGCTTCTTGTTCAGCTCAGTGATGGCAACAGGAACAAAGCTCTTTTTGAATCGCTGTCCTGCACCTTGGGACTAAAAACCTCCGTCCAGAGGAAAGAAGATGAAATTCCCCATGTAACGGATGGGAGTCATTATTCAGAATTGATGCTGCCATCCTCTGGACCTGTTTAGTGAACAGGGAGGCGGGACAAGACTGAGACTCACCAGTCAGACGACTGGACCATCTGACGATTTGATTCAGTGAATTTCTTTCTAAAACTGAGATGTGACCGAACCAGGCCACCAGGCAAAAGGATAAAACAGATTCAATAAAAGAATGATAAAACAAAGTTAAAATGGTTCGGTCAATGTGGAAGTGTGCCAGTTTTCTTAGACAGTGAAGGCGCTGATGGGCCTTTTTACACACACATCTACAATTTTCATTAAAACTCAGTTTTTCATCAATTATTGTCCCAAGGTATTTGTATGATTGCACTTGCTCTATGGTCTGGCCCTTAATTAAAGTGGCTCCGTGCCTGTCCTGTGTTTTTCTAAAATCGATGACCATGTCTTTTGTCTTTTGGGTTTAAAAGTGTTGAGGTGGGAACAGTGACGGATGGTTTAGGGGAGTGAGTTCCAGAGGTTTGGGGCGGCTACACAAAAGGGTCGGCCCCCCTAGGTTCAGTGCTTGGTTTTGGGCGGCGGGGCGGGGAAGTGGGCAGAAGAGAATCGAAGGCTGTGGGAGGGGACATGAAGCGTTAGGATGTCAGAGAGGTGGAGGGGGGGTGGTGGTGATGGAGAACTTCTGTGTTTGATGGGTAGAGCCAGTGAAGGTGTTGGAGGACAGGAGTGATGCAATGGCGTGAGTGGGTTAGGAGATGAGCTGGAGAGTTCTGGATGAGGTGGAGTTTATTGTAGAGTTTGGAGGGTAAAGCAGATGAAGATACTGCAGTAGTCGAGTTTGAAGGTGATAAAAGCATGAATAAGTGTTTCTGCGGGAAAGAGATGGACGGATGTGGGCTATGTTTTTGAGGTGAAGAAAGGATGTTTTGGTGACCTGTTTGATATGCTGTGTGAAACTGAGGGTGGTGTCGAAAATGATGCTATATGTGTGTGCGCGTGTTCTTGTCTTTAGTTTTGTACAGCTCATCTGCCCAGTCTGTCAGATGCTCCCAGTCACTACCAGGCCGTATGTCGAGCTCTGTACGCTGAAACCAGGGAGCTAAGAACTTTCCTTCAGAAGATTAAGAGCGCCAAAGAGGTGAGTCCTCCTCCCTTAACCCTCCTCATGTAGTTTTGTTTTTAGCTCATGAGCTTCACTGATGGTGCTTTGCCCACCACACACTCCATTATTGTTGTCATTATCTTTTTTTTTTATTATGAATTTCTTTAAACATCTTCTTTTATAAAAATATTGGTTGGATTTACTTCAAAATAGATAGATATATTACAGTATATATACACAGTGTATTGCAGTATATATAAACAAAAAAAAAAAGTTCCTCTCGCCCCACCTGGGCGGTGTCTCCTTCAGACTCAGGTCCTCTACCAGAGGCCTGGGAGCCTGAGGGTTCTGCGCAGGATCTTAACTGTTCCTAGTAATGCACTCTTTTGTACAGAGATCTCTGATGTTGTTCCTGGTATCTGCTGGAGACATTCTCCCAGCTTGGGGGTCACTGCCCCTAGTGTCCGGATCACTACTGGTACCACTGTTGCCTTCACACTCCACATTTTCTCTAACTCCTCTTTCAGCCCTTGGTATTTCTCTTCTCTTCTCATGTTCTTTCTTTCTCATGTTGCTATCACTGGGGACTGCTACATCTATCACCACCACTGTCTTCTCATGTTTATCCACTACCACTATGTCAGGCTGATTGGCCATCACCATCTTGTCAGTCTGGATCTGGAAGTCCCACAGGATCTTGGCCTGTTTGTTCTCTGTCACCTTTGGGGGGTTCTCCCATCTTGACCCTGGGACCTCCTGTCCATAGTCTGTACAGATGTTCCTGTACAGTATGTCCTCTACCTGGTTATGCCGCTCCATGTATGCCTTGCCTACCAGCATCTTACACCCTGCTGTGATGTGCTGGACTGTTTCAGGGGCTTCTCTACACAGCCTACACCTTGGGTCCTGTCTGATGTGGTAGACCCCGGCCTCTATTGCTCTGGTGTTCAGGGCTTGTTCTTGTGCAGCCATGAGTAGTGCCTCTGTGCTGTCCTTTAGTCCAGCCTTTTCCAGACACTGGTATGTCTTTTCCATATCAGCCACTTCCTCAATTTGCCGATGGTACACGCCATGCAAGGGTTTGTCCTTCCATGATAGCCCCTCTGGTTCCTCGACTTTATTGGGCTTTTGTTGCCTGAGCCATTCCCTTAGCAGTTGGTCATTGAGGGCCATTTTCTTGATATATTCCTGGAGATTCGCCGTTTCCTCCTGGACAGTAGTTCTGACACTTACTAGTCCTCGGCCCCCTTCATTTCTCTTAGTGTACAGCCTCAGGACACTGGACTTGGGGTGGAACCCTCCATGCATGGTAAGGAGTTTCCTTGTCTTGATATCAGTGGCTTGTATCTCTTCCAGTGCCCAGGATATTTTCCCAGCAGGGTATCTGATATATATATATATATATATATATATATATATATATATATATATATATATATATATATATATGTCTGCATATATAAAGTTTAAATCTTTGTTTGTTCCAGAATCTGCGTAAAATGGAGGAAGATTCATCAGAAGATTCTGGGAAAGAACTGAATGAACTACAGAAAGCTGATTGGGTATGACCTCTGACCTTTAAACGTCAAAAGGAAAATCAACCCTCAAATTTTTAGCTGAATATTCTATCAACAAACATACAACATCCTTCTTCTCCTCCTCTTCTTCCTCTTCCTTCCCCTCTTCTTCCTCCTCCTCTTCTTCTTCGTCTTCGTCCTCTTCTTCTTCCTCTTCCATCTCTTCTTCCTCTTCCTCCTCCAGGCTCGTTGTTGGGTGCAGGTGATGAAGAATCTTAGAGCAGGGGTACAGTTACAGAAGGTTCAGGAACGTCAGTACGACCCTCTACCCATTGAGTATCAACTGACTCCTTATGAGATGCTCATGGACGACATTCGCTCTAAACGTTATAAACTACGCAAAGTCATGGTGAGACTTTGACAAACCAATCCTACCATTTTCATTTTTATATGCATTTATTTTTTATTTTCTGCTTGATTCTAGATTTTTGTAATAAGTGAAAACTATGTTGATAAAATTCCTTGATATAAATTTTCCAGGTCTGAAAATAAGTAGTTAGTAGTTAGTTTAGGTGATTCTGTCTGATTTTAAGTGTAATGACATATTTTAAAATGACACGTTAACATGATCGTTTTATTACTTTACAAAACTAAAATGATTAGACACACTTTCTGCAGGTCTTTAAAAGTCTTTAAAAAACCTGGAATCTCAAAGTTTACCCATGGAAAATGTTCTGTATTGATGTTCTGCTTCAACGTCACATGGTATACCATGTGACCATTTTACCATGTGATCAATTGTCACTGTACGGCAGAAGTGCGGAATAGGTAGAGTTAGGGTCATGTGACTATGATGATGTTGCGATTTCAGCTGGAGGGCAGGAAGTTACCATGGAGACTGTGTCTATGAAATTAACCATGGAGACTGTGGCTATGGGGGTAACCATGGAGACTGTGGCTATGGGGGTAACCATGGAGACTGTGGCTATGGAGGTAACCATTGAAGATAGTTTATTGGAGGGATTTAGATCCAGTGTCCAAACACAGATACAGCCTGACATCCTACTAGACCACCCGAACCCTGACATCCTACTAGACCACCTGTCGTACAGAAATACTGTCACAACCCATCTCAAGCTGTCACCTTTCTCCCAGATCCACTTCAGATTCACCTGGCCCGCACCGTGCAGCTGCAAGTCATTGCTGATCTACAACTATATAAGCAGTGAGGCTTGCAGTTTCCGGTGCAGGACCATTCAGCTTTGTCACCTACATAACCCGGACACTCTGCCCATGTCCCTTGTCTCCATAACCTGGACATTTTTCACCACCACAGACTCTGGCTGATCTACCTCCAAGTTTTGTTTTCTGTCTGTCGTGTTTTTGCTTCTGTTTTCATTAAATCTGTTCTCCCTTCAGCACCAGGCATTGAAATAATTACCTTCACCTCACCCCATCACGACAAATATTTTAATTCTGCTGTACAGAAATCTTTACTTGTGCCATACAGAAATACTGTACTTCTGCTTCACAGAAATACTTTACTTCTGCTGCAGATAAATACTTTACTTCTGCTTCACAGAAATACTGTACTTCTGCCGTACAGAAATACTTTACTTCTGCCATACAGCTCTGAGGCACAAGAAGATGTGACGTCATATGCAGAACATCAATAATATGACAGGCCATGAAAATGGATAAGATCTACAGTAGTGTTTAGGTTAGTTTGTGTTCACTAATGTGTGTGTGTGTGTGTTTTCTTTTTTATTTTCAGGTTAATGGGGACATTCCTCCCAGGTTAAAGAAAAGTGCTCATGAAGTCATTCTGGAATTCATCAGGTCTAGACCTCCTCTGAACCCTGTGAGAAAACACCCACCACTGTACTGCATAACACTGTATCACACTGCATCTCACTATACTGCATCCCACTGTATTGCATCACACTGTACTACATCACACTGTATTGCATCACACTGCATCACACTGTACTACATCACACTATACTGCATCACACTGTATTGCATCACACTGCATCACACTGTACTACATCACACTATACTGCATCACACTGTACTGCATCACACTGTATTGCATCACACTGTACTACATCACACTGTATTGCATCACACTGTACTACATCACACTATACTGCATCACACTGTACTGCATCACACTGTATTGCATCACGCTGTACTACATCACACTGTATTGCATCACACTGCATCACACTGTACTTCATCACACTGTATTGCATCACACTGCATCACACTGTACTACATCACACTATACTGCATCACACTGTACTGCATCACACTGTATTGCATCGCACTGTATCACACTACTGCATCACACTATATTGCATCACACTGTATCACACTGCATCACTGTATCGCTTCACACTGCATCACACTGTACTGCATCACACTATTATTACACTGTACTGCATTACACTATTATTACACTGTACTGCATCACACTATTATTACACTGTACTGCATCACACTATTATTACACTGTACTGCATCACACTATTATTACAATGTACTGCATCACACTATTATTACAATGTACTGCATCACACTTTTTTGTCATATCCAGAGGAATGGTTCTACTTAGGGTTAGGGTTAACACTAACATCTATTCTATTAGGGTTAAGGTGGTTTAAGGTTTAACATGTATTCTATTCTTCTAGGTCTCTGCCCGTAAACTGAAGCCTCAGGCTCAGGCTCCGCCCACTTTGCATGAGCGAATCCTGGAGGAAATCAAGTCAGAGAGAAAGCTGCGGCCTGTGTCCCCAGATGTGGTTCGCAGGGGGAGGCTAGGTAACACAAACACAACACACACATATAAACACACACACACACACACTGGAATAATAAGAGTACTTTGTCTTTTTTTCCAAATATCTGATCACACTTAAAATAAGACAGAATATAAACCAAAACAATAACTGTATTGATATAAGAACTGATTTATAGACAATACATCTGGAAAATGTGACTTCCACAAATCTAACCAGTTTTCAATTGTTCCATTGGTAGATTTTTCCTTTTTTGCTTGAATTAGGCAAATAAATAAATACATAAATAAATAAGCGGATAAGCGGAAGACGATGATGATGATAAATAAATACAATCTTGAATTAAGCAGAAGACTGCCAATGGAACAACTGAAAAACATTTTCCGAATTTGTCTATAAATCAGTTCTTATATCTCAGTAAAAGGTTCCTCTTTAGGTGATTCTGTCTTAGTTTAGCTTTTTAAGTGTTATATTTTTGGAAAAATGCAATTTAGTAAAATGTAGATTTTTCGTGTAGCTGTTTTTCACATATTCACACCAGAGTCAAATCAAATGGAAAATTGTTGTGGTGATCGTATCCCATTTTAGGTTTTGGCAAAACTCGCAGTATGCCACAGGATTTGTTCCGTACAGGATTAGGTAAAGTATGAACTTTGACCCTGAACCTGATCACCTGCTCTGGCTGAAGACTAATATTTTCCCTTAAATATTCACTCTGTCCTTGAAATATGTGTTTAGTCAGGAGAAGGAATCAAAGATAATGTTAGGGTTAGTCCAGAAGGAAAACACAGCTTCATCTCATGTACCCCTTGTGGGGCCCACAGGTTACCCTTGTGGAGCCCACATGTTACACTTGTGGGGCCCATAGGTTATCCTTGTGGGGCCCACATATAGCCCGTGCGAGGGCCTACATATTACCCTTGTGGAGTCCACATGTATGTGCTGGATGGAAACTAACTGGCGTGTTTTTTGGGTTTGAGTCAGGAGACGAGTTTTGTCTAGATATTTGATGATGGAATCATCCATGCTTTGTGTTTAACACTGGCTGCCCCCCCCCCCCCCCCCCCCCCCCCCCGAGAATAGCTCTGTCCTTACCCCCCCTCTCAGATCAGCTTATGTCACACACACACACACACACACACACACACACACATACAGTATATATATATATATATATATATATATATATATATATATATATATATATATATATATAGAGAGAGAGAGAGAGAGAGAGAGAGAGAGAGAGAGAGAGAGCTAGCTTAGAATAACAGTATGTTTCTATGCAGATGACTTCAGTCCGTACATGGGCAGGAGGACTTCCAGTTCTTTGTCTCTGACCAATGGATCATCGTCTACCAGGACGGAACCTTCTGGATCTCAGTCTGTTCCTCAGAGGAAGAGGCTGCTGAAGGCTCCCAGTCTGGCTGAACTGCACAGCTCTGACTCTGATGTTAGTACCATGACCCCTAACCCTGACATAACATGTTAGCTTTGGCTCATCACACATGTGGAAACTTCTCTTTAGGGTCAGGGTTAACCAGTTAAACCACTTAGGGTCAGATTTAGTGTTGTAGTTATGGGTCAAAGTTGTGTATGTTGTTTGACTAGTTCTAGGATAGTGTTGAGAACAGGATGCAGAGACAGTAGAACACTGGTCTAACCCTAAAAATTGGTCTGCACTTATATAGAGCTTTTCTACCTTCATGGTGCTCAAAGCGCTTTACATTAGCTTGTCATTCACCCATTCACACACACACACGCCAGTAGGTTTCTAAGGTCAGTCCTACTGGGGGCCTAAGTCAGGGTTCAGTGTCTTGCCCAAGGACACTTCGATGTGTGGACAGCCAGAGCCGGGACGCGACCCGCCAACCTCTCGGTCATTAGGCGACCCACTCTACCAACTGAGCCACAGCCGCCCATAACCCTCACACTGACCCATGATCCAAACTGGTTTAACTGGTTAACACTAACCCAAACTGGTTTAACTGGTTAAGACTAACCCATATTTTATCTTTAGGATGACATATTTGGCCGAACATCAGCCAGCAGCTCCAGCGTCGCCACATCCATGATGGACGATACGTCTCCAGAGGGGACAGTCGGCAAGAAAAGTGAGTTACTTAACCCTAACTGTTTTAACTGATGGTCCAGACAGGCAGGGGCGGGGGTCCGGGGTCCGGGGTCCGGGGTCCGGGGTCACAGGTCGGCACAGGCGAGACACTGCAGATCCTGTCGTCCATGGCTCCCACGCAGACACTGTCAGAAGAGCCACCACTCCCCCCAGGGGGGGAGGGGACACCAGGTGACTAGTCATGAACAGACTTGGTATGAAAGATAGGTTATAAAAATGACAGAAACAGGTGTGAGAGAGAGAAAGAGAAGAAAGAACTCAGTGTCTGTACTTCCCCCAGCATTCTAACTCCTAGGGCAGCCTAGACTGAAATGTGACTCATACATCATGTATACATGATATATGAGTCACATCATTTTTAACTAACCTGGCCATAGTCTTTCTCAAACAGGAATGTTTTCAGCCTAATTTTAAATGTAGAAACTGTATCGGCGTCTTTAATATTAAAGGGAAGATGATTCCATAAGACAGTAACCAAGGTAACTAAAGGCTCTAGCTCCATCAGACAGTAACCATGGTAACTAAAGGCTCTAGCTCCTACTGTACTTTTAGAAACCCTAGGAACTTTCAATAAACCTGCATTCTGAGAACGAAGGGTTTTATTGGGCTGGTACGGAACCAGATCATCTCTAAGATAAGAGGGGCCCATACCATTAATCCCTGACCTCTGACCCCTAACCCTAACCCATGGGGGTTAGAGTTAGGGGTTTTATATGTAAGGAGGAGGATTTTAAATTTAATTCTAAACTCAACTGGTAGCCAGTGAAGGGTTTGGAGCACAGGGGTGATAGGGTTAGGGGTCAGGGGTCAGGGTTTGGAGCACAGGGGTGATAGGGTCAGGGGTCAGGGTTTGGAGCACAGGGGTGATGTGTTCTCTTCTATTTGATCCTGTTAATAATTTTGCTGCTGCATTTTGAACCAGTTGAAGATTTTTAGGGAATATTTAGGACACGCTACGAGTAAGGAGTTACAATAATCTAATTGTGATGTAACAAATGCATGAATTAATTTTTCTGCAGTCATTTTAGACAGAATATTCCTAATTTTGGCTAATGTTGCGCAGGTGAAAGAAGGCTGTGCTGCATGTTTGTTTAATGTGCATTTTGAATGAAAGATCTGGATCAAATAAAACTCCTAATTTTTTAACTGTGGCACTGGGTGTTACACTTAAATTGTCTACAGTAACTATGTGGTCAGGTAGGGAGTCTCTCGCATTTTTAGGACCAATTATAACGACTTCAGTTTTTTCAGGGTTCAATAAAAGATAATTGGCACTCATCCAAGTCTTTATGTCTTGGACACATGTACTTAGTTTATCTATTTGTCTGGTCTGATCAGGTTTAATCGATAAATATAGCTGTGTGTCATCTGCGTAACAATGACAATTAATGCCATGATTTCTAATGATGTTACCTAAAGGGAGCATATATAGTGTAAGCAAAATAGGCCCAAGGACTGATCCTTGGGGCACGCCATAATTAACTGCGATGATTGTTGATTGACGTGAACAAATTGGTATGGATTAGATAAATATGATTTAAAGCAGCAGAGGGCTGCTCCTCTAATACCTATATCACATTCTAGTCTGTTGATGATGTTTGACATTGTATTGAAGATGAATGTCCCATATTATTCTAATGTGTTATATGTGTTGTTTAAAGAGTGAGATAGTTAACGTGTCTGTGGGCCCTCAGCCCATACTTCCACGTCTTCAGAAGCAGATATTTCCTTATTCGTGACAGACTAAGAGAACTCCTCTATAATATGATGTAATGAGCTGTGATACAGCCAAGAAGGGGGGTCAAATCCGGACTCGTGGAGGTCCCTAGAGCCAGGAGTATAAGACTGGACTAAAGGGAAGGGAGGGGGCTTTTTCTCTGTTTTCCTCCTACTGTCTTGATCTCTCTCTATGCTCTAAACTGATCAGATAATTGTCTGAGGTCAACCCATGGGGACTTAGAGGTTTGTGGCTCAATGATTGATTGTTTATTCACTTTGTTATATCTTTATAAATAAATGATTAACCTTTATATCTGGTTTTGATATTATTTTGTCGTCAACGGAGAATCCGACGAACGATGACACTGTGCACTAAGATACTGTGGTCAATGGTGTCAAAGGCTGCACTAAGGTCTAATAATACCAGGACCGATATTAATCCGATGTCAGCGGCTAATAATAAGTCATTAGTAACTTAGGGCGTATTCACATAGTAAAGTCCGGACCAAGGTTCGGACCAGAACCTTTTTTTTCCTTTTCACACTGCACTTATAATCCGGACTTTATTTACAGTCTTCATTCACACTGTATTGAATCAAGTGGACCAACGCACTTTAGAACGTCATGTTGTCAATGCGTGTACAGCGTGCGTCTCTCTATACTCGACCCTGATTGGTTAGTAGATGAGCGCGCTACACTGTTGCAGGAAATGGACCCAGTTACTAGTTTTATGAGTCTTTTCTAATTCAGTCTTTATAGTATCATCCGACCAAATTTCAATGAAATACCTGGTTTCCTCGTCTCCCCATGTATTCCCACGACTCATGCTTGGACGTTGACTAGATTCCGCGCACTTGACTGTGACGTAATTGGTCCGATAGTCCGGACTTTCCTAAAAAGAGCTTTCACACTGTGCACCAGTGAACCTTTGTCCGGACCGAGACTAACTCCTCAGCTCGGACCAAAGACTCGGTCTTTAGTCCGGACCAAGGTTCGGGGGAGCATTCACACTTGTCAATAAAGTTCAAACTTTCCTGGATAGTCTGAAAGTCCAGATTTTCTGAGTGCAGTGTGAATACGCCCTTAAACTAACGCTGTTTCAGTGCTATGATGGGCACGAAAGCCAGACTGAAACTGTTCAAATAAACTATTATCCTGCAGGTATTGGCACAACTGTTTAACTATTACTCTTTCTAGAACTTTTCAGAGGAAGGGCAGATTAGATATAGACCTAGAATTATCTAGAATGTCAGGATGTAAGGTAGGTTTTTTCAGAATTGGTTTAATAACAGCATATTTAAATGACTGTGGCACATATCCAGTAATTAATGAAGTGTTAATTATATTTAGGACAGTGTTAATAATTAGGGGCAGAATCTCTTTAAAGAGTTTTGTTGTAATTGGATCTAAGAGGCAGGTGATGATTTGGAAGACATGATAATAGATATGACATCAGTTTGGTCTACAGTGGTGAAATGATTTAGTGTTACAGAGGGATTTATTAAAGGGCCTAGGTTTGAAACCGCTGCTTTTTCTGATCTAATATTTGGGAGAAATGTGTCTATTTTGTCTCTAATAGTTGATATTTTATTGTTAAAGAACTGCAGGAAATCATCAGAACGGAGCGTGGATGGAATAACTGGTTCCACGGAGGTGTGGCTGTTTGTCAGTCTGGCTACAGTACTGAACAGGAATCTAGGATTATTCTGGTTTTCTTCTATTATGGATGAGTAATATCTCATTTAGACCACAGCTGTCAAATATGTGGCCCGGGGGCCAAAGCTGGTCCAAAAATGGGTCCAGTCCAGCTGGTGGATGAATTTATGAAATACAAAAATGACACTGAAGATATTATCAAAGATGTTACAATTATTTTAGGTCAATTTAATGTAAACTGGGTCAGAGCAGTAAAATACTGTCATAATAAACTATAAATAATGAAAAAACACACATTCACCTTTTAATACAGAAAAACATTTACAGATGATCCTTTAACAACAATGTGAATAAGTAAATGTGTTGAGTCTGTGTAATTTCACCAATATTCTGTTACTGTGTTTGTGTATTAGTTGATCCATAGTGATCTGTAAGTTATGATGCACATGTAGAAATGATAAACTAACACTTAATTAACATTTAACTTATTTTTCTGCTGCATTTCAGGGGTGGTTAATATTTGTTCATGTTATGTTCAAGTACAGTTTTTTTTTTATTATTATTATTTTATTTCGGTCAAAATACAAACAAGGCACAAGCACAAGGCAGGTAAGACACATTTTCACACATAGTAAATACACTGCTTGACCGAAAAGGTTTAGGGCTGAAGCCAAAGCTTATTTAGCCCACCATTACCTATACCTTACCGCTATATGTTAAACAAGAAAAAAACAAACAAAACAACAACAGCAACAACAAAAAAAACACAATGCAAAAGTCAAACCCAAAAACAACTGTCCAAATAGAACAAAACATTGAAGTCATTTTTTTCTTTCACCTTCTCTACTTTCTCCTTTCCTTTTCTCTTTCCCTCTCTCTTTCTCTCGCCCTCTCTCCCCTTCTTCCTACTTTTACTTCCTTTACCCTAGTTTCCCTTTTCATTTCTTTTCCTTCCATTCTCACTTATACATACGCAGTTCATAGATGGAAATATTTTCTTTATGGATGTTTTACTTTTTCACTCAAAAACACAGAACACTTTGGAGGTGACATTATCATGCCTTCGCCGCGGACAACGTCGGCGCAAGGCCTATTGAGTCTGCTGTGATGGCCAGGTGACGAAATATGCCAGGGGCGCGGTCGCCAGGGACGACTCGCACCACTCACACACACTCACACATTCACGGTAGCGAGCCGTGTCCGAGCATATGCACGTCACACGCACACAGCATATTTGCTCCTGCTCAGAATGAATGGGAGTCTATGGGCCATCCCCACTCAGGGTCAATGACATGAGTGTAAGTGTTGTCAAATGTGACCTCTGACCCCATAGTGACGTGGGGCAGGTCGAAACATTTCATTTGAGGCCAAGTTTGGGGGGGTCAGAAAAATGATATATTGTTCTTGCTTGGTTTCTGAATTTTTCTTTTTCTTATTATTATCAGGCCTTCGCCGCGTACCACGTCGGGCGCAAGGCCTATTGATACTGCTTGCAGTGTGATCTGATTCAGCTCTTTGAGCTCTAATTTGACCCCCTGAACATGCATGAAAACTCTCCAAATTTGGCACACACCTCAGCAGTGTAAAAAATTGCGAGTATTTATAGGTTTTGTAAAATTCGGTCAAGAAATGTGTCTACAGCAGTGAAAGGTGAAATAGTTTGTATTAGGCCAGATCACGCCCTAGTAAAGTTAGAGCTATGAAAATCGGTACACATGTTCATCATATGATGATGAACAAAAAACCTTACGATCGCCACGCCCATAAACCAACAGGAAGTCCGCCATCTTGGATTTAAATTTTTAAAATTTGGAGTTGTCATTTTCGCTGTAATTGGAATTTATCTATCTCCTCCTAGGCTGTCGGACCAAATGAGCTCAAAATCGGTGAACACGATCTAGACAAGTGGGACTTAAAAAAATTTAGTTGGAAAAGTTTTATTGTTTGTGTGCTACGCTTCCACAAAGTTTGCGAAGATTTCAGGAAAAATTACCGCTACATAAATTGCTTCAGCTCGGACATACGAACACCGATTTGGCTGAAATTTGACACAGACGTCTATCTCCCAGGTCTACATCCATTTAGCTAAAGACATTCTGATTTTGTACTATAGCGCCCCCTAGAAATGTACTTTTACCTCAAAGGGTAGAGTTCGGACATACAAACACCGATTTGTCTGAAATTTAAATCTGATGTCTGTCTCCCCAGTCTCCACCTGTTTGTCATACGAAATTGTTATTTCAGACTATAGCGCCCCCTACAGATTCGGCAAATACATAAATAAATAAAATGGCTGTAGTTTGGACATACAGCAGTATTGAGTTCACCAATCAGAACACAGGTCTGAAATAGGCAGTGTTGGCAACTTTTAGTGACACCCCCTCACCTCATCATGCCTCCTGTCTTCATCTCAGTCTCACTCCAGGTCTTGAAAACTTTAGAGCCCTGGTGATGGATGACTTTGAATCTTCCAGCAGTTTTTTTGCAGCCAAAGCAGTTTTTGATTTTCAGTGAAATGTTGATTTTATATTTATGTTTCTGTATGTTCTGTGCATTTCTTAAGCTCCGCCCATGTTCCTGTATGTTTTGTTCATTTCTTAAGCTCCGCCCATGTTCCTGCCCATCTCGTCTACACCTCAGCCAGAGAGACGCCACGCCCCCCAGAGGAGACACTCCATTGAAAAGGAAACGCCTACTAATGTCCGACACTTCATGCCACCGTCCAGACATTCCTCCAAGTCTCTGGTGAGTATAGACAGTACAAGTACTACAGTACAAGTACTACCATTCTATACTACTGTAGAATTACAGCTACCGGTGTGAAAAAATACCCTGGTAAAAGTAGAAGTACTGATTCAACTGCTTTACTGAAGTAAAAGTAAAAAAGTACAACTGTTCAAATATAATTCTGTGTGTGTGTGTGTGCAGGAAGAGTTCTGTTTCCCAGTAGAGTGTCTTTCTCTGACGGTGGAGGAGGTGATGCACATCCGGCAGGTTCTGGTCAAAGCAGAACTGGAGAAGTTTCAACAGTATAAAGACGTTTACATGGCCATGAAAAAGGGAAAGGTAATGGTAAGGTTAGGGTTAGAGGGTTAGGGTTAGAGGGTTAGGGTTAGAGGGTCAAGGTTAGAGGGTCAAGGTTAGAGGGTTAGGGTTAGAGGGTCAGGGTTAGAGGGTCAGGGTTAGAGGATCAGGGTTAGAGGGTCAGGGTTAGAGGGTTAGGGTTAGATGGTTAGGGTTAGAGGGTTAGGGTTAGAGGGTCAGGGTTAGAGGGTCAGGGTTAGAGGGTCAGGGTTAGAGGGTCAGGGTTAGAGGGTTAGGGTTAGAGGGTCAGGGTTAGAGGGTTAGGGTTAGAGGGTTAGGGTTAGAGGGTCAGGGTTAGAGGGTCAGGGTTAGAGGGTTAGGGTTAGAGGGTCAGGGTTAGAGGGTTAGGGTTAGAGGGTTAGGGTTAGAGGGTTAGAGGGTCAAGGTTAGAGGGTTAGGGATAGAGGGTTAGGGTTAGAGGGTCTAGGTTAGACGGTTAGGGTTAGAGGGTTAGGGCAGCGGTTGTCAAACTTTTGTCAATGATGTTCCTCCTTAAAAACATATTTTTAGTACAGTATCCCCTGACATGGACAAAACATTTTTGTATGAGAAAAGCGGAAGAGTGCTGTAAAATCAGTGTCTGATTTATTAAGTCTTACTAATGTCAGTTTTTATCTCACAATTTTGACTTTTTATTTCATGATTTTGACTTTACTTAATGCACCTTATCGTGCGGAAAATATGGTACTTATTTTTTTAAATAATTTAGAAACGTTTCACATACCCCCTGCAGTACCTCCACGTACCCCTAGGGGTATGTGTACCCCCATTTGAGAACCAGTGGTCTAAGGGATTGTTAATGACCCATAAAATAAATGGTTGGTGAACACAGAACACTAGGTTATAAATAAGTTCTGAACATCCCGATCCAAACCTTGGCAGACTGGTGCTGCTTCACTGAGGTCTGAATTCTACCACTGATCTAGTTTAATGTGTTAGCGTTAGCGCTAGCACAGGCTGTTGCTGCTTCACTGAGGTCTGAACTCTACCACTGATCTAGTTTAATGTGTTAGCGTTAGCGTTAGCACAGACTGGTGCTGCTTCACTGAGGTGTGAACTCTACCACTGATCTAGTTTAATGTGTTAGTGTTAGCACAGACTGCTGCTGCTTCACTGAGGTCTAAACTCTACCACTGATCTAGTTTAATGTGTGAACAGATATTTTGACTAGAAATGAGAAAATACAGTTTTTAAGGTTTTTTTTAATGTTTGCCTCTGCACTGCATCTTCTAACACTGAATAAAAACACAAATGTTTTTTTTTTCTTCCAGCTTTGCTTCTGTTGTCGAACCAAGAGGTTTTCGTTTTTCACCTGGTCCTACATCTGCCAGTTCTGTAAAAAGTAAAATACTAAACATCGTTTTCTTGATCTCACTGTTTTTCATCAAGACTTTCAACAAACTCATATCTGTTATTTCTCTTTAGGCCGGTGTGTTCTCAGTGCTGCAAAAAGGTCAGTCCTATATGATCAGCTGATCGATCATTTGATCAATCAACTCACTTCTATTAGCTCTCATGTCGCTTTTGTTGCATCACTAATCTGCTTCAGAATATAGTAGATCTAACACCCCCCAATCCACCTCTGATCTAACCCTAACCCCCCTGTAGTAGCTCTGTGTAGCTATTGGCTCATGTTGTCACTGTTAAACAGAGTTACTTTTACAGACAACACCATGTGTTTGTTTTTAAACACTACGTGTCTATCAGGGTGGCCGCGGGTCCTTAAAAAGTCTTAAAAAGTCTTACATTTCATTTTCCTCATATAAGGCCTTTAAAAGTCTTAATTTGTCTTAAAAATGAATCCAAAGGTCTTAAATTTTGATTTCCGAGAGAATGACTCATCATCCATGTCACTAAAATTTTACACGTCGAAAAAGAATGGTTATTTTCACTTTCGAGCCGATTCGACCTACGTATCTCTATTAGCCCACTGTACCTCATCAGTGATTCGACCGCGCATGCGCATGCTCGACATTAAGGTACCAGCAGGAGAGTTTTTCAGAAGCAGAGTTTGAGAGAGAAGGCGAAGGATGGGCAAATGCAATGCCTAACCCTTAGAAACAAATGGCTCGAAAACCCGAATTACTCCTGGTGGCTGAAACCAGTGCCTAAAGATGACCACGAGGCTTACTGTGCAGTCTGCTGCAAGGTTTTTAAGTTGGGCACAATGGGGATAAAAGCAGTGGACTGTCACATGCAGAGCGCTAAGCACATTGGTTTTGCCAACGCCCGCCAACACCATCCTCAGATATCCAACTTCTGCAATGTAAGCAATGCAAGCGGAGAAGAGAATACTACTCAGACTCCGCAACCACACACATCGCCCGACATCCGCACAGTATGTGGTTCGACTCCAACCCTGAGGGCAGAGGTTATCTGGGTCCTGAAAACTGACAAGCCACCAGTCTTACAGGTCAAATGAAGGAATCGATGAACTGTTTAAGGCCATGTTTCCCGACTCAGTGCTTGCGCAGACATTCATGTGTGGCAAAGATAAAACACGGTATGTGGCTGCATTCGGCCTGGCCCCATATTTTAAGAAGGAACTCGTAGCCGAAGTAAGTTCCAGCCGAGCATTTGTTGTCATGTTCGATGAAAGTTTGAACCGCACAACCAAAAACAAGCAACTGGACCTGCATGTACGTTTTTGGAAGGATGACCATGTCCAGTCGCGATTCTACGGTTCCCAGTTTCTGGGACATGCGACTGCCCAAGACCTACTTCAGCATTTCAAAGTAAGTGTGCATATTTTCTGTTAGGCGAACTAAGGCTAGCTTAAACTGGCTAACGTTACTTATGAAGTAAGATGGTGGTGTAACCAAGGTTTGCAGAGTGCTGCATGAAACACTTAAAATATCAAGATAATAATACACGTGGAAACATTTTTTTGCAATATCAATATTTTATTGATGCCGAATAATGCACTTAAAACCAGGAGATTAATACTGACTTAAGTGTTAGAGGAGATCTGCATAGCTTTGCAAGGCTGTTATGTTAGAGCGCCCTCTACAGTCTAGACTAGAGAATGCAAATAAAACGGCCAAATTCGCAGCACAAGGAAGGAGACTAATCTTAAGAGTGTTAAACTTTTTCCTCACAGTGCAACTAAATCTGAACAGAATGAGCCAAGCCTTGTCTTAATAAGTAAGACACAAAATAGGCAATCAAATAGGACAGAGGAATATTACAGAAATGAATAGGATTGAGAGAATTTATTTTATTTAAGTATTTACATTAACTGTATCTTTCTTGCTAGTTTTATGAAAATTGGGTTAAAAAGCCAGTATCAGCAGACAAGGTATCAGGCAATCTCATACACAATACATTTCTGCATTTTGGTGGGATTATTTATTTACCATATAGCCTTGTCATTCAGATTGCCTAACATATGTCCAAGGAGAGAATGAAACGCTTAGTCCAGAAGTTTCTGCAGGATGGCCAGCTGTCAGGAGGTGTCTCTGCCGGTACTTAAGTTAACCAAGCAAAAGCTGTATAAAAATCTGTGGTGTCTGTGACTATATTTTTTAGATTTGTTCAGACACCATTGCAACGGTGATGGCTTTGTCTGATTGAGTATTTTCCATTGAATGTCATAATTGAAAATTATTGAATGTTTGTGTGTGTGCGATATTTATTTTATATTAATTATTTATTTATTTGTATTTTCACCAGGTGATATGATCAGCCAGCAATTTGAAACATGCTTGACACTGGAGGCAAAATGTGAATCCTTCTCAGCTTTCCAGCCAATGCAGAAAAGGCTTGATTGTTTCCTCCATGAACACCTCTGCAAATACCCTGAGCTCTGGACTTTTTGTGAGAAACTTCTGCTGTTGTCTCATGGCCAAGCAACAGTGGAAAGGGGATTTTCAGTAAATAAGGAAATAGAGGATGACAATATGCAGGAGGATGCGGTGGTCGCTCAGAGAATTATATGTGATTATGTCTCTGTCTCTGGGGGGGTTCTCAATGTTCCACTGACAAAAGAGCTCCTGGGAGCAGCTGCTTCTGCTAGATCTCAGTACCGTCTGCACCTTGAAAACGAAAGGAAGAAAAAGGAGAGCAAGGCACAGAATCAAAAAAGAAGGGCTGCCGAGGACCACCTTCGAGAATTAAAAAAGAAAAAGGTGGTGCTTAATGAAGTAGCTTCCAGCCTCGAGAAAGAAGCAGACAAACTCGCTGAGCAAGCGGAAGGAAAATCAGGGACTCTAATGGCCCAGCTCATCACGAAATCGAACGTGTTGAGAAAGCGTTTCAAAGAAAAATTATCTGAACTGAAAGGGGTTGAGAGCGAGCTTAAGAACAAAATGGAAGAACTCAGGAAAATGACATAATTTGTTTGTGTGTGTGTGTGAGTGAGTGAGTGAGTGAGGGTGTATGTATTATGTCAAGTTTAATGTAGCACAAGTGAGCATACATTTCAAGGCAGGGAGCCTACTTTTTTTTTACATTGTTAACTGTTATAGATGCAAAGTTTGTTGCTGCATTTATTGTCACATAGCTACATTGGATTCAAAGGCTGTGATTGTATTCACATTGTCATATAGTTACATTGGATCCAGGGTTTGTGGCTGTACACATTGGCACATAGTTACATTGGATTCAAAAGTTGTGACGGTATTCACATCTTCACATACTTATTCAAAGGTTTTGACTGCAATGTCATTGTTACACTCCATTCAAAGGATGTGACTGCATACTTATTGTCATAATAGTTCATCCTTTCCATAAATTGTTTGACCGTAGACATTTTCATGGAAAACAATGCTTCCTCTGTAGTAGTGTTTACAGTATAATATTCAAAAGAACAATCAAATAAAATGGCAGTATACAGTACAACCTCAAGATTTGTATGCTTTATTTTTTTCACATTATATAGCTAAACCAGTTATATTCATTTTATCTGTAACTAGTGGTTGAGTATGTTTTGGCGCGAGTAGGTTTGGTCTTAAATTTGACCTTAGAAATGGTCTTAAAAAGTCTTAAAAAGTCTTAAATTTAACCTGCTCAAACCTGTAGACACCCTGGTCTATATAAGTTCATTTATGTCTATCCACCTCAGTCGTCCTTTCCTGTCCATTGACTCGTTCTCGTTTTTCGTTTTTTCCAATCTGGGTTTAGGGGTTAGGGTCAGGGTTAGGGGACCGTTATTATGTCTGGGTTGTTTCTGTGATGCCATGTGTCGTGAATAGTAGGAGTGAAAAGATAAACCCATTTGAATCGGTTATTGCTCTGTGTCGTATCAGATCCCAGTGAATCAGTACATGGAGCTCTGAAAGTAAAACTACAATTGACTACGACCGATCCAGTGGCCTGGATTTACGGTTGTGAACCAGTTTTCTGAACAAGTGTCTTAACAATGACACCATTTATTTTAAATAAATGTGTACATGTTAAAACTATATCTTCTAACCGGTGTTTTTGGAGGTACAAGCAGAGGTAAAGTTAATGTGGGCAGGTAGTGGCCAACCCTCTGTAAACCCTGACCTCTGACCCCTAACCCTCTGTAAGTCAGACACCAGCATAGCATCAGATCTAGTTTCAGTGACATTAATGTTCTTAGACATGATCATGTTGTTCAGTTAATTTTCTTCTAAAGGTCAAAACTGTATTTTATGTCTTAACCCCATTGTTATGCTCAGTTTATTCTCACATTTACAGGAATAATTCAATTTTATGACATTTTTAGCTCATCCGGACAAAGCCGAGATGAGCTATTGCCATCGCGCTTCATCCGTTGTCCACAATTGACTAAGATCTCTTCTCCTCTCTCAATTCTCAACGGATTTAAATTCTGATTAATTCATTAGATAGATCTAACCATTAGGTACAAAATGTATCACTTTGTTTGTTGAAATTCAAAGTTGTAAACAATTTGTTTACAACTTTGTATATTTTTCCAGTCTGGCACTAAAATCGTTTCTCCTCCCCCAGTTCTAAAAAAATTTTTAATTCTGATTGATTCATTAGAAAGTAATTGCCCCAATATTAGTTTCTACCAACAACCTCCTGCGTATCATTTAACATCTTTAACCACAGTAATATGTCATTACCCAGTTACCTACTTTTGTTTAGTCAGATGTTACCTCAGAAGAACTATGGGGGCTTCCTATACAATTCACACCATTTTTGGCATTTGTTGATAAAAACACACAGCAGGATTCTTTTATGATCTTTTGAATGACTCCCTTTTGTTGATAACAGACATCACAGCTGTGAGGAGCTGATGAACACAGGGACATTGGCCTTATTTTTATCTTTTAATTTGTGTTTGTGAGGGAAAGTAAGTTTTGTATTTAAAAATGAGCAGAGTTTTACAAACCTGTTAAATTAGTCACACCAGATTATCAGTTTAATATTTCATTAATATCCGTTATCTACAGGTATATTATCAATAATATCTTTTATCTACAGGGATATTACTATTACTATCGGTTATCTACAGGTATATTATCATTAATATCAGTTATTTACAGGTATATTGGTATACATCAGATGAGATAACACCCATAGGTTCCATGCCGTCATGTAAAGTCGTCACATGACGTCACACCAATGGTATATTTGGTAAATGTATGACCTTTACCTTAAAGCAGGTTATTGACATATTTAGTTAAATCAGACAATATCTTGTGCTTCATATTTAACATTAGATCTAACATGTGACATTTGGTCGTTGTGCGACGTCACATAACGTCAGAGTGACGTCATACGTGGTCGAATATTGAAATGGACATATGTGAAAAACAGGAGCCAGGATTTCTGGGAATGTTTTTAAACCCTCTAAGGGATTGTTAATGAGCCATAAAATAAATGGTTAGTGAACACAGAACACTAGTTTATAAAGAAGTTCTGAACATCCAGATCCAAACCTTGGCAGACTAGTGCTGCTTCATCTGTGCCCTCACAGTGATCATGTCTATTATTTTTATTGTTTCAGTTGAACAGTGTGTGGTGTGGTTGAACACAGTGAACCATAAACAGTATTTTTCTGTTTCCATCAGATGCGTCTTCCGTCCAAACCTTACTCCAGTCTGCCCATCTACTCCATCGGCTCCACCAACACTCTGCCCAGGGACCGGCTGAGCGCCATGGCGTCTGTAGGACAGGAGGCGGGGCCTTCAGGTGTGGGAGGAGCCTATGCAGTGAAAGCAGCTGCAAAAGCTTCCGTTAAATCCCAGAAACCCTCGTCCAGCCCCCAGCGCCACGGTCTGCAGAAGACCATGTCCAAGTAAGAGCAACTGGAATAACCTAACCTAATAACCCTGACCCTAACCTAATAACCCTAACCTCTGACCCTAACCTAATAACCCTGACACTAACCTAATAACCCTAACCTCTGACCCTAACCTAATAACCCTGACCCTAACCTAATAACCCTGACACTAACCTAATAACCCTAACCTCTGACCCTAACCTAATAACCCTGACCCTAACCTAATAACCCTAACCCTAACCCTAATAACCCTAACCTCTGACCCTAACCTAATAACCCTGACACTAACCTAATAACCCTAACCTCTGACCCTAACCTAATAACCCTGACCCTAACCTAATAACCCTAACCCTAATAACCCTAACCTCTGACCCTAACCTAATAACCCTGACACTAACCTAATAACCCTAACCTCTGACCCTAACCTAATAACCCTGACCCTAACCTAATAACCCTAACCCTAATAACCCTAACCTCTGACCCTAACCTAATAACCCTGACACTAACCTAATAACCCTAACCTCTGACCCTAACCTAATAACCCTGACCCTAACCTAATAACCCTAACCCTAATAACCCTAACCTCTGACCCTAACCTAATAACCCTGACCCTAACCTAATAACCCTAACCCTAATAACCCTAACCTCTGACCCTAACCTAATAACCCTGACACTAACCTAATAACCCTAACCTCTGACCCTAATCTAATAACCCTGACACTAACCTAATAACCCTAACCTCTGACCCTAACCTAATAACCCTGACCCTAACCTAATAACCCTAACCCTAACCCTAATAACCCTAACCTAATAACCCTGACACTAACCTAATAACCCTAACCTCTGACCCTAACCTAATAACCCTGACCCTAACCTAATAACCCTAACCCTAACCCTAATAACCCTAACCTCTGACCCTAACCTAATAACCCTGACACTAACCTAATAACCCTAACCTCTGACCCTAACCTAATAACCCTGACACTAACCTAATAACCCTGACCCTAGGCAAGGCAAGGCAAATGTATTTGTATAGCACATTTCATGTACAGGATAATTCAAGGTGCTTTACACAAAAACAGAAACAGAACAGAAGAAAATTAAAACGATAAAGATGCATTAAAAGACAATTAAAATCAAGACAAAAACATTTTAAAGTAAACAATAATCTAAGTAAAAGCTCCAGTGAACATTAATGTTTTCAGGCCTGATTTAAATGAACTGACAGTTGTTATCAGACCTCAGGTATCCAGGTAGTTTGTTCCACAGGTGAGGAGCAGAGTAACTTAATGATGCCTCACTTTGTTTCGTTCTTATCTTTGGAACACACAGTAAACCTGTTCCTGATGACCTATGACCTCAGGGCTCTGGATGCTTCATAGGGAACCAGTGGGTCTAGGATGGATTTGGGTCCAAGGCTGTTTAGTTCTTTATAGACCAGGAGTAAGATTTTGAATTCTATCCTTTGACCCACAGGAAGCCAATGTAAGGATTTGAGGACGGGTGTGATGTGGTCCAGTTTCCTGGTACTGGTCAGGACTCTGGCAGCAGCGTTTTGGATCAGCTGTAGCTGCCTGATTGATTTTTTGTTTAGACCAGTGAAGACACCATTACAATAATCTAACTTACTGAAAATGAATGAATGAATTAGTTTTTCTTTGTCTGGTTTGGACAGAAGACCCTTGATTTTAGCGAATGTTCTTTAGGTGGTAATAGGCAGATTTGGTAATGGATTTTAAATGGTTGTTAAATTTCAGGTCAGAGTCAATAATTACACCCAGATTTCTGGCTTGGTTTGTGGGGTTTGGTGACATGGACTCAAGGTGAGCACTGACCTTTGACCTTTCTTTTTTGGGGCCAAAAACAATCACTTCTGTTTTGTCCGCATTAAGCTGGAGAAGGTTCTGGAACATCCACTCAGTGATTTGATAAATGCATTTACTCAGTGTCAGTAAGGGACTGTAGTCGAGTGATGACACGGAAATATAAAGTTGTGTGTCATCTGCATATGTGTGGTAAGAAATGTTGAAGTGCTCTATGATTTGAGCCAGGGGCAGCATATACATGTGGAACAGAAGAGGTCCCAAAATGGACCCTTGGGGAACCCCACACAACATCTTTGTACTCACTGACGTGTAGTTACCAACTGAAACGAAGTAGTTCCTATTTTGTAAATAAGATTTGAACCAGTTTAACACAGTGCCCTTAAGCCCCGCCCACTTTTCCAGTCTGTCAAGCCATATACCGTGGTCAACTGTATCAAATGCGGTACTGAGGTCCAATAGTACTAGGACAGAGGTTCTGGATGAATCATTAATCAGTGCAGTCTCAGTGCTGTGTTTGTGCTCGAAATCCAGACTGAAAGTCACGATAAAGACTGTTTTACACCAAGAAGACATGAATGTGCTGAAAAACAACTGGTGTGTTTGATATGGGTCTGTAGTTACTATTACTGAAGCATCCCCATATGGGTCTGTAGTTACTATTACTGAAGCATCCCCATATGGGCCTGTAGTTACCTATTACTGAAGCATCCCCATATGGGCCTGTAGTTACCTATTACTGAAGCATCCCCATATGGGCCTGTAGTTACTATTACTGAAGCATCCCCATATGGGCCTGTAGTTACCTATTACTGAAGCATCCCCATATGGGCCTGTAGTTACCTATTACTGAAGCATCCCCATATGGGCCTGTAGTTACTATTACTGAAGCATCCCCATATGGGCCTGTAGTTACCTATTACTGAAGCATCCCCATATGGGCCTGTAGTTACTATTACTGAAGCATCCCCATATGGGCCTGTAGTTACCTATTACTGAAGCATCTCCATATGGGCCTGTAGTTACTATTACTGAAGCATCCCCATATGGGCCTGTAGTTACCTATTACTGAAGCATCCCCATATGGGCCTGTAGTTACCTATTACTGAAGCATCCCCATATGGGCCTGTAGTTACCTATTACTGAAGCATCCCCATATGGGCCTGTAGTTACTATTACTGAAGCATCCCCATATGGGCCTGTAGTTACCTATTACTGAAGCATCTCCATATGGGCCTGTAGTTACTATTACTGAAGCATCCCCATATGGGCCTGTAGTTACCTATTACTGAAGCATCCCCATATGGGCCTGTAGTTAACTATTACTGAAGCATCCCCATATGGGCCGGTAGTTACCTATTACTGAAGCATCCCCATATGGGCCGTAGTTACCTATTACTGAAGCATCCCCATATGGGCCTGTAGTTACCTATTACTGAAGCATCCCCATATGGGCCTGTAGTTACCTATTACTGAAGCATCCCCATATGGGCCTGTAGTTACCTATTACTGAAGCATCCCCATATGGGCCTGTAGTTACCTATTACTGAAGCATCCCCATATGGGCCTGTAGTTACCTATTACTGAAGCATCCCCATATGGGCCTGTAGTTACCTATTACTGAAGCATCCCCATATGGGCCTGTAGTTACCTATTACTGAAGCATCCCCATATGGGTCTGTAGTTACTATTACTGAAGCATCCCCATATGGGCCTGTAGTTACCTATTACTGAAGCATCCCCATATGGGTCTGTAGTTACTATTACTGAAGCATCCCCATATGGGTCTGTAGTTACCTATTACTGAAGCATCCCCATATGGGTCTGTAGTTACTATTACTGAAGCATCCCCATATGGGTCTGTAGTTACCTATTACTGAAGCATCCCCATATGGGTCTGTAGTTACTATTACTGAAGCATCCCCATATGGGCCTGTAGTTACCTATTACTGAAGCATCCCCATATGGGTCTGTAGTTACTATTACTGAAGCATCCCCATATGGGTCTGTAGTTACCTATTACTGAAGCATCCCCATATGGGTCTGTAGTTACCTATTACTGAAGCATCCCCATATGGGTCTGTAGTTACTATTACTGAAGCATCCCCATATGGGTCTGTAGTTACCTATTACTGAAGCATCCCCATATGGGTCTGTAGTTACTATTACTGAAGCATCCCCATATGGGCCTGTAGTTACCTATTACTGAAGCATCCCCATATGGGTCTGTAGTTACTATTACTGAAGCATCCCCATATGGGTCTGTAGTTACCTATTACTGAAGCATCCCCATATGGGTCTGTAGTTACCTATTACTGAAGCATCCCCATATGGGTCTGTAGTTACCTATTACTGAAGCATCCCCATATGGGTCTGTAGTTACTATTACTGAAGCATCCCCATATGGGTCTGTAGTTACCTATTACTGAAGCATCCCCATATGGGTCTGTAGTTACTATTACTGAAGCATCCCCATATGGGTCTGTAGTTACCTATTACTGAAGCATCCCCATATGGGTCTGTAGTTACCTATTACTGAAGCATCCCCATATGGGTCTGTAGTTACCTATTACTGAAGCATCCCCATATGGGTCTGTAGTTACTATTACTGAAGCATCCCCATATGGGTCTGTAGTTACCTATTACTGAAGCATCCCCATATGGGTCTGTAGTTACTATTACTGAAGCATCCCCATATGGGTCTGTAGTTACCTATTACTGAAGCATCCCCATATGGGTCTGTAGTTACTATTACTGAAGCATCCCCATATGGGTCTGTAGTTACCTATTACTGAAGCATCCCCATATGGGTCTGTAGTTACTATTACTGAAGCATCCCCATATGGGCCTGTAGTTACCTATTACTGAAGCATCCCCATATGGGTCTGTAGTTACTATTACTGAAGCATCCCCATATGGGTCTGTAGTTACCTATTACTGAAGCATCCCCATATGGGTCTGTAGTTACCTATTACTGAAGCATCCCCATATGGGTCTGTAGTTACCTATTACTGAAGCATCCCCATATGGGTCTGTAGTTACTATTACTGAAGCATCCCCATATGGGTCTGTAGTTACCTATTACTGAAGCATCCCCATATGGGTCTGTAGTTACTATTACTGAAGCATCCCCATATGGGTCTGTAGTTACCTATTACTGAAGCATCCCCATATGGGTCTGTAGTTACTATTACTGAAGCATCCAGATTAGGCTTTTTTAGAAGAGGTTTAATTACTGCAGTTTTCAAGGCCTGTGGAAACTGTCCTGACTGAAGAGAAGTGTTTACTATCTGCTCACGGGGGCGAGTTTAGGCTATTTTTAGGGGTGTTTCAGCACCCCTAAAATTCTGCTCAGCACCCCTCACCATCGGTGGAGAGAGGGGACTTAAGCCCCGGACCTCACGCCAAAAGCCCCGAATCTTTTTTTTATCTCGTAAAAATAAAGTCACCCCTGTTGCTACTATGCTCCATACAACACATATTAAAACTGATATATGGACAGAAATCGTACATTAAAACCCAAATTTCCCTCGTTCTTAATTTGACCTGTAACTAGAAAAAAAATATCATCCCACCAACAGATCCAGTCTGTGTTCTAATTCTAAACAGTAATGTATCATAGAATCTTGTCATTTGTCAGAAGTCCTCAAGCATTGGAAAAAACAAACACATTATTAATGACAATCAAAGTTAGCGAAAATGAAGGAAATTATTAAATAATTTTCATTAACTGAAATAAATAAAAACTACAATGAAAAGGAAAATATAACTAAGTAAAACTGTATTGTGCCTACAAAAATAACTAAAACTTATTTTAAAAAATTATGGGTAAAATTAACTTTGTTTTCGTCTATGTTGATGTTGGACTAATATTAATTTATTTCAC
The DNA here is from genome assembly GCA_020466265.1 of Siphamia tubifer. Lineage (NCBI taxonomy): Eukaryota > Metazoa > Chordata > Actinopteri > Kurtiformes > Apogonidae > Siphamia > Siphamia tubifer. Next base: position 8,693,416 of record JAIVEL010000024.1, read on the forward strand.
TCCAGGTGTTTTACTCGGGGGGCGGCACGGTGGTGCAGTGGTTAGCACGGTGGTACAGTGGTTAGCACGGTGGTACAGTGATTAGCACGGTGGTACAGTGGTTAGCACGGTGGTGCAGTGGTTAGCACGGTGGTGCAGTGGTTAGCACGGTGGTGCAGTGGTTAGCACGGTGGTGCAGTGGTTAGCACGGTGGTGCAGTGGTTAGCACGGCGGTGCAGTGGTTAGCACGGTGGTGCAGTGGTTAGCACGGTGGTGCAGTGGTTAGCACGGTGGTGCAGTGGTTAGCACTCGTGCCTCACAGCAAGAAGGACCCTGGTTCGAATCCCACACCAGACCTTTCTGTGTGGAGTTTACATGTCCTCCCCGTGTCCGCGTGGGTTTTCGCCGGGCACTCCGGTTTCCTCCCACCATCCAAACACATGCACTGATAGGTTAATTGGTTAATCTAAAATTGTCCATAGGTGTGAATGTGACAGTGATTGTTTGTCTATATATGTTCAGCCCTGTGATGAACTGGCGTCTCATACAGGGTGTACCCCGCCTTCGCCCATTGTAGCTGGATTAGGCCCCCAGTGACCCCCGTGACCCTAGTGAGGATAAAGCGGGTTCAGATAATGAATGAATGAATGTTTTACTCGGTCGCATCAGTCCGTCATGTCTGTGGTTTACAGTCTTCTGTTCTAACCTCTACCTGAAATAAACAGACTGAAGCTGGGACATAGTAGTACAGTCAGCTCTGGGATTTACTTTAGTGAATGTTACTGTTTTTTTCCTCAAGTCGGGTCCTTTTCAAGTAAACGGCAAAGCGCAGCGTCAGACAGATGTAGCCTAGCCAGCTGTTAGCTTAGCCTAGTGTTAGTTTAGCCTGGTGTTAGCTTAGCCTAGTGTTAGCCCCGTCTGCAGTAAATATCCAGGTAAAGGACCAGAATTTATCAGGATTAAACGATCTTCCAAGCCCTAACCTGGACAGTTTCACAGCAAAGAAAAGAGGAGGCAGAAGAATAATCCAATTATAGAGGTATGTTACCTTTTATAATGTTAAAAAATTTTATGTCACTAGCAACAGAAGCTGAAAAAATGAAATGAAGCAAAGTTAGCTAATTATGCTACTGTAGTTAATTAAACTGTGACATCTGTGAAAACATCAGGTTTACTACTGATGAACTGGTTTATATTTATTTATATATATTTTTTTTTAAGAATAGAATAAATGTCACCATGGGAGACATTCTACAATTACAGCAGTTAATATAAAGTTCAGATATGAGGGAAGAAAAACATATTCACATCCTTAGAATATGAATATGGAAATATGATTAGAATTTTAAACAGTATTTACCTTTTTACAGTAGTTTATATTATTTGTAATATTTGGGTTTATAATGTCCTGCTGCTGAAGCTGCTATAGAGAGTTTATCATCATACTGTCCATATGTTTGTGTCTCTGCTCAGTCAATAACCACCTTAACCTGACCCAGCTGATCCACTCCTCACTTTTCTCTGAATAGAATGGTGACAAAGATAAAAGATATGGGAAAAAAACAAAACTAAAACTAAGCAAAAAAGAGAACTAATAAATACTAGGAAACCTCTTCAAAACACATTCAAACTGAATTAGAGGGAAACAAGTCAAAACTAACGAAAACAAAACTATAATGAAAAATATAAAACTATTATAACTCTGATCCTTAGTTTACATTTTTACATTCTGCTATTGTATTTATTATGTTGTGTTAATATTCACTCAGTGTTAAATATGGACAATACATTTTCTTTCCATTAAACAGAGTTTCCTTGTGGGAAGGAAACGTCTCAGTCTCTTCATTTAAAATGTTTATTTTCATGTCATGGGCTCAAAAATAGAAAACACATTACATTGATTATCTCTGTCTATTACAGGGGTCTCAAACTCTGGTCCTCGAGGGCCGGTGTCCTGCATGTTTTAGATATTTCCCTCTTTCACGTGATTCAGTTTAACCCTTTAACTCCTGAGACTTTAACAGTTCCACATAATGGACACATGGAACATTTTGTCAAAAACAGGAATTATTAGATAATTCCTTCTTCCATTAAACCTCAAAGTCTTTGCATCATTAACAGGTTCTGCAGAGAATGATGAGCTGATTATTAACTCTTAATTGATGTATTCTGAATGAATGGTTTAGTTTAAATATTCCTAAAAATCATTTGTTTTCCTTTTTTAACTGTGTTTTTACTGAGTCAAAATGCAACTAATTAAAAAAAAAAAAAAGTCCAAATTAAAACTGCTGGGACCAAATTTCAATAATGGTTCTCTTTTTTTGGTAATTTTTTTCCATGTTACTTATAATTTTGCAAGTATTCATTTGTACTATTGGTTAATTCTGTTGAAAGTTTTTATAAAAAGATAAAATATAAATATTTTATCTTTATTTAATTAACTTTCCTTTAATTTTGTTCCATTTTTGTCTTACTTTGTTCATGTTACAAATTATTTTGTTGGTTTATTCTTCATTTGTGTTCATTTTATTATTGACTTTAACTGTTTTTTTATTTAATTTTGTTGCTTAGTGTAATAGTTTTTTTTATGCGAAACTGCTAAAGTCTCAGGAGTTAAAGGGTTAAACTGAATCATGGGAAAGAGGGAAATATCTAAAACATGCAAGACACCGGCCCTCGGGGACTGGAGTTTGAGACCCCTGGTCTATTGGAATGAATGTCTCAGTTTAATCAGTGCCATCTTTATATGGGGGTAACGCTGGTTGCCTGATCATATATTGGCAACATCTTCCCTGATAGTGTGAGAAACATAGGGACCCTGTAGCAAGATGGCAGCTGTGGCACCTGAGGCTGGACATGCTAACATGCTAATATGCTAACATACTATATAGTGTTCTATATCTATGTCATGGGGTTAGGATTTGTGAAACAGGTCACCTTAAAATGCACTCGAATACAGGAAATTGCATCTAAGAAGTAATTTTTTTTGGGGGGGAGGGCCCCCAGACCCCCCTCTGGGCTACGTCCCGGATCTTGACAATGTCTGGCTCCACCTCTGGCCAAAAGGGAGATTTTTGTTGGAACTGGACCAGTATTTTTCTGTTGATTAATTGATTGATTGGCAGAGGCTTTGTGTCAATCGTGGCTTTATTCCATTTCTTGCTGAATGTCAGATGTATGTGTTTGTGTCGTATCATTAAAGGAAGGTCTCTGAGATTAAAAGGTGACTGTCACTATTAAATAATGTGGAAATGAAATGGTACATTTGAGTATTGTTTCATTTGAGTACCTATTTGTGTGAGTAGTCCAGAAGTTGACTTGCAGTGAGCTAACACAGTAGCAGCTAACGACAAAGAGCCCAGTGGTCCTATGGGTAATTTTTTTCTTGCCACCTTATCACCACCACACTTCACCAGAACAGGCAGCAGATCCAAGAAACGTCAAAAAAGTACTCTTAAAAATTATTAAAAATAATAAGTAACTAAAAATAAGATAATAATAAAAGCAGTAGGATTAAAGTCCCAAGGTTGCAGCAACCGGAATTAAAAACAAAGTGACACAAAGTAGAGCAGAAGCAGGAGCAAGAGGAAAAAGCGTCTACACTCTACAGAAGCTGGAACCTAACCTCCGACCCTAACCTAATAACTCTGACACTAACCTAATAACCCTGACCCTAACCTCTGACCCTAACCTAATAACTCTGACACTAACCGAATAACCCTGACCCTAACCTAATAACCCTAACCTAATAACCCTAACCTCTGACCCTAACCTAATAACTATGACACTAACCTAATAACCCTGACCCTAACCTCTGACCCTAACCTAATAACTC
>JAIVEL010000024.1:8702229-8727237 GCA_020466265.1 Siphamia tubifer
CATATTTTTCATTTGACTGCTATATGTTTAAGTTTCTGCTCATTTGATCTACTTACAATATTCTACAGAATAATAAAATTCTATCTTTGTCAAGTGACAAATGCAAATCTCTGACAACTTATAATTTTCTAACTAATGCAAATTTATTTATAGATCTTGCTTGGCTTAACGTTCTAATCTTCATAAATATTCTCATTCAAATTTTGATCAAATGGCAAGAAGGGACTGAAATGTGTTAGGTGAAGAATGAAGCTGTTAGTCAGGTAGAATAAAAAGTACAAATGCCTCTTGCATTAGTAAAAATCTGAAAATATAGCAACCATGTGCTTAGTTGAATATGAGTATTTCATTTTAATTGGCTGCCAGATGACCTCCCCAGAGGCATGAGCAATGAACTAAAACTTTTTTAAACAATAGCTGTCATCTGGTGCACGGTGTGTTTTCCAATCCTGCCCTCTAGTGGAAGGAAATTCAAATCCACAACTTTAAATGGAATGGAATAAGTATAAGAAATAGTAATTATTAATATAAACAAAATAATTTTTTTACCCGAACTCTCTTCCTCTTCTTTAAATTATAACTAGCCGTGATATTAGTATCATTACTTAAAAAAACATTTAATTCATACTTCCGGTTTCCAACTATCAGAAGCGTCTGGGTTGCCATGGCAACATGTGTACACATACATTTATTAGCTAATCATAGCTGAATTTTAGAGGAAATACTCATATTTAACGTGAAAAACAAGCTATTGTTCTTCCAGAATACGACTGGCATTTTAATCAGGTGACTATTTTCTTGTTGCCGTTGATATAAACATTATTCATGATTTAATTTCTCTGCTAAAGTGAAGGAAGGGGCGGCGAAAACAAGAAGCTAACTACACTAGCTAACTACACTCGCTAACTATATAAGCTAACTACACTTGCTGGTTGAACAGATGTGTTTTAGTTGCGTGTTAATGTTGCTAATTAATGAAGCATTCCATGTGAAAAATAGACTTATTTCTGGAAGATGATCGTTTCACTTTGCTACATCTTCCTTCGTCTGTCTGTGATCACATTAGGTTGACTGTCGGAGCCACATATTGTCACGGGTGAATTGTTATTATTTAATTTATTTTGACTGGTAACCATGGTGATATGCACGGTTTGGTTCACATGGGCACATAGATAACCTAATAATGTTGCTTCTGCTAACCGAAACAACGTGAAGTCTTAAACCAAAATAAAACTATGACATTCTCATTGGACTGAGTTTTATTTAGAAAGTGATGGAGCGTGTCACCTGTATATTTAAAAGGATCAAAAGGTTGTATTATTGATCATGTCTAGCTAACTAACCAAGACAGTGTGAAATTCGTTTTTTTTTCTGGGAATGATCCTGGTCTTCAGGATGTGTTTGTCTAGAGTGTCCAGTCTGAGAGCAGCAGCTGTCCTGGAGGACTGTGCACACCGCTTGGATATTATGGGATATGTTCTAACAGTTCAGATGAGAAACAAGTCCAGCCTTAAAATGACTCAGGTTGATTTTACACTGGCTACCAATATTTTGTTTTGTTTTGTTTCACCTGGATTTCTCTAAGTATTGACTGTTTGTCTTTGATCATGTGTAGGAGAAGGCCAGGCTGCTCAAGTTGAAAAAAGACTGGTACATCTTCATGAAACTTTTAATTTGATTCTTATTTTCTATCACCACCTACACCTACAGCTTAATATTTCTATGTGCAGCAAGTTTCTATCAGAACAAGTGTCCAAGTTGCATATGGAGCTGAAGGAAAAGCAGAGTTTCAGCTGTTTGCAGCAAATATTGGAGGAGGAAGATCAGGATGAGAATCCTGAAAAATGGAGGTTTCTCACAACATCACATGATGACATTCATTAATGGACCAATATGTAGCTAGGAAAGTAAAATCAATGAGCTGAAGAAAAAATTAAAAGCAGCTGTGAAGATAGTACTGTTTTTTCTGTTGTAGAGACACAAAGAAAGATTTAATGCGTCTGGCGGAATTTCACCAGAAACAAGAAGAGGAATACCAACATAAACGTCAGAAAATGGAGGTGAGACACAAATATTGTCATCATGATGGCTTTAGGGTGAGTACCTGCACACACAGTTGACAAATTAATAGAAAAAAACAGGTAAAAGGTGAAAAAATACTCCATTTGGTGTTTTCATGATGATGGTGAAAAGTCCAGCAGATTCTCACAATTCCCACATGATGTGTCCTTTAATGTGTTAACTATCTGCATGGGTTAGGATTATAAGTCATGTTCTTCAGTATTACCCTCCTCCTTAGGATTTGCAATCGCATGTTGAAAAGCTGAAGGTTCAGCTGAATGAGTTTCTGACAGAAAACAAGTCGAGGACTGCTGAAAAAATGATTGAGCTGAAGCTCCAGCAGCTGCAGATAGAAACAGGAAAGGCTGAGAAGCAGCTGGAGGAACAAATCCAGGTGGGTTGATCAATCAAAGTGTCTGTAGATTTAGTTTAACTGCAGCAGGTCAGCTGCAGGTGGACTGTTTAACTTTCTGTTCCCTGTTAGTTTCTACAAAACAAACTGAAGGAGGAAGAGCAAACTCATGATGTGGCTGTGAAATTCCTACAGAATGAGCAGAAGGTCAGTGCACACTCTTACTATAGAAGCTCATCCTGTGTTCTGCAACTGTTACAGCCTAACCCTGCATTTAAGTGAGTCACAGGATGAGCTTCTCTTCCCAGTTATTCTTTATTCTAGCTCCTTCATTTAGAAGACAGGCCTCGTTTTATCTTTACCAGCTTTACTAGTGTCAGATACTTCCTGTAGTCTTCATCAGAGGGGTCACATGATGCAGTTACTTCCTGTAGTATTTATCAGAGGGGTCACATGATGCAGTTACTTCCTGTAGTCTTTATCAGAGGGGTCACATGATGCAGTTACTTCCTGTAGTCTTTATCAGAGGGGTCACATGATGCAGTTACTTCCTGTAGTATTTATCAGAGGGGTCACATGATGCAGTTACTTCCTGTAGTCTTTATCAGAGGGGTCACATGATGCAGTTACTTCCTGTAGTCTTTATCAGAGGGGTCACATGATGCAGTTACTTCCTGTAGTCTTTATCAGAGGGGTCACATGATGCAGTTACTTCCTGTAGTCTTTATCAGAGGGGTCACATGATGCAGTTACTTCCTGTAGTCTTTATCAGAGGGGTCACATGATGCAGTTACTTCCTGTAGTCTTTATCAGAGGGGTCACATGATGCAGTTACTTCCTGTAGTCTTTATCAATAGGGTCACATGATGCAGTTACTTCCTGTAGTCTTTATCAGAGGGGTCACATGATGCAGTTACTTCCTGTAGTCTTTATCAGAGGGGTCACATGATGCAGTTACTTCCTGTAGTCTTTATCAGAGGGGTCACATGATGCAGTTACTTCCTGTAGTCTTTATCAATAGGGTCACATGATGTTGCTGTGATTTAAAAAAAAAAATCACATTTATTTAATCAGGAAAACCTCAGTGACATTAAAAGTGTCTTTTCCCATAGTGTGCTGGTGAAGACAGATAGCAGGACAATCTATACTTACAGACAGACATTCATACATAAAACTAACACCATTTTCAACACATTAAAGTTAACACAGTCCAGATGAATTATTGATAAAGTCTTAATAAAAACATGTGTGAAGGTGCAGGTCAGATAACGTCCTCTTCAAAGTGTCCAATCACAGCAGGTCCACAAATATCATGTTTTTTACAGTTGGTTCCAGGTGAATGGTTTCCACTTCAGTTAGGGTTAGGGTGGAATATTTGTGTATATTGGTGCAGACAAACAAAATAGACTTGTTTCTTTTTCAAACTAAACAGATGTGTCAGTATGAAAAATAGGTGACTTCAGAGGGAAATTCAGAGGAGAGGACTATTTCATAATTGTGCATTTTTGCTTGTTTATTATAGCTTTTTTTTTTATCTCATAAAGATGCTTTTTTTTAAAAAAAAAATCTGAATTCTGCCTTTTTTCCCTACATTTTCTGTCCATATGCACTAAACCGAGTAACTGTGATGTGATCAAACACATTTTCTACACACTAATGGCCCACTTAATAGCAAAAAATGCAGTTGTATTTTTTTTTTTTACTTTTACTTCAGTAAAGGAGTTGAATCAGTACTTGTACTCTTTCCACAGTATTTTTTCACACAAATAGCTGTACTTTTACTTCAATACAAAACGTGAGTACTTTTACCAGCTGCTGTGTTTTGTGGTTAATATGTGTCAGAGACGACAGCAGGAACTGCAGCAGCACAAGTTGAAAACACAACAACTGCTGAAGGAAAAGAAGGAGCAGCTCAACAGCATACGTTGTAAAATAACCTTAAACTTGGACAGACTGATGGAGATGAAGAGGAAGGTGAATATATTAATTTGTTCAACACTGATAGATAATGAACTGTTGTGGTGTGTTCAGTACAGAACACTGTTAATGAACTGTTGTGGTGTGTTCAGTACAGGATCATGGAGCTGGTGGTCATAGAGGACAAGGAGGAGCAGAAGATACTGCACCAACAGCAGCTGGAGGTCCAAGCTGTTACCAAGGTGACGACATCCCATCAGGACACCAAAAAGGCCAACACACACAAGCTCATTTTCATTTTATTTTTTTTTCCATTTCATTTATTTATTTCAACATGCTAAAGCAAACAATGACAGAAGTAATTAAAAAAGTAAGAGGCAGTCTGGTGTGGGTCCGGCCCATTAAGACAGAGCAGCGGGGGAGACAGGTAGTGAGACCACCGGTACTGATGCAGAGGGCCCCCAGAGCCCCGAGGCCAGAGGCCAAGGTGGGCCCACCTGAACCTGACCGGCCCAGCTAGCACCAAAACTCCCAGGAGTCACAGCGCTAGACCAGCGCCCCGGAAGACACCGCAGTCCCACCACGGGCCAGCGGCATGCAGCACCCTGCCCTGGAGGGAGGGCCAGGCCGCACCACCCGGAAGCAAGGGCCATGAGCCCCCTCGCCCCCACCCCGGAGCCGGCATGTCCGGGAAGCAGTGCGCCCACCCCGCAGCACCACCGAAACCCCTCCCACCCCACCACTCCCCCAGGACAGCCCCTAGGCCCCGACAGAAGCCCCCAGCCAGCAGAAGCTAATCTCCAGTGGCGGCACACAGGAAAGTGCCAAGGCCTGTGCCCGGATTAGCCAGAGCCACCCCCCCAGAGAGACCACCCGGCCTCCACCCCGGCCGGGTGGGCAGCATGTGTTGGTAAATCTGGTGACCCATTAGATTCCAAAAGGTGTGGAAAAGTGGTTTTCAGCAGAATGACACCTTTAAAAGGACAGCTCAGTATTTTTCAGATGAATGTGTATGTAACCAACGCCTTTACTGTAGTGCACCTAATCAATGATTTTATTGAAAACCATAACCTTGATTTTGTTTTTAAGTGAAACATGGGTTAGGGTTAGGGTTAACCCTCTCTCTTCTGACTCTGCCCCTTCAGTTTGGTGCACCCACAGTCAGAAGAGAGGGGCGAATTCACTGTGGGTGCACCAGAGTAAAGGTGCTGATGACATACACATTCATCTGAAAAATACTGAACTATCCCTTTAATCAGATGAATCATTAAACTAATGACTTTAGTGTTGGTTAGTTGATATTCTTAATACATATGATGGTGTGTTATTCCACATATTTGCTGCTTTATCTACATGTAGACAACAGGGTGGCTGTTGGGTTAGGGTTAGGCGACATAAACCTTAACCTTACTACTGTGTCATATTGTGGTTTTAAATGTTGTGTTTTCAGGTTCAGGCGTGGTGGAGAGGATTCATGGTCCGCAAAGGCCTCAGCACTTTCACAAACACAAACCAAGATAAGAAAGACAAGAAGAAAGGCAGAAAGAAGAAAAACAAGAAATAACTTTAATTTTAACATTTATAATGTTTAAAAAATAAACAGAACCCTTTTCTTTATACTTTCATTTTCAAATATGTGCTCCAGAACCAAACAATAAAAATCCAAAATTAGGGGGAAAAAAGCTCAAACTCTTTCATTCTTTTATATATAAGTGTTTGACTGTTGTTTGCTGTGAGGTTAACCAGCTAATTAGCCTAACCTTAACTTTAACCCTACAAACGAATGTTTTCAAAGACAATTTATTTTTTATTTCATCTAATTTTTGCAAGGCATTGGATAGAGTGGAAGGGTTTAGGGTTAGGGTTAGGGTTAGGTAAAGAGCGGTACCCAGGAGGGAAACCCTCCCAGGGAACCCTTTTGGCACGGTCCGTCCCCCGAGAGCCTCTCTGCCAAGCAAGGTGACCCCCAAACCCTTCATCTTGTCCTCTCTTAGGACATCTTTTCCTTTGGACCACTGTCCATTCCATGTCCATTTTTAGTATTTTTAATTTTTTTTAATTATTAATTTATTGGGTATTTATGGGATATTTATGATATTTAATCTTTATTATTTATTGGGTATTTATGGGGTATTTATAATATTTAATATTTTAATTATTTTATGAAGGGGTATTTATGATATTTAATATTTAAACCAATTGATTTTTGATTATATTTATTAATATTTATTATTTTATAGGTTTAAATTGTTGATGTCCCCGGTTGGTCCTGTGTATGTATGTGTGTGTATGTATAAGTGTGTGTGTGTGTGTGTGTGTGTGCGTGTGTGTGTGTGTGTGCGTTCCTGTGCTGCTTGGGTGAGTACAAGGTTTTTTAATAAGTTGGGTCGCCTTTGTTATTATATTTTAATCACTAGTTTTAATTATTTATTATTATTTATATGAAAGATATGTATTAAGTCTAGTTTTATGTATAATAGTTTAGTTTTAGGTGCCTCGTGGTTAAAATAAAGGGACAAATCGCCGTTCCTCAAAACCGAAAATAAAACTTAAATATTGGATGACGTTTCGGCAATTATCCGCCTTCTTGAGATCCAAAAAACAAATATAATAAAATAAAAGTGTCCACAAGTGAGGGCTTTTGTCTCAAAATCGCACAGTATAAGGTTTAAACAGGTATTTACTCCTTCAGCGTTTGGCACGGAGTGAGGCTGCTTCCGTCTTCTGCCTTATATCAGCTCGGGGGCGTGGTCTTCCCCGGCTGTGTCAAAAGTTGTACAGACTTGTACTGGGACATTCTGAACTCAAATTAACCCTTTCGGGTGCGGAGGGAATTAAATAATATGGTTTTAACTTTTTCTTTGCATATTTTTGCATTTATTGTGTATATAAAATAAACATTTTAAGTCTTAAACCAGCTTTTTGTGTCTTTTTTAAATTTGATTATGTTTTTATTATTTTTATATATTTTATTTATTTTTTTTAGTATTTTTTTAGTATTTTATATGATGAACTAATATGAACTTTGTTAAGCATTTTAATCTTTTTAAACATTTGAAGCATTTTAATATTTTTATAAACATATGAAACATTTTAAACCTTTATACTCTTTTTAAATTGGATGCTATGATGTATAAAAGGAGGTAAGTATTAGAAAGGGAAATTTAAGTATTAGTTTAGGTCAAGGGTTATGTTTTAGGGTATAGTGTTGAGATTAGGGCCAGGGTAAAAAATATGTTCAAGGTCAAGGGTCAAAGTGAATAATGGTGAGGTTCAAGGTTAAAGGTTAGGTCAAGGGTTAGAGTTAGTTCAGGTACAGGGTCAATGGTTTTGGTCAGGCATAGGTTAGGGTTAGGGTTAGGTGTAGGGGAAAATAAATGTGGTTAAGGGTTAGGGTTAGGTTTTAGGGTTAGCATTAGGCTTAGGGATTGTGCCAAAGTGGACCTTAAGGGCACTGGCCTACGGCTCCGGGATCTCCCCCCCAAAAAAGAAAAGAAATATACTTCTCCTGTTAAATGATAATTATGTAAGTGGGGGATCTGTTTGTTCCCCCCGGTGTTGTGTTGGGGAATCAGTGGGAGGGAGTATATCATATCAAAATGTGGAATTTGGAATATAGATGCAAATGTGGAATGTGGAATATAGATGCAAATGTGGAATTTGGAATATAGATGTAAATGTGGAATTTGGAATATAGATGCAAATGTGGAATTTGGAATATGGATGAAAATGTGGAATTTGGAATATAGATGCAAATGTGGAATGTGGAATATAGATGCAAATGTGGAATTTGGAATATAGATGTAAATGTGGAATTTGGAATATAGATGTAAATGTGGAATTTGGAATTTGGAATATAGATGCAAATGTGGAATTTGGAATATAGATGTAAATGTGGAATTTGGAATATAGATGCAAATGTGGAATGTGGAATATAGATGCAAATGTGGAATTTGGAATATAGATGCAAATGTGGAATGTGGAATTTGGAATATAGATGCAAATGTGGAATTTGGAATATAGATGTAAATGTGGAATTTGGAATATAGATGCAAATGTGGAATTTGGAATATAGATGCAAATGTGGAATTTGGAATATAGATGTAAATGTGGAATTTGGAATATAGATGCAAATGTGAAATGTGGAATTTGGAATATACATGCAAATGTGGAATGTGGAATATAGATGTAAATGTGGAATTTGGAATATAGATGCAAATGTGGAATTTGGAATATAGATGAAAATGTGGAATTTGGAATATAGATGCAAATGTGGAATGTGGAATATAGATGTAAATGTGGAATTTGGAATATAGATGCAAATGTGGAATTTGGAATATAGATGAAAATGTGGAATGTGGAATATAGATGTAAATGTGGAATGTGGAATTTGGAATATAAATGCAAATTTGGAATGTGGAATTTGGAATATAGATGCAAATGTGGAATTTGGAATATAGATGTAAATGTGGAATTTGGAATATAGATGCAAATGTGGAATGTTTAATATAGATGTAAATGTGGAATTTGGAATATAGATGCAAATGTGGAATTTGGAATATAGATGAAAATGTGGAATTTGGAATATAGATGCAAATGTGGAATGTGGAATATAGATGCAAATGTGGAATTTGGAATATAGATGCAAATGTGGGATGTGGAATTTGGAATGTGGAATATAGGATGCAAATGTGGAATGTGGAATATAGATGTAAATGTGGAATTTGGAATATAGATGCAAATGTGGAATGTGGAATTTGGAATATAGATGCAAATGTGGAATTTGGAATGTTAAATATAGATGTAAATGTGGAATGTGGAATTTGGAATATAGATGCAAATGTGGAATTTGGAATATAGATGTAAATGTGGAATTTGGAATTTGGAATATAGATGCAAATGTGGAATTTGGAATGTTAAATATAGATGTAAATGTGGAATGTGGAATTTGGAATATAGATGCAAATGTGCAATTTGGAATATAGATGTAAATGTGGAATTTGGAATATATATGCAAATGTGGAATGTGGAATATAGATGTAAATGTGGAATTTGGAATATAGATGCAAATGTGGAATGTGGAATTTGGAATATAGATGCAAATGTGGAATTTGGAATGTGGAATATAGATGTAAATGTGGAATGTGGAATTTGGAATATAGATGCAAATGTGGAATGTGGAATTTGGAATATAGATGCAAATGTGGAATTTGGAATATAGATGTAATTGTGGAATTTGGAATATAGATGCAAATGTGGAATATGGAATTTGGAATATAGATGCAAATGTGGAATTTGGAATATAGATGTAAATGTGGAATTTGGAATATAGATGCAAATGTGGAATTTGGAATATAGATGAAAATGTGGAATTTGGAATATAGATGCAAATGTGGAATGTGGAATGTGGAATTTGGAATATAGATGCAAATGTGGAATGTGGAATTTGGAATTTAGACGCAAATGTGGAATGTGGAATTTGGAATATAGATGCAAATGTGGAATTTGGAATATAGATGTAAATGTGGAATTAGGAATATAGATGTAAATGTGGAATTTGGAATATAGATGCAAATGTGGAATTTGGAATATAGATGAAAATGTGGAATTTGGAATATAGATGCAAATGTGGAATTTGGAATATAGATGCAAATGTGGAATGTGGAATTTGGAATATAGATGTTAATGTGGAATGTGGAATATAGATGAAAATGTGGAATTTAGAATATAGATGCAAATGTGGAATGTGGAATTTGGAATGTGGAATATAGATGTAAATGCGCAATGTGGAATATAGATGCAAATGTGGAATTTGGAATATAGATGAAAATGTGGAATTTGGAATATAGATGCAAATGTGGAATGTGGAATATAGATGTAAATGTGGAATTTGGAATTTGGAATATAGATGAAAATGTGGAATTTGGAATATAGATGCAAATGTGGAATGTGGAATATAGATGTAATTGTGGAATGTGGAATTTGGAATATAGATGCAAATGTGGTATGTGGAATTTGGAATATAGATGCAAATGTGGAATTTGGAATATAGATGCAAATGTGGAATTTGGAATATAGATGAAAATGTGGAATTAGGAATATAGATGCAAATGTGGAATGTGGAATTTGTAATATAGAATATGCAGAGCTGACCCTGATTTCAATGGAGCCTCATGTAGACCCTGTCAAGATCCCTGAAACCTTATTTAGACCATATATTGGACCCTGAAGTCTTATTTATACTCTCTCAAAGACCCTCAAAACTTATTTAGACCCCCTCTAGTCCCCAAAAGCCTTATTTATACCCCCTCTAAGCTCCTGAAACCTGATTAAAACCCTTTCTAGCCATCTGCATGCTTTTAGGACCTCTAAATGCCCCTGAAACCTAATTTAGACCTTCTCTAGGCGCCTGCTTATATTGCCTATTTGCAGAGCTGACCCTGATTTCAATGGAGCCTTATGTAGACCCTGTTAAGATCCCTGAAACCTTATTTAGACCATATATTGGACCCTGAAGCCTTATTTATACACTCTCAAATACCCTCAAAACTTATTTATACCCCCTGTAGGCCCCCAAAGCCGTATTTATACCCCCTCTAAGCTCCTGAAACCTTATTTAAACCCTTTCTAGCCATCTGCATGCTTTTAGACCCTCTAAATGCCCCTAAAACCTTATTTAGACCTTCTCTAGGCGCCTGCCTATATTGCCTATATGCAGAGCTGACCCTGATTTCAATGGAGCCTTACGTAGACCCTGTCAAGATCCCTGAAACCTTATTTAGACCATATATTGGGCCGTGAAGTCTTATTTATACTCTCTCAGAGACCCTCAAAACTTATTTAGACCCCCTCTAGGCCACAAAGACCTTATTTATGCCCCCTCTAAGCTCCT
This sequence comes from Siphamia tubifer, assembly GCA_020466265.1. Lineage (NCBI taxonomy): Eukaryota > Metazoa > Chordata > Actinopteri > Kurtiformes > Apogonidae > Siphamia > Siphamia tubifer. The sequence continues at coordinate 8,713,452 of JAIVEL010000024.1, forward strand.
GAAACCTTATTTAAACCCTTTCTAGCCATCTGCATGCTTTTAGACCCTCCAAAGGCCCCTGAAACCTTATTTAGACCCTCTCTAGGCGCCTGCCTATATTGCCCATATGAAGAGCTGACCCTGATTTCAATGGAGCCTTATGTAGACCCTGTCAAGGCCCCTCAAACCTTCTTTAGACCATCTATTGGACCCTGAAGCTTTATTTATACACTCTCAAATACCCTCAAAACTTATTTAGACCCCCCTCTAGGCCCCCAAAGCCTTATTTATACCCCCTCAAAGCTCCTGAAACCTTATTTAAACCCTTTCTAGCCATCTGCATGCTTTTAGACCCTCCAAAGGCCCCTGAAACCTTATTTAGACCCTCTCTAGGCGCCTGCCTATATTGCCTATATGCAGAGCTGACCCTGTTTTCAATAGAACCTTATGTAGACCCTGTTAAGATCCCTGAAACCTTATTTAGACCATATATTGGACCCTGAAGCCTTATTTATACACTCTCAAATACCATCAAAACTTATTTAGACCCCCTCTAGGCCCCCAAAGCCGTATTTATACCCCCTCTAAGCTCCTGAAACCTTATTTAAACCCTTTCTAGCCATCTGCATGCTTTTAGACCCTCTAAATGCCCCTGAAACCTTATTTAGGACCCTCTCTAGGCGCCTGCCTATATTGCCTATATGCAGAGCTGACCCTGATTTCAATGGAACCTTATGTAGACCCTGTCAAGATCCCTGAAACCTTATTTAGACCATATATTGGACCCTGAAGTCTTATTTATACTCTCTCAAAGACCCTCAAAACTTATTTAGACCCCCTCTAGGCCCCAAAAGCCTTATTTATACCCCCTCTAAGCTCCTGAAACCTGATTAAAACCCTTTCTAGCCATCTGCATGCTTTTAGGACCTCTAAATGCCCCTGAAACCTTATTTAGACCTTCTCTAGGCGCCTGCTTATATTGCCTATTTGCAGAGCTGACCCTGATTTCAATGGAGCCTTATGTAGACCCTGTCAAGATCCCTGAAACCTTATTTAGACCATATATTGGGCCGTGAAGTCTTATTTATACTCTCTCAAAGACCCTCAAAACTTATTTAGACCCCCTCTAGGCCCCCAAAGCCTTATTTATACCCCCTCTAAGTTCCTGAAACCTTATTAAAACCCTTTCTAGCCATCTGCATGCTTTTAGGACCTCTAAATGCCCCTGAAACCTTATTTAGACCTTCTCTAGGCGCCTGCCTATATTGCCTATATGCAGAGCTGACCCTGATTTCAATGGAGCCTTATGTAGACCCTGTCAAGATCCCTGAAACCTTATTTAGACCATATATTGGACCCTGAAGTCTTATTTATACTCTCTCAAAGACCCTCAAAACTTATTTAGACCCCCTCTAGGCACCAAAAGCCTTATTTATACCCCCTCTAAGCTCCTGAAACCTGATTAAAACCCTTTCTAGCCATCTGCATGCTTTTAGGACCTCTAAATGCCCCTGAAACCTTATTTAGACCTTCTCTAGGCGCCTGCTTCTATTGCCTATTTGCAGAGCTGACCCTGATTTCAATGGAGCCTTATGTAGACCCTGTTAAGATCCCTGAAACCTTATTTAGACCATATATTGGACCCTGAAGCCTTATTTATACACTCTCAAATACCATCAAAACTTATTTAGACCCCCTCTAGGCCCCCAAAGCCGTATTTATACCCCCTCTAAGCTCCTGAAACCTTATTTAAACCCTTTCTAGCCATCTGCATGCTTTTAGACCCTCTAAATGCCCCTGAAACCTTATTTAGACCCTCTCTAGGCGCCTGCCTATATTGCCTATATGCAGAGCTGACCCTGATTTCAATGGAACCTTATGTAGACCCTGTCAAGATCCCTGAAACCTTATTTAGACCATATATTGGACCCTGAAGTCTTATTTATACTCTCTCAAAGACCCTCAAAACTTATTTAGACCCCCTCTAGGCCCCAAAAGCCTTATTTATACCCCCTCTAAGCTCCTGAAACCTGATTAAAACCCTTTCTAGCCATCTGCATGCTTTTAAAACCTCTAAATGCCCCTGAAACCTTATTTAGACCTTCTCTAGGCGCCTGCTTATATTGCCTATTTGCAGAGCTGACCCTGATTTCAATGGAGCCTTATGTAGACCCTGTCAAGATCCCTGAAACCTTATTTAGACCATATATTGGGCCGTGAAGTCTTATTTATACTCTCTCAAAGACCCTCAAAACTTATTTAGACCCCCTCTAGGCCCCCAAAGCCTTATTTATACCCCCTCTAAGTTCCTGAAACCTTATTAAAACCCTTTCTAGCCATCTGCATGCTTTTAGGACCTCTAAATGCCCCTGAAACCTTATTTAGACCTTCTCTAGGCGCCTGCCTATATTGCCTATATGCAGAGCTGACCCTGATTTCAATGGAGCCTTATGTAGACCCTGTCAAGATCCCTGAAACCTTATTTAGACCATATATTGGACCCTGAAGTCTTATTTATACTCTCTCAAAGACCCTCAAAACTTATTTAGACCCCCTCTAGGCACCAAAAGCCTTATTTATACCCCCTCTAAGCTCCTGAAACCTGATTAAAACCCTTTCTAGCCATCTGCATGCTTTTAGGACCTCTAAATGCCCCTGAAACCTTATTTAGACCTTCTCTAGGCGCCTGCTTCTATTGCCTATTTGCAGAGCTGACCCTGATTTCAATGGAGCCTTATGTAGACCCTGTTAAGATCCCTGAAACCTTATTTAGACCATATATTGGACCCTGAAGCCTTATTTATACACTCTCAAATACCATCAAAACTTATTTAGACCCCCTCTAGGCCCCCAAAGCCGTATTTATACCCCCTCTAAGCTCCTGAAACCTTATTTAAACCCTTTCTAGCCATCTGCATGCTTTTAGACCCTCTAAATGCCCCTGAAACCTTATTTAGACCCTCTCTAGGCGCCTGCCTATATTGCCTATATGCAGAGCTGACCCTGATTTCAATGGAACCTTATGTAGACCCTGTCAAGATCCCTGAAACCTTATTTAGACCATATATTGGGCCGTGAAGTCTTATTTATACTCTCTCAAAGACCCTCAAAACTTATTTAGACCCCCTCTAGGCCCCCAAAGCCTTATTTATACCCCCTCTAAGTTCCTGAAACCTGATTAAAACCCTTTCTAGCCATCTGCATGCTTTTAGGACCTCTAAATGCCCCTGAAACCTTATTTAGACCTTCTCTAGGCGCCTGCTTATATTGCCTATTTGCAGAGCTGACCCTGATTTCAATGGAGCCTTATGTAGACCCTGTTAAGATCCCTGAAACCTTATTTAGACCATATATTGGACCCTGAAGCCTTATTTATACACTCTCAAATACCCTCAAAACTTATTTATACCCCCTGTAGGCCCCCAAAGCCGTATTTATACCCCCTCTAAGCTCCTGAAACCTTATTTAAACCCTTTCTAGCCATCTGCATGCTTTTAGACCCTCTAAATGCCCCTAAAACCTTATTTAGACCTCTCTAGCCGCCTGCCTATATTGCCTATATGCAGAGCTGACCCTGATTTCAATGGAACCTTATGTAGACCCTGTCAAGATCCCTGAAACCTTATTTAGACCATATATTGGGCCGTGAAGTCTTATTTATACTCTCTCAAAGACCCTCAAAACTTATTTAGACCCCCTCTAGGCCCCCAAAGCCTTATTTATACCCCCTCTAAGTTCCTGAAACCTGATTAAAACCCTTTCTAGCCATCTGCATGCTTTTAGGACCTCTAAATGCCCCTGAAACCTTATTTAGACCATATATTGGGCCGTGAAGCCTTATTTATACACTCTCAAATACCATCAAAACTTATTTAGACCCCCTCTAGGCCCCCAAAGCCGTATTTATACCCCCTCTAAGCTCCTGAAACCTTATTTAAACCCTTTCTAGCCATCTGCATGCTTTTAGACCCTCTAAATGCCCCTAAAACCTTATTTAGACCTTCTCTAGGCGCCTGCCTATATTGCCTATATGCAGAGCTGACCCTGATTTCAATGGAGCCTTACGTAGACCCTGTCAAGATCCCTGAAACCTTATTTAGACCATATATTGGGCCGTGAAGTCTTATTTATACTCTCTCAAAGACCCTCAAAACTTATTTAGACCCCCTCTAGGCCACAAAGACCTTATTTATACCCCCTCTAAGCTCCTGAAACCTTATTTAAACCCTTTCTAGCCATCTGCATGCTTTTAGACCCTCCAAAGGCCCCTGAAACCTTATTTAGACCCTCTCTAGGCGCCTGCCTATATTGCCTATATGCAGAGCTGACCCTGATTTCAATGGAGCCTTATGTAGACCCTGTCAAGGCCCCTCAAACCTTCTTTAGACCATCTATTGGACCCTGAAGCTTTATTTATACACTCTCAAATACCCTCAAAACTTATTTAGACCCCCTCTAGGCCCCCAAAGCCTTATTTATACCCCCTCAAAGCTCCTGAAACCTTATTTAGACCCTCTCTAGGCGCCTGCCTATATTGCCTATATGCAGAGCTGACCCTGATTTCAATGGAGCCTTATGTAGACCCTGTCAAGGCCCCTCAAACCTTCTTTAGACCATCTATTGGACCCTGAAGCTTTATTTATACACTCTCAAATACCCTCAAAACTTATTTAGACCCCCTCTAGGCCCCCAAAGCCTTATTTATACCCCCTCAAAGCTCCTGAAACCTTATTTAAACCCTTTCTAGCCATCTGCATGCTTTTAGACCCTCCAAAGGCCCCTGAAATCTTATTTAGACCCTCTCTAGGCGCCTGCCTATATTGCCTATATGCAGAGCTGACCCTGTTTTCAATGGAGCCTTATGTAGACCCTGTTAAGATCCCTGAAACCTTATTTAGACCATATATTGGACCCTGAAGCCTTATTTATACACTCTCAAATACCATCAAAACTTATTTAGACCCCCTCTAGGCCCCCAAAGCCGTATTTATACCCCCTCTAAACTCCTGAAACCTTATTTAAACCCTTTCTAGCCATCTGCATGCTTTTAGACCCTCTAAATGCCCCTGAAACCTTATTTAGACCCTCTCTAGGCGCCTGCCTATATTGCCTATATGCAGAGCTGACCCTGATTTCAATGGAACCTTATGTAGACCCTGTCAAGATCCCTGAAACCTTATTTAGACCATATATTGGGCCGTGAAGTCTTATTTATACACTCTCAAATACCATCAAAACTTATTTAGACCCCCTCTAGGCCCCCAAAGCCGTATTTATACCCCCTCTAAGCTCCTGAAACCTGATTAAAACCCTTTCTAGCCATCTGCATGCTTTTAGGACCTCTAAATGCCCCTGAAACCTTATTTAGACCTTCTCTAGGCGCCTGCCTATATTGCCTATATGCAGAGCTGACCCTGATTTCAATGGAGCCTTATGTAGACCCTGTCAAGGCCCCTCAAACCTTCTTTAGACCATCTATTGGACCCTGAAGCTTTATTTATACACTCTCAAATACCCTCAAAACTTATTTAGACCCCCTCTAGGCCCCCAAAGCCTTATTTATACCCCCTCAAAGCTCCTGAAACCTTATTTAAACCCTTTCTAGCCATCTGCATGCTTTTAGACCCTCCAAAGGCCCCTGAAACCTTATTTAGACCCTCTCTAGGCGCCTGCCTATATTGCCTATATGCAGAGCTGACCCTGATTTCAATGGAGCCTTATGTAGACCCTGTCAAGATCCCTGAAACCTTATTTAGACCATATATTGGGCCGTGAAGTCTTATTTATACTCTCTCAAAGAACCTCAAAACTTATTTAGACCCCCTCTAGGCCACAAAGACCTTATTTATATCCCCTCTAAGCTCCTGAAACCTTATTTAAACCCTTTCTAGCCATCTGCATGCTTTTAGACCCTCCAAAGGCCCCTGAAACCTTATTTAGACCTTCTCTAGGCGCCTGCCTATATTGCCTATTTGCAGAGCTGACCCTGATTTCAATGGAGCCTTATGTAGACCCTGTTAAGATCCCTGAAACCTTATTTAGACCATATATTGGACCCTGAAGCCTTATTTATACACTCTCAAATACCCTCAAAACTTATTTATACCCCCTGTAGGCCCCCAAAGCCGTATTTATACCCCCTCTAAGCTCCTGAAACCTTATTTAAACCCTTTCTAGCCATCTGCATGCTTTTAGACCCTTTAAATGCCCCTAAAACCTTATTTAGACCTTCTCTAGGCGCCTGCCTATATTGCCTATATGCAGAGCTGACCCTGATTTCAATGGAGCCTTATGTAGACCCTGTCAAGGCCCCACAAACCTTCTTTAGACCATCTATTGGACCCTGAAGCTTTATTTATACACTCTCAAATACCCTCAAAACTTATTTAGACCCCCTCTAGGCCCCCAAAGCCTTATTTATACCCCCTCAAAGCTCCTGAAACCTTATTTAAACCCTTTCTAGCCATCTGCATGCTTTTAGACCCTCCAAAGGCCCCTGAAACCTTATTTAGACCCTCTCTAGGCGCCTGCCTATATTGCCTATATGCAGAGCTGACCCTGTTTTCAATGGAGCCTTATGTAGACCCTGTTAAGATCCCTGAAACCTTATTTAGACCATATATTGGACCCTGAAGCCTTATTTATACACTCTCAAATACCATCAAAACTTATTTAGACCCCCTCTAGGCCCCCAAAGCCGTATTTATACCCCCTCTAAGCTCCTGAAACCTTATTTAAAACCCTTTCTAGCCATCTGCATGCTTTTAGACCCTCTAAATGCCCCTGAAACCTTATTTAGACCCTCTCTAGGCGCCTGCCTATATTGCCTATATGCAGAGCTGACCCTGATTTCAATGGAACCTTATGTAGACCCTGTCAAGATCCCTGAAACCTTATTTAGACCATATATTGGACCCTGAAGTCTTATTTATACTCTCTCAAAGAACCTCAAAACTTATTTAGACCCCCTCTAGGCCCCAAAAGCCTTATTTATACCCCCTCTAAGCTCCTGAAACCTGATTAAAACCCTTTCTAGCCATCTGCATGCTTTTAGGACCTCTAAATGCCCCTGAAACCTTATTTAGACCTTCTCTAGGCGCCTGCTTATATTGCCTATTTGCAGAGCTGACCCTGATTTCAATGGAGCCTTATGTAGACCCTGTCAAGATCCCTGAAACCTTATTTAGACCATATATTGGGCCGTGAAGTCTTATTTATACTCTCTCAAAGACCCTCAAAACTTATTTAGACCCCCTCTAGGCCCCCAAAGCCTTATTTATACCCCCTCTAAGTTCCTGAAACCTTATTAAAACCCTTTCTAGCCATCTGCATGCTTTTAGGACCTCTAAATGCCCCTGAAACCTTATTTAGACCTTCTCTAGGCGCCTGCCTATATTGCCTATATGCAGAGCTGACCCTGATTTCAATGGAGCCTTATGTAGACCCTGTCAAGATCCCTGAAACCTTATTTAGACCATATATTGGACCCTGAAGTCTTATTTATACTCTCTCAAAGACCCTCAAAACTTATTTAGACCCCCTCTAGGCACCAAAAGCCTTATTTATACCCCCTCTAAGCTCCTGAAACCTGATTAAAAACCCTTTCTAGCCATCTGCATGCTTTTAGACCCTCTAAATGCCCCTGAAACCTTATTTAGACCCTCTCTAGGCGCCTGCCTATATTGCCTATATGCAGAGCTGACCCTGATTTCAATGGAACCTTATGTAGACCCTGTCAAGATCCCTGAAACCTTATTTAGACCATATATTGGACCCTGAAGTCTTATTTATACTCTCTCAAAGACCCTCAAAACTTATTTAGACCCCCTCTAGGCCCCAAAAGCCTTATTTATACCCCCTCTAAGCTCCTGAAACCTTATTTAAACCCTTTCTAGCCATCTGCATGCTTTTAGGACCTCTAAATGCCCCTGAAACCTTATTTAGACCTTCTCTAGGCGCCTGCCTATATTGCCTATATGCAGAGCTGACCCTGATTTCAATGGAACCTTATGTAGACCCTGTCAAGATCCCTGAAACCTTATTTAGACCATATATTGGGCCGTGAAGTCTTATTTATACTCGCTCAAAGACCCTCAAAACTTATTTAGACCCCCTCTAGGCCCCCAAAGCCGTATTTATACCCCCTCTAAGCTCATGAAACGTTATTTAAACCCTTTCTAGCCATCTGCATGCTTTTAGACCCTCCAAAGGCCCCTGAAACCTTATTTAGACCTTCTCTAGGCGCCTGCCTATATTGCCTATTTGCAGAGCTGACCCTGATTTCAATGGAGCCTTATGTAGACCCTGTTAAGATCCCTGAAACCTTATTTAGACCATATATTGGACCCTGAAGCCTTATTTATACACTCTCAAATACCCTCAAAATTTATTTATACCCCCTGTAGGCCCCCAAAGCCGTATTTATACCCCCTCTAAGCTCCTGAAACCTTATTTAAACCCTTTCTAGCCATCTGCATGCTTTTAGACCCTTTAAATGCCCCTAAAACCTTATTTAGACCTTCTCTAGGCGCCTGCCTATATTGCCTATATGCAGAGCTGACCCTGATTTCAATGGAGCCTTATGTAGACCCTGTCAAGGCCCCTCAAACCTTCTTTAGACCATCTATTGGACCCTGAAGCTTTATTTATACACTCTCAAATACCCTCAAAACTTATTTAGACCCCCTCTAGGCCCCCAAAGCCTTATTTATACCCCCTCAAAGCTCCTGAAACCTTATTTAAACCCTTTCTAGCCATCTGCATGCTTTTAGACCCTCCAAAGGCCCCTGAAACCTTATTTAGACCCTCTCTAGGCGCCTGCCTATATTGCCTATATGCAGAGCTGACCCTGTTTTCAATGGAGCCTTATGTAGACCCTATTAAGATCCCTGAAACCTTATTTAGACCATATATTGGACCCTGAAGCCTTATTTATACACTCTCAAATACCATCAAAACTTATTTAGACCCCCTCTAGGCCCCCAAAGCCGTATTTATACCCCCTCTAAGCTCCTGAAACCTTATTTAAACCCTTTCTAGCCATCTGCATGCTTTTAGACCCTCTAAATGCCCCTGAAACCTTATTTAGACCCTCTCTAGGCGCCTGCCTATATTGCCTATATGCAGAGCTGACCCTGATTTCAATGGAACCTTATGTAGACCCTGTCAAGATCCCTGAAACCTTATTTAGACCATATATTGGGCCGTGAAGTCTTATTTATACACTCTCAAATACCATCAAAACTTATTTAGACCCCCTCTAGGCCCCCAAAGCCGTATTTATACCCCCTCTAAGCTCCTGAAACCTTATTTAAACCCTTTCTAGCCATCTGCATGCTTTTAGACCCTCTAAATGCCCCTGAAACCTTATTTAGACCCTCTCTAGGCGCCTGCCTATATTGCCTATATGCAGAGCTGACCCTGATTTCAATGGAACCTTATGTAGACCCTGTCAAGATCCCTGAAACCTTATTTAGACCATATATTGGGCCGTGAAGTCTTATTTATACACTCTCAAATACCATCAAAACTTATTTAGACCCCCCTCTAGGCCCCCAAAGCCGTATTTATACCCCCTCTAAGCTCCTGAAACCTTATTTAAAACCCTTTCTAGCCATCTGCATGCTTTTAGACCCTCTAAATGCCCCTGAAACCTTATTTAGACCCTCTCTAGGCGCCTGCCTATATTGCCTATATGCAGAGCTGACCCTGATTTCAATGGAACCTTATGTAGACCCTGTCAAGATCCCTGAAACCTTATTTAGACCATATATTGGACCCTGAAGTCTTATTTATACTCTCTCAAAGACCCTCAAAACTTATCTAGACCCCCTCTAGGCCCCAAAAGCCTTATTTATACCCCCTCTAAGCTCCTGAAACCTTATTTAAACCCTTTCTAGCCATCTGCATGCTTTTAGGACCTCTAAATGCCCCTGAAACCTTATTTAGACCTTCTCTAGGCGCCTGCCTATATTGCCTATATGCAGAGCTGACCCTGATTTCAATGGAACCTTATGTAGACCCTGTCAAGATCCCTGAAACCTTATTTAGACCATATATTGGGCCGTGAAGTCTTATTTATACTCTCTCAAAGACCCTCAAAACTTATTTAGACCCCCTCTAGGCCCCCAGAGCCGTATTTATACCCCTTCTAAGCTCCTGAAACCTTATTTAAACCCTTTCTAGCCATCTGCATGCTTTTAGACCCTCTAAATGCCCCTGAAACCTTATTTAGACCCTCTCTAGGCGCCTGCCTATATGCAGAGCTGACCCTGATTTCAATGGAACCTTATGTAGACCCTGTCAAGGCCCCTCAAACCTTCTTTAGACCATCTATTGGACCCTGAAGCTTTATTTATACACTCTCAAATACCCTCAAAACTTATTTAGACCCCCTCTAGGCCCCCAAAGCCTTATTTATACCCCCTCAAAGCTCCTGAAACCTTATTTAAACCCTTTCTAGCCATCTGCATGCTTTTAGACCCTCTAAATGCCCCTGAAACCTTATTTAGACCCTCTCTAGGCACCTGCCTATATTGCCTATATGCAGAGCTGACCCTGATTTCAATGGAACCTTATGTAGACCCTGTCAAGATCCCTGAAACCTTATTTAGACCATATATTGGGCCGTGAAGTCTTATTTATACACTCTCAAATACCATCAAAACTTATTTAGACCCCCTCTAGGCCCCCAAAGCCGTATTTATACCCCCTCTAAGCTCCTGAAACCTTATTTAAACCCTTTCTAGCCATCTGCATGCTTTTAGACCCTCTAAATGCCCCTGAAACCTTATTTAGACCTTCTCTAGGCGCCTGCCTATATTGCCTATTTGCAGAGCTGACCCTGATTTCAATGGAGCCTTATGTAGACCCTGTTAAGATCCCTGAAACCTTATTTAGACCATATATTGGACCCTGAAGCCTTATTTATACACTCTCAAATACCCTCAAAATTTATTTATACCCCCTGTAGGCCCCCAAAGCCGTATTTATACCCCCTCTAAGCTCCTGAAACCTTATTTAAACCCTTTCTAGCCATCTGCATGCTTTTAGACCCTTTAAATGCCCCTAAAACCTTATTTAGACCTTCTCTAGGCGCCTGCCTATATTGCCTATATGCAGAGCTGACCCTGATTTCAATGGAGCCTTATGTAGACCCTGTCAAGGCCCCTCAAACCTTCTTTAGACCATCTATTGGACCCTGAAGCTTTATTTATACACTCTCAAATACCCTCAAAACTTATTTAGACCCCCTCTAGGCCCCCAAAGCCTTATTTATACCCCCTCAAAGCTCCTGAAACCTTATTTAAACCCTTTCTAGCCATCTGCATGCTTTTAGACCCTCCAAAGGCCCCTGAAACCTTATTTAGACCCTCTCTAGGCGCCTGCCTATATTGCCTATATGCAGAGCTGACCCTGTTTTCAATGGAGCCTTATGTAGACCCTATTAAGATCCCTGAAACCTTATTTAGACCATATATTGGACCCTGAAGCCTTATTTATACACTCTCAAATACCATCAAAACTTATTTAGACCCCCTCTAGGCCCCCAAAGCCGTATTTATACCCCCTCTAAGCTCCTGAAACCTTATTTAAACCCTTTCTAGCCATCTGCATGCTTTTAGACCCTCTAAATGCCCCTGAAACCTTATTTAGACCCTCTCTAGGCGCCTGCCTATATTGCCTATATGCAGAGCTGACCCTGATTTCAATGGAACCTTATGTAGACCCTGTCAAGATCCCTGAAACCTTATTTAGACCATATATTGGGCCGTGAAGTCTTATTTATACACTCTCAAATACCATCAAAACTTATTTAGACCCCCTCTAGGCCCCCAAAGCCGTATTTATACCCCCTCTAAGCTCCTGAAACCTTATTTAAACCCTTTCTAGCCATCTGCATGCTTTTAGACCCTCTAAATGCCCCTGAAACCTTATTTAGACCCTCTCTAGGCGCCTGCCTATATTGCCTATATGCAGAGCTGACCCTGATTTCAATGGAACCTTATGTAGACCCTGTCAAGATCCCTGAAACCTTATTTAGACCATATATTGGGCCGTGAAGTCTTATTTATACACTCTCAAATACCATCAAAACTTATTTAGACCCCCTCTAGGCCCCCAAAGCCGTATTTATACCCCCTCTAAGCTCCTGAAACCTTATTTAAACCCTTTCTAGCCATCTGCATGCTTTTAGACCCTCTAAATGCCCCTGAAACCTTATTTAGACCCTCTCTAGGCGCCTGCCTATATTGCCTATATGCAGAGCTGACCCTGATTTCAATGGAACCTTATGTAGACCCTGTCAAGATCCCTGAAACCTTATTTAGACCATATATTGGACCCTGAAGTCTTATTTATACTCTCTCAAAGACCCTCAAAACTTATCTAGACCCCCTCTAGGCCCCAAAAGCCTTATTTATACCCCCTCTAAGCTCCTGAAACCTTATTTAAACCCTTTCTAGCCATCTGCATGCTTTTAGGACCTCTAAATGCCCCTGAAACCTTATTTAGACCTTCTCTAGGCGCCTGCCTATATTGCCTATATGCAGAGCTGACCCTGATTTCAATGGAACCTTATGTAGACCCTGTCAAGATCCCTGAAACCTTATTTAGACCATATATTGGGCCGTGAAGTCTTATTTATACTCTCTCAAAGACCCTCAAAACTTATTTAGACCCCCTCTAGGCCCCCAGAGCCGTATTTATACCCCTTCTAAGCTCCTGAAACCTTATTTAAACCCTTTCTAGCCATCTGCATGCTTTTAGACCCTCTAAATGCCCCTGAAACCTTATTTAGACCCTCTCTAGGCGCCTGCCTATATGCAGAGCTGACCCTGATTTCAATGGAACCTTATGTAGACCCTGTCAAGGCCCCTCAAACCTTCTTTAGACCATCTATTGGACCCTGAAGCTTTATTTATACACTCTCAAATACCCTCAAAACTTATTTAGACCCCCTCTAGGCCCCCAAAGCCTTATTTATACCCCCTCAAAGCTCCTGAAACCTTATTTAAACCCTTTCTAGCCATCTGCATGCTTTTAGACCCTCTAAATGCCCCTGAAACCTTATTTAGACCCTCTCTAGGCACCTGCCTATATTGCCTATATGCAGAGCTGACCCTGATTTCAATGGAACCTTATGTAGACCCTGTCAAGATCCCTGAAACCTTATTTAGACCATATATTGGGCCGTGAAGTCTTATTTATACACTCTCAAATACCATCAAAACTTATTTAGACCCCCTCTAGGCCCCCAAAGCCGTATTTATACCCCCTCTAAGCTCCTGAAACCTTATTTAAACCCTTTCTAGCCATCTGCATGCTTTTAGACCCTCTAAATGCCCTGAAACCTTATTTAGACCTTCTCTAGGCGCCTGCCTATATTGCCTATTTGCAGAGCTGACCCTGATTTCAATGGAGCCTTATGTAGACCCTGTTAAGATCCCTGAAACCTTATTTAGACCATATATTGGACCCTGAAGCCTTATTTATACACTCTCAAATACCCTCAAAATTTATTTATACCCCCTGTAGGCCCCCAAAGCCGTATTTATACCCCCTCTAAGCTCCTGAAACCTTATTTAAACCCTTTCTAGCCATCTGCATGCTTTTAGACCCTTTAAATGCCCCTAAAACCTTATTTAGACCTTCTCTAGGCGCCTGCCTATATTGCCTATATGCAGAGCTGACCCTGATTTCAATGGAGCCTTATGTAGACCCTGTCAAGGCCCCTCAAACCTTCTTTAGACCATCTATTGGACCCTGAAGCTTTATTTATACACTCTCAAATACCCTCAAAACTTAT
>JAIVEL010000024.1:8727337-8744837 GCA_020466265.1 Siphamia tubifer
CCCTAACCCTAACCCTAACCCTAACCCTAACCCTAACCCTAACCCTAACCCTAACCCTAACCCTAACCCTAACCCTAACCCTAACCCTAACCCTAACCCTAACCCTAACCCTAACCCTAACCCTAACCCTAACCCTAACCCTAACCCTAACCCTAACCCTAACCCTAACCCTAACCCTAACCCTAACCCTAACCCTAACCCTAACCCTAACCCTAACCCTAACCCTAACCCTAACCCTAACCCTAACCCTAACCCTAACCCTAACCCTAACCCTAACCCTAACCCTAACCCTAACCCTAACCCTAACCCTAACCCTAACCCTAACCCTAACCCTAACCCTAACCCTAACCCTAACCCTAACCCTAACCCTAACCCTAACCCTAACCCTAACCCTAACCCTAACCCTAACCCTAACCCTAACCCTAACCCTAACCCTAACCCTAACCCTAACCCTAACCCTAACCCTAACCCTAACCCTAACCCTAACCCTAACCCTAACCCTAACCCTAACCCTAACCCTAACCCTAACCCTAACCCTAACCCTAACCCTAACCCTAACCCTAACCCTAACCCTAACCCTAACCCTAACCCTAACCCTAACCCTAACCCTAACCCTAACCCTAACCCTAACCCTAACCCTAACCCTAACCCTAACCCTAACCCTAACCCTAACCCTAACCCTAACCCTAACCCTAACCCTAACCCTAACCCTAACCCTAACCCTAACCCTAACCCTAACCCTAACCCTAACCCTAACCCTAACCCTAACCCTAACCCTAACCCTAACCCTAACCCTAACCCTAACCCTAACCCTAACCCTAACCCTAACCCTAACCCTAACCCTAACCCTAACCCTAACCCTAACCCTAACCCTAACCCTAACCCTAACCCTAACCCTAACCCTAACCCTAACCCTAACCCTAACCCTAACCCTAACCCTAACCCTAACCCTAACCCTAACCCTAACCCTAACCCTAACCCTAACCCTAACCCTAACCCTAACCCTAACCCTAACCCTAACCCTAACCCTAACCCTAACCCTAACCCTAACCCTAACCCTAACCCTAACCCTAACCCTAACCCTAACCCTAACCCTAACCCTAACCCTAACCCTAACCCTAACCCTAACCCTAACCCTAACCCTAACCCTAACCCTAACCCTAACCCTAACCCTAACCCTAACCCTAACCCTAACCCTAACCCTAACCCTAACCCTAACCCTAACCCTAACCCTAACCCTAACCCTAACCCTAACCCTAACCCTAACCCTAACCCTAACCCTAACCCTAACCCTAACCCTAACCCTAACCCTAACCCTAACCCTAACCCTAACCCTAACCCTAACCCTAACCCTAACCCTAACCCTAACCCTAACCCTAACCCTAACCCTAACCCTAACCCTAACCCTAACCCTAACCCTAACCCTAACCCTAACCCTAACCCTAACCCTAACCCTAACCCTAACCCTAACCCTAACCCTAACCCTAACCCTAACCCTAACCCTAACCCTAACCCTAACCCTAACCCTAACCCTAACCCTAACCCTAACCCTAACCCTAACCTAACCCTAACCCTAACCCTAACCCTAACCCTAACCCTAACCCTAACCCTAGTAAAACAAGAAAGTATAAATGGCTCCTACACTAAACCTAACCACTACTACTCACCTTGACTTTTGACCCCAGACCTAAACCTAACCCTAATCACTAAACCAGACCTAAACCTAACCATAGTCCCTAAACCTATTATTATTAAATTCTAACCCTACACCTGACCTGCAACCCTAAACCTAACCACTACTACTCACCTTGACCTTTGACCCCAGACCTAAACCTAACCCTAATCACTAAACCAGACCTAAACCTAACCATAGTCCCTAAACCTATTATTATTAAATTCTAACCCTACACCTGACCTGCAACCCTAAACCTAACCACTACTACTCACCTTGACCTTTGACCCCAGACCTAAACCTAACCCTAATCACTAAACCAGACCTAAACCTAACCATAGTCCCTAAACCTAATTATTATTCAATTCTAACCCTACACCTGACCTGCAACCCTAAACCTAACCACTACTACTCACCTTGACCTTTGACCCCAGACCTAAACCTAACCCTAATCACTAAACCAGACCTAAACCTAACCATAGTCCCTAAACCTAATTATTATTCAATTCTAACCCTACACCTGACCTGCAACCCTAAACCTAACCACTACTACCCAACCTGACCCTGGACCCCAGACCTAAACCTAACCCTAATCACTAAACCAGACCTAAACCTAACCATAGTCCCTAAACCTAATTATTATTCAATTCTAACCCTACACCTGACCTGCAACCCTAAACCTAACCACTACTACTCACCTTGACCTTTGACCCCAGACCTAAACCTAACCCTAATCACTAAACCAGACCTAAACCTAACCATAGTCCCTAAACCCAATTAATATTCAATTCTAACCCTACACCTGACCGACAACCCTAAACCTAACCACTACTACTCACCCTGACCTTTGACCTCAGACCACAGGACCGGTTATCTCGATCCAATGCACACATATAACAACCTTTATTACTTACCAATCCATAATACGACAAAAGGAAACTTAAAATGTTAAATATCTAAAAATGTTTCATTAAGTTGATATAAAATGCTCACATAAAACTTTAAAAAGACTTAAACTGTTAAATATCTAAAAATTTTCCACTAGTTTATACTCTATGCTCATATAAAACTTTAAAATAACCAAAAAAAAGAATAAAAATTAAAAAAATATATATAAAAAAAGTATAAAAATAATAAAACTAAAGACACAAGACAGTTTTAGATTTAAAATGTTTATTTCATGTGCAAAAAATACATTAAAGTTCATTAAAAGATAAATGTAGTTCATTAATAATGTTAAAAAACATGTCATTTAATTTGCTTCACACCAGAAAGGGTTAATTCCCAGTGTAAAGTTCTCTGAGTACAGAGTTTGTGCAAGTTTGGCACAGCCGGAGAGGAACACGCCCCCGAGTTGATATAAGGCTGAACACAGAAGCCGGTTCACTCTGTGCCGAACGTTCAAGGTGTACAGACCTGTTGGAAGCTTAGACAGCATTTTTTACACAAAAGCCCTCAATTGTGACACTTTTATTTGATTTTCATTTGATTTTGGATCTGAAGAAGGCATATTACCGCCGAAACGTCATCCACTATTTTATTTTATTTTCGGTTTTAGAAAAACGGCGAAAAGCTCTTTCATTTTACGCACGAGGCACTTAATCTAAACTATTAACCAATAAAACTATACCTAATACATATCTTTAATATAAATAATAATAAATAATTAAAACTAGTGATTAAAATATAATAACAAAGGCGACCCGGAACAGTAAAAACCTTAAACTTACCTGATATTCACCGCAGCAGCGCACGAACACATACACACACACACACACACACACACATTCGCACACAGGGAACCAACTGGGGACATTTAAATTTAAAACAATAAATATTAATAAACACAATTAAAAATCTAAAAACGAATACTAATATTATAAATACCCCCCTTATATATTACAATTTAAAAGATTTAAAATTAAATAGTATAAATACCCTATTAATACATATTTTGACTTAAAAACATTAACATAAAATATATAAAAAACTAAATAAATAAATAATTAACAACATTGAGCATTAAAAATGAACATGGAATGGACATTGGTCCAGAGAAAAACACGTCCCAGGAGAGGACATTATGAGGGGTTTGGGGACTTCCCTTCCTGGACCAGGGCGGAACGGGGGGAGGACCGTGCACGTGTCCCTTGGGGGGGTTTCTCCCCTGGGGGGCGCACCTTTACGTACCCTAACTTTCAGCCAGTGCCACCCCGTGAGCCTACCGGGTCGGGGGGTCTCCGCCCCTATCCGAAAACCTTTGCACAGGTGGTGCAAGGAGGAAGACCAAATGGGAACCACACCAACCTTAACAGGGATTTACAACACAGGAAAAAACCCAAATATATCCAACCAGATCAACACTTTAAGGGTATGATCCACAAATTTCACCTGTTAATAAAAGTTATACATCATGGGGAAAATGTCAGTTCTCCAGAGAAAGGCCACCAGCCCAAAATCATACAACACATGGTCAAGTTGTTGTCAAACCTCATTAAACCTGCTATGCCCAATCAAAACACAAGGGATTACATCAATGGGAATGCACGGCAATGGGGACACACAACTGTACAAATATTGCAGCAACACTACGACGAACAAGTGGCAAATCTCCAATCACAAATAGAGGAATATGACATGGACGAATGGGAAGCACCCTTCAAAGTGGCCGTGGGTTGGTCTGTTAAGAAACTCCCCAGACTGCAGGAGGCCACCATAGAAAAGGCTAGACAGATCATCATAGCAGCTGTGAGTGACAGATATTCCCACACCCCATCAGACTCAGACCCAGATTTGAGCCGAGACCTTTCCCAAAATCTGGAATCCCCCGGGGCCCAGCTTCAGGAGAGTTTGGATCCTATTGGACCCGAGCCCCCAGAAGCCATGGATACCCCGGGGCCCCAGCCTCTTGCAGCAGAGGACTTTCCAGTCCTGGAGAACAGAAACAATAACAAAAAAACAACCCGGCCCCAAAGCCCCAAAAAAACAAACCAACAGGGCAAAACGATCCAATATGAAAAAACAATTCAACAAGGAAAAACACCCCAAAAAAACAACTCAACCCAACACGACCCAACAATAACCCGAGTAACCAGTAGGCCCAACCGGGTAACCCAGGAACCCATAAAGAATACAGTGACCAATAACACACCTACCTGTGAGACAAACCCAAGGAACATGAACACACTTACCTGCGAGACAAACGGAGGGAAAACGACCCAAGACAACCGTGAAAAGTTAAGCAGGATGACTGCGAGAGAGATAGCTGACTCCACGAGGGAGGCTAGTAAAACAAGAAAGTATAAATGGCTCCTACACTAAACCTAACCACTACTACTCACCTTGACTTTTGACCCCAGACCTAAACCTAACCCTAATCACTAAACCAGACCTAAACCTAACCATAGTCCCTAAACCTATTATTATTAAATTCTAACCCTACACCTGACCTGCAACCCTAAACCTAACCACTACTACTCACCTTGACCTTTGACCCCAGACCTAAACCTAACCCTAATCACTAAACCAGACCTAAACCTAACCATAGTCCCTAAACCTATTATTATTAAATTCTAACCCTACACCTGACCTGCAACCCTAAACCTAACCACTACTACTCACCTTGACCTTTGACCCCAGACCTAAACCTAACCCTAATCACTAAACCAGACCTAAACCTAACCATAGTCCCTAAACCTAATTATTATTCAATTCTAACCCTACACCTGACCTGCAACCCTAAACCTAACCACTACTACTCACCTTGACCTTTGACCCCAGACCTAAACCTAACCCTAATCACTAAACCAGACCTAAACCTAACCATAGTCCCTAAACCTAATTATTATTCAATTCTAACCCTACACCTGACCTGCAACCCTAAACCTAACCACTACTACCCAACCTGACCCTGGACCCCAGACCTAAACCTAACCCTAATCACTAAACCAGACCTAAACCTAACCATAGTCCCTAAACCTAATTATTATTCAATTCTAACCCTACACCTGACCTGCAACCCTAAACCTAACCACTACTACTCACCTTGACCTTTGACCCCAGACCTAAACCTAACCCTAATCACTAAACCAGACCTAAACCTAACCATAGTCCCTAAACCCAATTAATATTCAATTCTAACCCTACACCTGACCGACAACCCTAAACCTAACCACTACTACTCACCCTGACCTTTGACCTCAGACCACAGGACCGGTTATCTCGATCCAATGCACACATATAACAACCTTTATTACTTACCAATCCATAATACGACAAAAGGAAACTTAAAATGTTAAATATCTAAAAATGTTTCATTAAGTTGATATAAAATGCTCACATAAAACTTTAAAAAGACTTAAACTGTTAAATATCTAAAAATTTTCCACTAGTTTATACTCTATGCTCATATAAAACTTTAAAATAACCAAAAAAAAGAATAAAAATTAAAAAAATATATATAAAAAAAGTATAAAAATAATAAAACTAAAGACACAAGACAGTTTTAGATTTAAAATGTTTATTTCATGTGCAAAAAATACATTAAAGTTCATTAAAAGATAAATGTAGTTCATTAATAATGTTAAAAAACATGTCATTTAATTTGCTTCACACCAGAAAGGGTTAATTCCCAGTGTAAAGTTCTCTGAGTACAGAGTTTGTGCAAGTTTGGCACAGCCGGAGAGGAACACGCCCCCGAGTTGATATAAGGCTGAACACAGAAGCCGGTTCACTCTGTGCCGAACGTTCAAGGTGTACAGACCTGTTGGAAGCTTAGACAGCATTTTTTACACAAAAGCCCTCAATTGTGACACTTTTATTTGATTTTCATTTGATTTTGGATCTGAAGAAGGCATATTACCGCCGAAACGTCATCCACTATTTTATTTTATTTTCGGTTTTAGAAAAACGGCGAAAAGCTCTTTCATTTTACGCACGAGGCACTTAATCTAAACTATTAACCAATAAAACTATACCTAATACATATCTTTAATATAAATAATAATAAATAATTAAAACTAGTGATTAAAATATAATAACAAAGGCGACCCGGAACAGTAAAAACCTTAAACTTACCTGATATTCACCGCAGCAGCGCACGAACACATACACACACACACACACACACACACATTCGCACACAGGGAACCAACTGGGGACATTTAAATTTAAAACAATAAATATTAATAAACACAATTAAAAATCTAAAAACGAATACTAATATTATAAATACCCCCCTTATATATTACAATTTAAAAGATTTAAAATTAAATAGTATAAATACCCTATTAATACATATTTTGACTTAAAAACATTAACATAAAATATATAAAAAACTAAATAAATAAATAATTAACAACATTGAGCATTAAAAATGAACATGGAATGGACATTGGTCCAGAGAAAAACACGTCCCAGGAGAGGACATTATGAGGGGTTTGGGGACTTCCCTTCCTGGACCAGGGCGGAACGGGGGGAGGACCGTGCACGTGTCCCTTGGGGGGGTTTCTCCCCTGGGGGGCGCACCTTTACGTACCCTAACTTTCAGCCAGTGCCACCCCGTGAGCCTACCGGGTCGGGGGGTCTCCGCCCCTATCCGAAAACCTTTGCACAGGTGGTGCAAGGAGGAAGACCAAATGGGAACCACACCAACCTTAACAGGGATTTACAACACAGGAAAAAACCCAAATATATCCAACCAGATCAACACTTTAAGGGTATGATCCACAAATTTCACCTGTTAATAAAAGTTATACATCATGGGGAAAATGTCAGTTCTCCAGAGAAAGGCCACCAGCCCAAAATCATACAACACATGGTCAAGTTGTTGTCAAACCTCATTAAACCTGCTATGCCCAATCAAAACACAAGGGATTACATCAATGGGAATGCACGGCAATGGGGACACACAACTGTACAAATATTGCAGCAACACTACGACGAACAAGTGGCAAATCTCCAATCACAAATAGAGGAATATGACATGGACGAATGGGAAGCACCCTTCAAAGTGGCCGTGGGTTGGTCTGTTAAGAAACTCCCCAGACTGCAGGAGGCCACCATAGAAAAGGCTAGACAGATCATCATAGCAGCTGTGAGTGACAGATATTCCCACACCCCATCAGACTCAGACCCAGATTTGAGCCGAGACCTTTCCCAAAATCTGGAATCCCCCGGGGCCCAGCTTCAGGAGAGTTTGGATCCTATTGGACCCGAGCCCCCAGAAGCCATGGATACCCCGGGGCCCCAGCCTCTTGCAGCAGAGGACTTTCCAGTCCTGGAGAACAGAAACAATAACAAAAAAACAACCCGGCCCCAAAGCCCCAAAAAAACAAACCAACAGGGCAAAACGATCCAATATGAAAAAACAATTCAACAAGGAAAAACACCCCAAAAAAACAACTCAACCCAACACGACCCAACAATAACCCGAGTAACCAGTAGGCCCAACCGGGTAACCCAGGAACCCATAAAGAATACAGTGACCAATAACACACCTACCTGTGAGACAAACCCAAGGAACATGAACACACTTACCTGCGAGACAAACGGAGGGAAAACGACCCAAGACAACCGTGAAAAGTTAAGCAGGATGACTGCGAGAGAGATAGCTGACTCCACGAGGGAGGCTAGTAAAACAAGAAAGTATAAATGGCTCCTACACTAAACCTAACCACTACTACTCACCTTGACTTTTGACCCCAGACCTAAACCTAACCCTAATCACTAAACCAGACCTAAACCTAACCATAGTCCCGAAACCTATTATTATTAAATTCTAACCCTACACCTGACCTGCAACCCTAAACCTAACCACTACTACTCACCTTGACCTTTGACCCCAGACCTAAACCTAACCCTAATCACTAAACCAGACCTAAACCTAACCATAGTCCCTAAACCTATTATTATTAAATTCTAACCCTACACCTGACCTGCAACCCTAAACCTAACCACTACTACTCACCTTGACCTTTGACCCCAGACCTAAACCTAACCCTAATCACTAAACCAGACCTAAACCTAACCATAGTCCCTAAACCTAATTATTATTCAATTCTAACCCTACACCTGACCTGCAACCCTAAACCTAACCACTACTACTCACCTTGACCTTTGACCCCAGACCTAAACCTAACCCTAATCACTAAACCAGACCTAAACCTAACCATAGTCCCTAAACCTAATTATTATTCAATTCTAACCCTACACCTGACCTGCAACCCTAAACCTAACCACTACTACCCAACCTGACCCTGGACCCCAGACCTAAACCTAACCCTAATCACTAAACCAGACCTAAACCTAACCATAGTCCCTAAACCTAATTATTATTCAATTCTAACCCTACACCTGACCTGCAACCCTAAACCTAACCACTACTACTCACCTTGACCTTTGACCCCAGACCTAAACCTAACCCTAATCACTAAACCAGACCTAAACCTAACCATAGTCCCTAAACCCAATTAATATTCAATTCTAACCCTACACCTGACCGACAACCCTAAACCTAACCACTACTACTCACCCTGACCTTTGACCTCAGACCACAGGACCGGTTATCTCGATCCAATGCACACATATAACAACCTTTATTACTTACCAATCCATAATACGACAAAAGGAAACTTAAAATGTTAAATATCTAAAAATGTTTCATTAAGTTGATATAAAATGCTCACATAAAACTTTAAAAAGACTTAAACTGTTAAATATCTAAAAATTTTCCACTAGTTTATACTCTATGCTCATATAAAACTTTAAAATAACCAAAAAAAAGAATAAAAATTAAAAAAATATATATAAAAAAAGTATAAAAATAATAAAACTAAAGACACAAGACAGTTTTAGATTTAAAATGTTTATTTCATGTGCAAAAAATACATTAAAGTTCATTAAAAGATAAATGTAGTTCATTAATAATGTTAAAAAACATGTCATTTAATTTGCTTCACACCAGAAAGGGTTAATTCCCAGTGTAAAGTTCTCTGAGTACAGAGTTTGTGCAAGTTTGGCACAGCCGGAGAGGAACACGCCCCCGAGTTGATATAAGGCTGAACACAGAAGCCGGTTCACTCTGTGCCGAACGTTCAAGGTGTACAGACCTGTTGGAAGCTTAGACAGCATTTTTTACACAAAAGCCCTCAATTGTGACACTTTTATTTGATTTTCATTTGATTTTGGATCTGAAGAAGGCATATTACCGCCGAAACGTCATCCACTATTTTATTTTATTTTCGGTTTTAGAAAAACGGCGAAAAGCTCTTTCATTTTACGCACGAGGCACTTAATCTAAACTATTAACCAATAAAACTATACCTAATACATATCTTTAATATAAATAATAATAAATAATTAAAACTAGTGATTAAAATATAATAACAAAGGCGACCCGGAACAGTAAAAACCTTAAACTTACCTGATATTCACCGCAGCAGCGCACGAACACATACACACACACACACACACACACACATTCGCACACAGGGAACCAACTGGGGACATTTAAATTTAAAACAATAAATATTAATAAACACAATTAAAAATCTAAAAACGAATACTAATATTATAAATACCCCCCTTATATATTACAATTTAAAAGATTTAAAATTAAATAGTATAAATACCCTATTAATACATATTTTGACTTAAAAACATTAACATAAAATATATAAAAAACTAAATAAATAAATAATTAACAACATTGAGCATTAAAAATGAACATGGAATGGACATTGGTCCAGAGAAAAACACGTCCCAGGAGAGGACATTATGAGGGGTTTGGGGACTTCCCTTCCTGGACCAGGGCGGAACGGGGGGAGGACCGTGCACGTGTCCCTTGGGGGGGTTTCTCCCCTGGGGGGCGCACCTTTACGTACCCTAACCCTAACCCTAACCCTAACCCTAACCCTAACCCTAACCCTAACCCTAACCCTAACCCTAACCCTAACCCTAACCCTAACCCTAACCCTAACCCTAACCCTAACCCTAACCCTAACCCTAACCCTAACCCTAACCCTAACCCTAACCCTAACCCTAACCCTAACCCTAACCCTAACCCTAACCCTAACCCTAACCCTAACCCTAACCTAACCCTAACCCTAACCCTAACCCTAACCCTAACCCTAACCCTAACCCTATCCTATCCCCTAACCCTAACCCCTAACCCTAACCCTCTATCCTAACCCCTAACCCTCTATCCTAACCCCTAACCCTAATCCTCTTCCCTAACCCTAACCCCAAGCCTCTATCCTAACCCTAACTCTCTATCCTAAACCTAACCCAAACCCAGGGGACGGAGAGAGGACGGGGGGCCATTGGGTGGACTGGCGGAGTAAAACCAAACCGAGGGGTTCTAATTTACACTTTCTCTCCCCTCCGTTACCAGAGGATGCAGCCCTGGCCCCCACGCAATCTCCCTCCAGAGGAGTTCCATGGGCCAAGAAGAGAGCCTTATCATCAGGACAACATATCACTTAAATAAATTCAATTTTCACATGAACAATGTCTTTTGATTTCACCAACTCCCTGTGGGTGGTCCTCCCCAGCGCAGCATACGCTTCTGACCTATACAAGAGGGCCGGGTTAATTTAGTTTCCTTATTGATATGGGTTGTATATATTTATATTATTCTATTTATATATGTTTTCAACTACTTATATTTGTTTCCACCCTTTACTTATTACTCTTTATATTTTCTTATATACGTATGGTTCTTTTATTTTGGCCAGGGGTGTGTGTATATATATATATATATATATATATATATATGGGTTACATAATTACAGTCGGTTCTAACCCTACCTCACAGCAACTATCCAGTTGTAAACTTACAGACTATTAGTCTTCTAAAACTCAAAGTGAGATATATGACAAACTTGCCCCTTATACACACTCTCTCTCCCCAGTCTATTCTTTTTTTCCCCCTCTTTCTTCCCATCCTATATCAGGTTCTTGTATGTCTTTTTCTTATTTATTTATTTATTTATTTATTGTTATATACATTTATGCTTGCTGTCCCTTTACTATTTTTCCATTTCAATTCTGTAAAACTGCATGTGTTTGATAGAAGTGTGTATCTTTGCCTGTTTTATTATGGTTTTTTATTCTGCATGTTGTTGTTTAATTTCCCTCAGCCCCCCTCTCCCCCCTTTTCTCTCCCCCCTCCCTCTGCACACACATTCATACTTCTATCACACATTTAGAATTAGAAGCACACAGGTAGACAGCCATGATTTGATTTTTTTATTTTTTGTTTATTTTACAATTTAATTATTTATTTATTTATTCAATGAAGCACTTATTATACTGCTTCCCGCTTTCCCTCTTGGACGTCGATTTACTGCGGCTGCGCTGCGCTGGGGAGGACCCATTCACAGGCTTTTGCTGATCTGGGATTGGGGATCTCCCATCCCACATCATTTCCCCACTCCTCCCTCATACGGAGACATTGGTTCCCCCGGGGCCCGGGATCAAGACGAGGACGGAGCCCTCCCACTGATTTTTCAGCACAACACCGGGGGGAACAAACAGATCCCCCCCATTACATATTGTATTACATTATGAATTAATTATTTATTTATTTTATTTGTTTATTTATTTACAGGAGAAGGACCTATTAGGGGGAGATCCCGGAGCCGTAGGCCAGTGCCCTTAAAGTCAATATTGACACACCCCCAAAGCCTAACCCTAACCCTAAAACCTAACCCTAACCCTAACCCTAACCCCAACCCTAACCCTAACCCTAACCCTAACCCTAACCCTAACCCTAACCCTAACCCTAACCCTAACCCCACACCCACTGATATGGCCGTCCCCGGACCCCATTGAGCGCCAGAGTAGACCCCCCACCGGGGCCTATAAACACAACACAACGGACAAAAAAATAAAAAAACAGGAAAAAGACAAAATAAAGAAATAAAGTTGAACTGAGTTTTATAGAGAGGCTCGCGCCAGTAGGCCAGTGCACCAAAAGATCACTGGATCCCGAGTTTAACCCTACCCTAACCCAACCCTAACCCCGCCAGAGCCACTGGCACAGTGCCCTCCCTTCCCCCTCTCTCTTCAAAAAAACAATTTTTTTTCCCATCAAATTTCAGATACAAATGAACCCGAATGTACGGGAGCTATTATTAACCATATAAAAATGCTGTGGATCAGGCGGGGATCGAACCCGCGGAGCCTGGTGGAGAGGCGGAGGCCTAATCCACTAGACCATTTATCAGTTAAATGAGCATTGGTTAATGACACACATGCCAGTCACAGTGTGCACGCCTTTGCCCCAGTCCCCTTTCCACTACTTCCCACTTACCCGAGATAACCCATTAGATATCCTCCCCCCCAATTAATGCCAATCTCCCCACCAGGAGAGAGCAATCATAACTGACAGCTGTCATTGGCAGACAGGGGAGGGGGGGAGGAGCTTTCTCCCTTTCCCGCAAAAACCATACATTTAAATGCCCAGGGTGCCCATGACATTCTATACCAGCCTCTGAAGAAGCAACACTAGTTGCGAAACGTCAGGCTTTTTTAACTCTCGTGGTTCCCCGACACGACAGATGTCCTTTTAATGATACCTTTTTTTAAACACCGAAAGGTAATCTTTTAACCCGGACCGGCTTTGGTCCTTTTTAATTGGTTTTATTAATAAAGTTTAAGTTTTTAACTCAGTGAAGGGTTCAGTAAAACCTGCGCCTCGACTCTGCTCACTGCCTGTACCTCTGAGCTCCAGCCCACCATCAGGAGCCGGAGGACCACAGCACCAACGTGGATCCGACAGACCAGCAACAGCTGATAGCGGCCCCGCAGGAGGATCAGACAAGACCACCTGAGCGGACGGCGGCTCCACAGCGGACTCTTCTGGACCGGGAAGACCCCTTCTGGAGGAGCGGACCTGGGGCGTCCTGGGCTCAGGTAGGACCCTTCACTCATGCACACTTGTGCTTTTTTACAGGGACCGGGTTTGAGCCGGGGGACCACGGGACTAGGATTGGGCACCCTGCGCATTACGCACACACAAGATGTTACACACACACACACAAAACTACACACCGCAATCAAACACACGCCTTTCACACAGGACGGGAGGGACATACAGGGGAAAGGGCACACTCAGAACGCATACACAGACATACACTTCCACTCAGAACACCGAACCTCATAAGAACTCCACTTCTCTTACCGGACCACCTTCAGCAGAAACCAGACATATTAGCAAACTTTATTTCCGCCTCATACAGATTACACATCACCGACAGTTGCTAGAAACATGCATTTCCAACAAAACTCCCCCCGCAGGCATGCAGAGACAGGTGAACCGGCTGACATCATTTATTAAACCGGCAGCTCCTACACTAGACACTCAAAGCCAAATTACAACAAATACAGAACAGTGGTTAAATAACGTATTGGACATATTACACACACATTATACAACAACCACAACAACCACAATAACGGCTATTCGAGCCTTGAACCCAGACCCCCTGGCCCTGCAAATAGCCATTGGCTGGGCCGGGAAAAGATACAGGAATAAATTAACGGATCACACCATACATACAGTTAAACAGACATTAGCATGCACCACACATAGCCCCACCTCAGCCGGTTCACCTGTTTCAGCAGCACCCCCGATTATCCCTCTTATCCCGGCCACTACAGACACCACACACACTCAGCGGGAGAGGGATGAGACCTATCCCCCCCTTCCCAGGGCGGCAGCTCCATACAAATTGTCCTTATACCTGGGTCCGCGGAGCACCCTGGCTGAAACGGTGACGCACGTCACCTCCGCACGCAGCCACGGACTGATCCCGCCCCTCGCTCCCCGTTCAGTGGACTCACACTCTTCCACCACGTCCGATATAGCACACAGTTTGACGGCGTCCAGCCTCCCACCCAACCCTCCATCAGAGCCTCCCGGGAGGGGCGCCCCCGCCCCCTCACCCCGTTTAGTGCGCTCGGGCCGGGTCCGGCGGACCCCGGTTGAGGAAAACCTGGACCCGGTCCCCGTTACACCGGAGCCATTGGTCCCCCTGGTCCCCAGGTCTACAGAGAATGCCTCTCCCAGCACGGAGAGATTGGGGACACAGACAGACACACACAAGGACCACAACCAAATCACGACCCGTACTGGACCCATTAAACCTCCATCTACCTCATTCCAGCACAACACCAACCACTCAGCCACGCCCCCAGCAGCCCCACCCACTCAGACACAACCCAACCTTTCGGCCAAGGAACGGAAAGTGGGCGTTCAGATCCACCCCCCGCCCCAGGTAAATAACAACATATCCATACAACACATAGACCACCCCAACAATAGAACACTGATTAATTCCAATGTTGCTATAATAACCCAGGATCAAATATCTCCCCTTTCTCCACCTCCCACAGAGGGCGCGGGCGGCCGGACGAGCAGGGCGGCAGGGCAGACCCCCCATGTAAAAACAAAACAGAGTGAGGGTAATAACAACATGATGATTGGGAACCCAAGGGCCAACATGGCCGCACTGAAAACCCTATCTGAACCCTCTACTCAACCTCAACGGGGGGCCATGCCCAGCGACTGCTCTGATCCGGCCCCCGGAGCCCTTAGAACCCCTGACCCCAATCCACAAGACCCCTCAATTTTTAATCACCCACCTAAATCCAACTCCACCATAAAACCCACCTATCACCTGGCCAGACCGCACCGCAAACTGCAGGACTGGCACTTCAAACCAAGGAGGTCTGTGTTAGTGCTGGGGGACTCCAATATCAATAGAATCCCCCCTCACACCAATAACCATATTCAGCTAGACAGTTATCCGGGTGCAAATTTATACCATTTCCTAAAAATCTGTCAGAAAACCCCCATCTCCCCCACAACCAAAATTTTAATTCTCTCAATTGGATTAAACAACAAGGACCAGGACCCCAAACAGACTTCAGTCAAACAGTTGAAATCATTATACAGGTTAGCTAAAGAAACATTCCCCAACGCAGATATATACTTCCCTATCATCAACTTCTCTCCAGCACTAACACAGACCCAAAAAAACAACCTAACCATCATCAACAACACAATTATGACCCACTTTCCGTTCCTGGCCGGACTACCGCAGGACCTCTTCCGCACAGAACCGGATCACATTCACTGGACACCCACCACGGCCACTCACATCCTACAACACTGGTGCAGACTTCTAAATTTAAAAATCCACTGAACCCTAACCCGGCCCCCCCAGACAGCATTCACTCTGACCCAGACCAGTACCATAAACCGGACTCGGAGGACCAAACCTCAAGTGTCCTCAATCTCTCCAGGCTTTTCTCCCTGTCCCCGGCCCAGCGGGGTCTCCTGGAGAGGGGTTTATCATTCATCCCACGCCCCACCAAATTCGACTGGGGGGAACTTCAGGGGGACTTCCATAGATTCCACCGCCGCCTCAAAATTTTAGATCACTTTCACCCCCACTCTGACTTCACCCGGGCACCTTTCACACATCCATCCAATTGGGAACCTACAATAAACTCACTCTCAACACCCACTAAACATTTCATTTCACAGAGCAAAAGGGCCCTGCGTTCCTATAGATTAACCCAGGATATTCCTGATAATCTTTCCATCCAGGAACGCAGGGCCCTCCAGCAACTCATTCATAACCCCAACATCACCATCAAACCGGCAGACAAAGGATCCAAAACAGTCATCATGGACAGAAATCAATACTTAACAGAAGCAAATCGTCAATTATCCAATACAGCACACTATCAACCCATTCCAGAATCCATTCAACACAATACACAAACACAAATCCGTTCTATATTACAAACACTTAAAAATAAAAATTATATTAACATCAAACAGTTGCACTATTTATCCGGACCAGATCAACCCCGCCCCAGACAGTTTTATCTCTTACCAAAAATACACAAACACCCCACAACATGGACAGTCCCCCATGAAGTTCCCCCCGGCAGACCGATTGTATCAGACTGTAACAGTGCCTCTTATAACATCTCCCAATATATTGATCATTTCCTTAACCCCCTCTCCAGGAGACACCCCAGCTTCATCAAAGACACCTACCACTTCTTAGAGATTATTAGGCCCATGGCTGTTCCGCTTCACGCTCATTTGTTTACAATAGACATCACAAGCCTTTATACCAACATTGACACAAAACTAGGACTCCAGGCAGTCCGTACCCTCATGGACAGATTCCCAGACCCAAACAGACCAGATCAAGAACTTTTGGAATTACTCACACTCTGTCTAACAAATAATGACTTTCTATTTAACAACCAACACTATCTACAGGTCAGCGGAACAGCCATGGGCCAAAGATACGCACCGTCCTATGCAAACATCTATATGGGTGAGTGGGAGCGAGAAGCCCTGGCCAAATGCCCTTTACGCCCATCACTTTACCTCCGCTTTTTAGACGACATAATAGGTATTTGGCCCCACACTATCCCTCAATTCCAGCAGTTTATAGACACACTTAATAATCATCACAAAACCATAAAAATCACACATACAATAGACACACAACAGGTTAACTTTCTCGACACTACAGTTTTTTTTCATAATACACACAACAACAATAAAATATTACTCACCAAAGTCTTCTTCAAACCAACAGATACACACGCGTTATTACATAAATCCAGCTACCATCCCAAACACACCTTCAAAGGTATAATAAAATCACAGATTATCAGATTTCACCGCATTTCATCCTTACACGCAGACTTACAAGACTCCATCCGCATTCTTTTTCATCATCTTAGACTCAGACATTATAGCAAAAGATTCCTCAGGACTATCAAAAATAGCAC
>JAIVEL010000024.1:8747337-8752337 GCA_020466265.1 Siphamia tubifer
AGGCCTAATCCACTAGACCATTTATCAGTTAAATGAGCATTGGTTAATGACACACATGCCAGTCACAGTGTGCACGCCTTTGCCCCAGTCCCCTTTCCACTACTTCCCACTTACCCGAGATAACCCATTAGATATCCTCCCCCCCAATTAATGCCAATCTCCCCACCAGGAGAGAGCAATCATAACTGACAGCTGTCATTGGCAGACAGGGGAGGGGGGGAGGAGCTTTCTCCCTTTCCCGCAAAAACCATACATTTAAATGCCCAGGGTGCCCATGACATTCTATACCAGCCTCTGAAGAAGCAACACTAGTTGCGAAACGTCAGGCTTTTTTAACTCTCGTGGTTCCCCGACACGACAGATGTCCTTTTAATGATACCTTTTTTTAAACACCGAAAGGTAATCTTTTAACCCGGACCGGCTTTGGTCCTTTTTAATTGGTTTTATTAATAAAGTTTAAGTTTTTAACTCAGTGAAGGGTTCAGTAAAACCTGCGCCTCGACTCTGCTCACTGCCTGTACCTCTGAGCTCCAGCCCACCATCAGGAGCCGGAGGACCACAGCACCAACGTGGATCCGACAGACCAGCAACAGCTGATAGCGGCCCCGCAGGAGGATCAGACAAGACCACCTGAGCGGACGGCGGCTCCACAGCGGACTCTTCTGGACCGGGAAGACCCCTTCTGGAGGAGCGGACCTGGGGCGTCCTGGGCTCAGGTAGGACCCTTCACTCATGCACACTTGTGCTTTTTTACAGGGACCGGGTTTGAGCCGGGGGACCACGGGACTAGGATTGGGCACCCTGCGCATTACGCACACACAAGATGTTACACACACACACACAAAACTACACACCGCAATCAAACACACGCCTTTCACACAGGACGGGAGGGACATACAGGGGAAAGGGCACACTCAGAACGCATACACAGACATACACTTCCACTCAGAACACCGAACCTCATAAGAACTCCACTTCTCTTACCGGACCACCTTCAGCAGAAACCAGACATATTAGCAAACTTTATTTCCGCCTCATACAGATTACACATCACCGACAGTTGCTAGAAACATGCATTTCCAACAAAACTCCCCCCGCAGGCATGCAGAGACAGGTGAACCGGCTGACATCATTTATTAAACCGGCAGCTCCTACACTAGACACTCAAAGCCAAATTACAACAAATACAGAACAGTGGTTAAATAACGTATTGGACATATTACACACACATTATACAACAACCACAACAACCACAATAACGGCTATTCGAGCCTTGAACCCAGACCCCCTGGCCCTGCAAATAGCCATTGGCTGGGCCGGGAAAAGATACAGGAATAAATTAACGGATCACACCATACATACAGTTAAACAGACATTAGCATGCACCACACATAGCCCCACCTCAGCCGGTTCACCTGTTTCAGCAGCACCCCCGATTATCCCTCTTATCCCGGCCACTACAGACACCACACACACTCAGCGGGAGAGGGATGAGACCTATCCCCCCCTTCCCAGGGCGGCAGCTCCATACAAATTGTCCTTATACCTGGGTCCGCGGAGCACCCTGGCTGAAACGGTGACGCACGTCACCTCCGCACGCAGCCACGGACTGATCCCGCCCCTCGCTCCCCGTTCAGTGGACTCACACTCTTCCACCACGTCCGATATAGCACACAGTTTGACGGCGTCCAGCCTCCCACCCAACCCTCCATCAGAGCCTCCCGGGAGGGGCGCCCCCGCCCCCTCACCCCGTTTAGTGCGCTCGGGCCGGGTCCGGCGGACCCCGGTTGAGGAAAACCTGGACCCGGTCCCCGTTACACCGGAGCCATTGGTCCCCCTGGTCCCCAGGTCTACAGAGACTGCCTCTCCCAGCACGGAGAGATTGGGGACACAGACAGACACACACAAGGACCACAACCAAATCACGACCCGTACTGGACCCATTAAACCTCCATCTACCTCATTCCAGCACAACACCAACCACTCAGCCACGCCCCCAGCAGCCCCACCCACTCAGACACAACCCAACCTTTCGGCCAAGGAACGGAAAGTGGGCGTTCAGATCCACCCCCCGCCCCAGGTAAATAACAACATATCCATACAACACATAGACCACCCCAACAATAGAACACTGATTAATTCCAATGTTGCTATAATAACCCAGGATCAAATATCTCCCCTTTCTCCACCTCCCACAGAGGGCGCGGGCGGCCGGACGAGCAGGGCGGCAGGGCAGACCCCCCATGTAAAAACAAAACAGAGTGAGGGTAATAACAACATGATGATTGGGAACCCAAGGGCCAACATGGCCGCACTGAAAACCCTATCTGAACCCTCTACTCAACCTCAACGGGGGGCCATGCCCAGCGACTGCTCTGATCCGGCCCCCGGAGCCCTTAGAACCCCTGACCCCAATCCACAAGACCCCTCAATTTTTAATCACCCACCTAAATCCAACTCCACCATAAAACCCACCTATCACCTGGCCAGACCGCACCGCAAACTGCAGGACTGGCACTTCAAACCAAGGAGGTCTGTGTTAGTGCTGGGGGACTCCAATATCAATAGAATCCCCCCTCACACCAATAACCATATTCAGCTAGACAGTTATCCGGGTGCAAATTTATACCATTTCCTAAAAATCTGTCAGAAAACCCCCATCTCCCCCACAACCAAAATTTTAATTCTCTCAATTGGATTAAACAACAAGGACCAGGACCCCAAACAGACTTCAGTCAAACAGTTGAAATCATTATACAGGTTAGCTAAAGAAACATTCCCCAACGCAGATATATACTTCCCTATCATCAACTTCTCTCCAGCACTAACACAGACCCAAAAAAACAACCTAACCATCATCAACAACACAATTATGACCCACTTTCCGTTCCTGGCCGGACTACCGCAGGACCTCTTCCGCACAGAACCGGATCACATTCACTGGACACCCACCACGGCCACTCACATCCTACAACACTGGTGCAGACTTCTAAATTTAAAAATCCACTGAACCCTAACCCGGCCCCCCCAGACAGCATTCACTCTGACCCAGACCAGTACCATAAACCGGACTCGGAGGACCAAACCTCAAGTGTCCTCAATCTCTCCAGGCTTTTCTCCCTGTCCCCGGCCCAGCGGGGTCTCCTGGAGAGGGGTTTATCATTCATCCCACGCCCCACCAAATTCGACTGGGGGGAACTTCAGGGGGACTTCCATAGATTCCACCGCCGCCTCAAAATTTTAGATCACTTTCACCCCCACTCTGACTTCACCCGGGCACCTTTCACACATCCATCCAATTGGGAACCTACAATAAACTCACTCTCAACACCCACTAAACATTTCATTTCACAGAGCAAAAGGGCCCTGCGTTCCTATAGATTAACCCAGGATATTCCTGATAATCTTTCCATCCAGGAACGCAGGGCCCTCCAGCAACTCATTCATAACCCCAACATCACCATCAAACCGGCAGACAAAGGATCCAAAACAGTCATCATGGACAGAAATCAATACTTAACAGAAGCAAATCGTCAATTATCCAATACAGCACACTATCAACCCATTCCAGAATCCATTCAACACAATACACAAACACAAATCCGTTCTATATTACAAACACTTAAAAATAAAAATTATATTAACATCAAACAGTTGCACTATTTATCCGGACCAGATCAACCCCGCCCCAGACAGTTTTATCTCTTACCAAAAATACACAAACACCCCACAACATGGACAGTCCCCCATGAAGTTCCCCCCGGCAGACCGATTGTATCAGACTGTAACAGTGCCTCTTATAACATCTCCCAATATATTGATCATTTCCTTAACCCCCTCTCCAGGAGACACCCCAGCTTCATCAAAGACACCTACCACTTCTTAGAGATTATTAGGCCCATGGCTGTTCCGCTTCACGCTCATTTGTTTACAATAGACATCACAAGCCTTTATACCAACATTGACACAAAACTAGGACTCCAGGCAGTCCGTACCCTCATGGACAGATTCCCAGACCCAAACAGACCAGATCAAGAACTTTTGGAATTACTCACACTCTGTCTAACAAATAATGACTTTCTATTTAACAACCAACACTATCTACAGGTCAGCGGAACAGCCATGGGCCAAAGATACGCACCGTCCTATGCAAACATCTATATGGGTGAGTGGGAGCGAGAAGCCCTGGCCAAATGCCCTTTACGCCCATCACTTTACCTCCGCTTTTTAGACGACATAATAGGTATTTGGCCCCACACTATCCCTCAATTCCAGCAGTTTATAGACACACTTAATAATCATCACAAAACCATAAAAATCACACATACAATAGACACACAACAGGTTAACTTTCTCGACACTACAGTTTTTTTTCATAATACACACAACAACAATAAAATATTACTCACCAAAGTCTTCTTCAAACCAACAGATACACACGCGTTATTACATAAATCCAGCTACCATCCCAAACACACCTTCAAAGGTATAATAAAATCACAGATTATCAGATTTCACCGCATTTCATCCTTACACGCAGACTTACAAGACTCCATCCGCATTCTTTTTCATCATCTTAGACTCAGACATTATAGCAAAAGATTCCTCAGGACTATCAAAAATAGCACATTGGCCAGTCTCGCTCCCACTCACCCAGATCACAACATTACAGTCACAACCCCCACCTCTGACCCCAATTCTGTACCCTATTCTAACTCCACACTGGACCCTAACTCTAACCCTAACCTTTATCTCAATTCTAATCCTAACCCTAACCTTCATTCTAACCCTAACCTCAATCCTTATTCTAACCCTAACCTTCATTCTAACCCTAATCTCAATCTCAATTCTAATCCTAACCCCAACCTTCATTCTAACCCTAACCTCAATCCCTATTCTAATCCTAACCCTAATCTTCATTCTAACCCTAACCTCAATCCCAATTCTAACCCTAACCCTAATCTTCATTCTAACCCTAACCTCAATCTTAATTCTAATCC
>JAIVEL010000024.1:8754837-8767534 GCA_020466265.1 Siphamia tubifer
TACCCGAACACCATCCAAGTGAGAGAAAAGGGGAAGAGAGACCCCCCAGACAGGAAAAGATGAAAATCTATTTAGCAGTAAAAAGAACTGATGTGAGCCAGTGCATTTGGAAGAGTCTTTTTTAAGACTGTACCAATTTAATTTTCCCCTACACCTAACCCTAACCCTAACCCTAACCCTAACCCTAACCCTAACCCTAACCCTAACCGTTGCCATGGCAACCGTTGCCATGGCAGCCAATGGTATGGCAACCAATGGAATGCCAACCGTTGCTATGGTAACCCTTGCCATGGCAACGGTTGCTATGGCAATTGGCAATTAGCATGCTAGCATTAAATTGTTAGCATTAGCATGCTAACATTAGCATGCCAGCATTAGCATTCTAGCATTAGCATTCTAGCATTAGCATGCTAGCATGTTAGCATGCTATCATGTTAGCATGTTAGCATGTTAGCATGTTAGCATGCTAACATTAGCATGCAAATATTAGCATGCTAGCATTAGCATGTTAGCATTAGCAAGCTAGCATTAGCATGCTAGCATTAGCATGCTTGCATTAGCATGCTAGCATTAGCATGCTAGCATTAGCATGCTAGCATTAGCATGCTATGGTTACGGTTGATATGGCAACCGTTGCTATGGCAACCGTTGCTATGGCATCCGTTGCTATGGCAACCGTTGCCATGGCAACCAATGGTATGGCAACCGATGGTATGGCAACCGTTGCTATGACAACCGTTGCCATGGCAACCGTTGCTATGGCAACCAATGGTATGGCAACCATTGCTATGGCAACTGTTGTATTGGCAACCGTTGCTATGGCAACCTAACATGTTAGCATGCTAGCATTAAAATATTAGCATTAGCATGCTAGCATTAGCATGCTAATGCTAGCCCTAATGCATGCTAATCAATCATGTCCAAACATTTAGGTGTGTTTTAGAACATGTTAGCATGCTAGCATTAGCATGCTAGCATTAGCACTTTTTCCCTCCAAAATCAAATTTGGTAGTAATAGATACAAATATGGAAGCGGCCCTGCCCTGGAAGAGCAATTTTATTTGGTTCGATTTCACACACTTCCCCTTGACCTAGACTTCTGAAAATTTAGATTTAGTAACATTAAGACCTTAAGTTTACACCCTGAAAATTTCATGTGTATAACTTAAAGGCTTCACGAGTTAGAACAGAATAAAGTACCATAACACTTTTTCCCTCCAAAAAAAATTTGGTAGTAATAGATACAAATATGGAAGCGGCCCTGCCCTGGAAGAGCAATTTTATTTGGGTCGATTTCACACACTTCCCCTTGACCTAGACTTCTGAAAATTTAGATTTAGTAACATTAAGACCTTATGTTTACACCCTGCAAATTTCATGTGTATAACTTAAAGCCTTCAAGAGTTAGAACAGAATAAAGTACCATAACATTTTTTCCCTCCAAAAAAAAATTTGGTAGTAATAGATACAAATCTGGAAGCGGCCCTGCCCTGGAAGAGCAATTATATTTGGGTCAATTTCACACACTAATCCTTGACCTACACTCCTGAAATTTTACATTCAGTTACTTCTAGACCTTGTGTTTACACCCTGCAAATTTCAAGTGTATAACTTAAAGGCTTCAGGAGTAGGACTGAATAAAGCGTCATGACATTTTTCCCTTCTAAATCAAATTTGGTAGTAATAGATGTAAATCTGGAATTATGGAATGTAAATGTGAAATGAGTTCATACCCTCCCATCACCTAAAGTGCTGATGGAAGGAGGCCAATGAGCAGCCTATTGCCATGGTTACGGTTGCTATGGTTACAGTTGCTATGGTAACCGTTGCCATGGTTACGGTTGCCATGGTTACGGAACAGCGGCAACAAAATCCATTGGGAGTTAAAAAAAAAATAGATAAAACCTTGATTTTCACATATGATATACACCCCTCTTGGAGCATCGGAGGACACTTTTTCCCGTATCCCTAGCTCTTTCCGTTTCCATTTTATAGCCTTTTTATTTTCAGGGGTCAAAAGGTCATCTGTATAGGAATAGATACAAATCTGGAATTTTGGAATGTAAATGTGGAAAAAGTTCATAGGTAATAGATGTAAATGTGGAATGAGTTCATACCCTCCCATCCCCTAAAGCGCTGATGGTAGGAAGGATGCCAATGAGCAGCCTACTGCAACCAGTCAGTCAAGCACTACAAGTAGAAGTATGTCCCGTGTCTCTAACCCTCTTTTTTAAGGAGTTGGCTCTGGAACAGCGCCACCGAGATGTCCTTGGAATATGTAATAGAGCTAGTTGAGACCTTTCCAATGATATATGCCCCAACTCCCCAAGTGCTTCCGTTCAAGAGATCCGCCACTTGAAAAAAATCGAAATCTCAATAGGTTAGCGCCCCCTATCTCTCGACAGAAAAGGGGTAGAAGTTTTTTTCCAAGTGGGTCTAGTAAAGCTCGGCGAGACCTTTCCGTCGATACCAAGCTCGACTTACTGCGACCAAGTATGGCAAAAAAAAGTAGGACGAACGGGGTAGAGGGCTATAAGTCCCAGAGGCCTGGCATCAGGGAAAAATCCATTGGGGGTCAAAAAAAAATATTGAGATAAAGACTTGATTTTCACATATGATATACACCCCTCTTGGAGCATTGGAGAACAGTTGTCCCCGTATCCCTAGCTCTTTCCGTTTCCATTTTATAGCCTTTTTATTTTCAGGGGTCAAAAGGTCATCTGTATAGGAATAGATACAAATCTGGAATTTTGGAATGTAAATGTGGAATAAGTTCATAGGTAATAGATGTAAATGTGAAAGAGGCCCTGGCGGCGCAAAGGGTTTGGGGGTCCTGTTTGGCCAGGCAATGCAATAGAGAGTTGGATCCACCTCTGACTCAAACCTGGCATCTCACTGAGTAAGAGTGTCGATTTTCACCACTCTGACACAACAGGAAGGGTCCCAAATTTAGCCCTGAAATCAGTAAAGTAGTCGTAATGATAATAGATGTAAATATGGAAGAGGCCTGAAACCGCAAAGGGTTTGGGGGTCCTGTTTGGCCATGCAATGGAATAGAGAGTTGGATCCACCTCTGACTCAAAACCTGGCATCTCACTGAGTAAGAGTGTCGATTTTCACCACTCTGACACAACAGGAAGGGTCCCAAATTTAGCCCTGAAATCAGTAAAGTAGTCGTAATGATAATAGATGTAAATATGGAAGAGGCCCTGAAACCGCAAAGGGTTTGGGGGTCCTGTTTGGCCATGCAATGGAATAGAGAGTTGGTTCCAACTCTGACTCAAACCTGGCATCTCACTGAGTAAGAGTGTCAATTTTCACCACTCTGACACAACAGGAAGGGTCCCAAATTTAGCCCTGAAATCAGTAAAGTAGTCGTAATGAGAATAGATGTAAATATGGAAGGGGCCCTGTCCTGGCAGAGCAATTTTATTTGGGTCGTTTTCACACACTTCCCCTTGACCTAGACTTCTGAAAATTTACATTTACTAACATTAAGACCTTATGTTTACACCCTGCAAATTTCATGTGTATAACTTAAAGCCTTCAAGAGTTAGAACAGAATAAAGTAGCATAACATTTTTTCCCTCCAAAAAAAAATTTGCTAGTAATAGATACAAATCTGGAAGCGGGCCCTGCCCTGGAAGAGCAATTTTATTTGGGTCAATTTCACACACTAATCCTTGACCTACACTCCTGAAATTTTACATTCAGTTACTTCTAGACCTTGTGTTTACACCCTGCAAATTTCAAGTGTATAACTTAAAGCCTTCAAGAGTTAGAACAGAATAAAGTACCATAACATTTTTCCCTCCAAAATCAAATTTGGTAGTAATAGATACAAATCTGGAATTATGGAATGTAAATGTGAAATAAGTTCATACCGTTGCAGTAGCAACCGTTGTCATGGCAACCGTTGCTATGGCAACCGTTGCTATGGTTACAAATTATATGTCAACCGTTGCCATGGCAATGGGCAATTAGCATGCTAGCATTAGCATGCTAGCATTAGCATGCTAGCATGTTAGCTTGTTAACATGTTAGCATGTTAACATGCTAGCATTAGCATGCTAGCATTAGCATGCTAGCATTAGCATGCTAGCATTAGCATGCTAGCATTAGCATGCTAGCATTAGCATGCTAGCATTAGCATGTTAGCATTAGCATGTTAGCATTAGCATGTTAGCATTAGCATGTTAGCATTAGCATGTTAGCATTAGCATGTTAGCATTAGCATGCTAGCATTAGCATGCTAGCATTAGGCATGCTAGCATTAGCATGCTAGCATTAGCATGCTAGCATTAGCATGCTAGCATTAGCATGCTAGCATGTTAAAATGTTAGCATGTTAGCATGTTAACATGTTAGCATTAGCATGCTAGCATTAGCATGCTAGCATTAGGATGCCAATGGTATGGCAACCATTGCTATGGCAACCGTTGCCATGGCAACCGTTGCTATGGCAACCGTTGCTATGGCAACCAATGGTATGGCAACCGTTGCTATGGCAACCGTTGCTATGGCAACCGTTGCTATGGCAACTGTTGCTATGGCAACCGTTGCGATGGCAACAGTTGCTATGGTTACGGTTGCTATGGCAACTGTTGCTATGGCAACTGTTGTCTTGGCAACCGTTGCTATGTCAACCGTTGTCATGGCAACGGTTGCTATGGCAACCAATGGTATGGCAACCGTTGCCATGGCAACTCTAACCCTTTTATCCTGCATGTTGTGGTTTTATTTCCCTTCTGCCCCCCTCTCTCCTCTTCTCAGTTTTTTTTCTCTCTCCCCCCTCCCACTCCCCCTTCCTCTACACACATTCATATGTCCACCACACATAGAGAATTAGTTAACACACAGACAGCTATATGTTTATATTTATAGAATTTCTTTATGTATGATTTATTATTTATTCTACCTAGCACTTATTTAATCCTCTTCTCCCGATCTGGCGTCAATTTTGCTGCACGCGACGCTGCGCTGGGGAGGACCCATCCACAGGCTTTTTCTGACTTAGGACGGGGGGTTTCCCACCCCATATCCTTGCCCCACTCTCCCCCAATACGGGGACGCTGGATCCCCTGGGACCCGGTTTCAGGACGGGGACTGAGCCCTCCCACTGATTCTTCAACACAACACCAGGAGGAATAAACAGATCCCCCCACTCATATAAACATTCATTTCACAGGAGAAGCACTTTTTAGGGGGGATTTCCTGGAACGTAGGCCAGTGCCTTTAAGGGCCACTTTGGCACATTCTGTAAGCCGAACCCTAACCCTAAAACCTAACCCTAACCCTAACCCTAGAGAGGGTCTAGATAAGGTTTCAGGGGCTCTTAGAGGGTCTAAAAGCATGCAGATGGCTAGAAAGGGTTTAAATAACGTTTCATGAGCTTAGAGGGGGTATAAATACGGCTTTGGGGCCTAGAGGGGGTCTAAATAAGTTTTGAGGGTCCTTTGAGAGAGTATAAATAAGACTTCACGCCCAATATATGGTCTAAATAAGGTTTCAGGGATCTTGACAGGGTCTACATAAGGTTCCATTGAAATCAGGGTCAGCTCTGCATATAGGCAATATAGGCAGGCGCCTAGAGAAGGTCTAAATAAGGTTTCAGGGGCATTTAGAGGTCCTAAAAGCATGCAGATGGCTAGAAAGGGTTTAAATAAGGTTTCAGGAGCTTAGAGGGGGTATAAATAAGGCTTTTGGGGCCTAGAGGGGGTCTAAATAAGTTTTGAGGGTCTTTGAGAGTGTATAAATAAGACTTCACGGCCCAATATATGGTCTAAATAAGGTTTCAGGGATCTTGACAGGGTCTACATAAGGTTCCATTGAAATCAGGGTCAGCTCTGCATATAGGCAATATAGGCAGGCGCCTAGAGAGGGTCTAAATAAGGTTTCAGGGGCATTTAGAGGGTCTAAAAGCATGCAGATGGCTAGAAAGGGTTTAAATAAGGTTTCAGGAGCTTAGAGGGGGTATAAATACGGCTTTGGGGGCCTAGAGGGGGTATAAATAAGTTTTGATGGTATTTGAGAGTGTATAAATAAGGCTTCAGGGTCCAATATATGGTCTAAATAAGGTTTCAGGGATCTTAACAGGGTCTACATAAGGCTCCATTGAAAACAGGGTCAGCTCTGCATATAGGCAATATAGGCAGGCGCCTAGAGAGGGTCTAAATAAGGTTTCAGGGGCCTTTGGAGGGTCTAAAAGCATGCAGATGGCTAGAAAGGGTTTAAATAAGGTTTCAGGAGCTTTGAGGGGGTATAAATAAGGCTTTGGGGGCCTAGAGGGGGTCTAAATAAGTTTTGAGGGTATTTGAGAGTGTATAAATAAAGCTTCAGGGTCCCAATAGATGGTCTAAATAAGGTTTGAGGGGCCTTGACAGGGTCTACATAAGGCTCCATTGAAATCAGGGTCAGCTCTGCATATAGGGCAATATAGGCAGGCACCTAGAGAAGGTCTAAATAAGGTTTTAGGGCATTTAAAGGGTCTAAAAGCATGCAGATGGCTAGAAAGGGTTTAAATAAGGTTTCAGGAGCTTAGAGGGGGTATAAATACGGCTTTGGGGGCCTACAGGGGGTATAAATAAGTTTTGAGGGTATTTGAGAGTGTATAAATAAGACTTCAGGGTCCAATATATGGTCTAAATAAGGTTTCAGGGATCTTAACAGGGTCTACATAAGGCTCCATTGAAATCAGGGTCAGCTCTGCAAATAGGCAATATAGGCAGGCGCCTAGAGAGGTCTAAATAAGGTTTCAGGGGCATTTAGAGGGTCTAAAAGCATGCAGATGGCTAGAAAGGGTTTAAATAAGGTTTCAGGAGCTTAGAGGGGGTATAAAATACGGCTTTGGGGGCCTAGAGGGGGTCTAAATAAGTTTTGATGGTATTTGAGAGTGTATAAATAAGACTTCAAGGCCCAATATATGGTCTAAATAAGGTTTCAGGGATCTTGACAGGGTCTACATAAGGTTCCATTGAAATCAGGGTCAGCACTGCATATAGGCAATATAGGCAGGCGCCCTAGAGAGGGTCTAAATAAGGTTTCAGGGGCATTTAGAGGGTCTAAAAGCATGCAGATGGCTAGAAAGGGTTTAAATAAGGTTTCAGGAGCTTAGAGGGGGTATAAATAAGGCTTTGGGGGCCTAGAGGGGGTCTAAATAAGTTTTGAGGGTATTTGAGAGTGTATAAATAAGGCTTCAGGGTCCAATATATGGTCTAAATAAGGTTTCAGGGATCTTAACAGGGTCTACATAAGGCTCCATTGAAAACAGGGTCAGCTCTGCATATAGGCAATATAGGCAGGCGCCTAGAGAAGGTCTAAATAAGGTTTTTAGGGGCATTTAAAGGGTCTAAAAGCATGCAGATGGCTAGAAAGGGTTTAAATAAGGTTTCAGGAGCTTAGAGGGGGTATAAATACGGCTTTGGGGGCCTACAGGGGGTATAAATAAGTTTTGAGGGAATTTGAGAGTGTATAAATAAGGCTTCAGGGTCCAATATATGGTCTAAATAAGGTTTCAGGGATCTTAACAGGGTCTACATAAGACTCCATTGAAATCAGGGTCAGCTCTGCAAATAGGCAATATAGGCAGGCGCCTAGAGAAGGTCTAAATAAGGTTTCAGGGGCCCTTTGGAGGGTCTAAAAGCATGCAGATGGCTAGAAAGGGTTTAAATAAGGTTTCAGGAGCTTAGAGGGGATATAAATAAGGTCTTTGTGGCCTAGAGGGGGTCTAAATAAGTTTTGAGGTTCTTTGAGAGAGTATAAATAAGACTTCACGACCCAATATA
The DNA here is from genome assembly GCA_020466265.1 of Siphamia tubifer. Lineage (NCBI taxonomy): Eukaryota > Metazoa > Chordata > Actinopteri > Kurtiformes > Apogonidae > Siphamia > Siphamia tubifer. The sequence continues at coordinate 8,762,621 of JAIVEL010000024.1, forward strand.
TGGTCTAAATAAGGTTTCAGGGATCTTGACAGGGTCTACATAAGGTTCCATTGAAATCAGGGTCAGCTCTGCATATAGGCAATATAGGCAGGCGCCTAGAGAGGGTCTAAATAAGTGTTTCAGGGGCTCTTAGAGGGTCTAAAAGCATGCAGATGGCTAGAAAGGGTTTAAATAACGTTTCATGAGCTTAGAGGGGGTATAAATACGGCTTTGGGGGCCTAGAGGGGGTCTAAATAAGTTTTGAGGGTCTTTGAGAGGGTATAAATAAGACTTCACGACCCAATATATGGTCTAAATAAGGTTTCAGGGATCTTGACAGGGTCTACATAAGGTTCCATTGAAATCAGGGTCAGCTCTGCATATAGGCAATATAGGCAGGCGCCTAGAGAGGGTCTAAATAAGGTTTCAGGGGCTCTTAGAGGGTCTAAAAGCATGCAGATGGCTAGAAAGGGTTTAAATAACGTTTCATGAGCTTAGAGGGGGTATAAATACGGCTTTGGGGGCCTAGAGGGGGTCTAAATAAGTTTTGAGGGTCTTTGAGAGAGTATAAATAAGACTTCACGGCCCAATATATGGTCTAAATAAGGTTTCAGGGATCTTGACAGGGTCTACATAAGGTTCCATTGAAATCAGGGTCAGCTCTGCATATAGGCATATAGGCAGGCGCCTAGAGAAGGTCTAAATAAGGTTTCAGGGGCATTTAGAGGTCCTAAAAGCATGCAGATGGCTAGAAAGGGTTTAAATAAGGTTTCAGGAGCTTAGAGGGGGTATAAATAAGGCTTTTGGGGCCTAGGGGGGGTCTAAATAAGTTTTGAGGGTCTTTGAGAGAGTATAAATAAGACTTCAGGGTCCAATATATGGTTTAAAGAAGGTTTGAGGGGCCTTGACAGGGTCTACATAAGGCTCCATTGAAATCAGGGTCAGCTCTGCAAATAGGCAATATAGGCAGGCGCCTAGAGAAGGTCTAAATAAGGTTTCAGGGGCCTTTGGAGGGTCTAAAAGCATGCAGATGGCTAGAAAGGGTTTAAATAAGGTTTCAGGAGCTTAGAGGGGATATAAATAAGGTCTTTGTGGCCTAGAGGGGGTCTAAATAAGTTTTGAGGTTCTTTGAGAGAGTATAAATAAGACTTCACGACCCAATATATGGTCTAAATAAGGTTTCAGGGATCTTGACAGGGTCTACATAGGTTCCATTGAAATCAGGGTCAGCTCTGCATATAGGCAATATAGACAGGCGCCTAGAGAGGGTCTAAATAAGGTTTCAGGGGCTCTTAGAGGGTCTAAAAGCATGCAGATGGCTAGAAAGGGTTTAAATAACGTTTCATGAGCTTAGAGGGGGTATAAATACGGCTTTGGGGGCCTAGAGGGGGTCTAAATAAGTTTGAGGGTCTTTGAGAGAGTATAAATAAGACTTCACGGCCCAATATATGGTCTAAATAAGGTTTCAGGGATCTTGACAGGGTCTACATAAGGTTCCATTGAAATCAGGGTCAGCTCTGCATATAGGCAATATAGGCAGGCGCCTAGAAAGGGTCTAAATAAGGTTTCAGGGGCTCTTAGAGGGTCTAAAAGCATGCAGATGGCTAGAAAGGGTTTAAATAACGTTTCATGAGCTTAGAAGGGGTATAAATACGGCTTGGGGGCCTAGAGGGGGTCTAAATAAGTTTTGAGGGTCTTTGAGAGAGTATAAATAAGACTTCACGGCCCAATATATGGTCTAAATAAGGTTTCAGGGATCTTGACAGGGTCTACATAAGGTTCCATTGAAATCAGGGTCAGCTCTGCATATAGGCAATATAGGCAGGCGCCTAGAGAAGGTCTAAATAAGGTTTCAGGGGCCTTTGGAGGGTCTAAAAGCATGCAGATGGCTAGAAAGGGTTTAAATAACGTTTCATGAGCTTAGAGGGGGAATAAATACGGCTTTGGGGGCCTAGAGGGGGTCTAAATAAGTTTTGAGGGTCTTTGAGAGAGTATAAATAAGACTTCACGGCCCAATATATGGTCTAAATAAGGTTTCAGGGATCTTGACAGGTCTACATAAGGTTCCATTGAAATCAGGGTCAGCTCTGCATATAGGCAATATAGGCAGGCGCCTAGAGAGGGTCTAAATAAGGTTTCAGGGGCTCTTAGAGGGTCTAAAAGCATGCAGATGGCTAGAAAGGGTTTAAATAACGTTTCATGAGCTTAGAGGGGGTATAAATACGGCTTGGGGGCCTAGAGGGGGTCTAAATAAGTTTTGAGGGTCTTTGAGAGAGTATAAATAAGACTTCACGGCCCAATATATGGTCTAAATAAGGTTTCAGGGATCTTGACAGGGTCTACATAAGGTTCCATTGAAATCAGGGTCAGCTCTGCATATAGGCAATATAGGCAGGCGCCTAGAGAAGGTCTAAATAAGGTTTCAGGGGCATTTAGAGGTCCTAAAAGCATGCAGATGGCTAGAAAGGTTTAAATAAGGTTTCAGGAGCTTAGAGGGGGTATAAATAAGGCTTTTGGGGCCTAGGGGGGGGTCTAAATAAGTTTTTGAGGGTCTTTGAGAGAGTATAAATAAGACTTCAGGGTCCAATATATGGTCTAAATAAGGTTTCAGGGATCTTGACAGGGTCTACATAAGGTTCCATTGAAATCAGGGTCAGCTCTGCATATAGGCAATATAGGCAGGCGCCTAGAGAGGGTCTAAATAAGGTTTCAGGGGCATTTAGAGGGTCTAAAAGCATGCAGATGGCTAGAAAGGGTTTAAATAAGGTTTCAGGAGCTTAGAGGGGGTATAAATACGGCTTTGGGGGCCTAGAGGGGGTATAAATAAGTTTTGATGGTATTTGAGAGTGTATAAATAAGGCTTCAGGGTCCAATATATGGTCTAAATAAGGTTTTCAGGGATCTTAACAGGGTCTACATAAGGCTCCATTGAAATCAGGGTCAGCTCTGCAAATAGGCAATATAGGCAGGCGCCTAGAGAAGGTCTAAATAAGGTTTCAGGGGCCTTTGGAGGGTCTAAAAGCATGCAGATGGCTAGAAAGGGTTTAAATAAGGTTTCAGGAGCTTAGAGGGGATATAAATAAGGTCTTTGTGGCCTAGAGGGGGTCTAAATAAGTTTGAGGTTCTTTGAGAGAGTATAAATAAGACTTCACGACCCAATATATGGTCTAAATAAGGTTTCAGGGATCTTGACAGGGTCTACATAAGGTTCCATTGAAATCAGGGTCAGCTCTGGCATATAGGCAATATAGGCAGGCGCCTAGAGAGGGTCTAAATAAGGTTTCAGGGGCTCTTAGAGGGTCTAAAAGCATGCAGATGGCTAGAAAGGGTTTAAATAACGTTTCATGAGCTTAGAGGGGGTATAAATACGGCTTTGGGGGCCTAGAGGGGGGTCTAAATAAGTTTTGAGGGTCTTTGAGAGAGTATAAATAAGACTTCACGGCCCAATATATGGTCTAAATAAGGTTTCAGGGATCTTGACAGGGTCTACATAAGGTTCCATTGAAATCAGGGTCAGCTCTGCATATAGGCAATATAGGCAGGCGCCTAGAGAAGGTCTAAATAAGGTTTCAGGGGCATTTAGAGGTCTAAAAGCATGCAGATGGCTAGAAAGGGTTTAAATAAGGTTTCAGGAGCTTAGAGGGGGTATAAATAAGGCTTTTGGGGCCTAGGGGGGGTCTAAATAAGTTTTGAGGGTCTTTGAGAGAATATAAATAAGACTTCAGGGTCCAATATATGGTTTAAAGAAGGTTTGAGGGGCCTTGACAGGGTCTACATAAGGCTCCATTGAAATCAGGGTCAGCTCTGCAAATAGGCAATATAGGCAGGCGCCTAGAGAAGGTCTAAATAAGGTTTCAGGGGCCCTTTGGAGGGTCTAAAAGCATGCAGATGGCTAGAAAGGGTTTAAATAAGGTTTCAGGAGCTTAGAGGGGATATAAATAAGGTCTTTGTGGCCTAGAGGGGGTCTAAATAAGTTTTGAGGTTCTTTGAGAGAGTATAAATAAGACTTCACGACCCAATATATGGTCTAAATAAGGTTTCAGGGATCTTGACAGGGTCTACATAAGGTTCCATTGAAATCAGGGTCAGCTCTGCATATAGGCAATATAGACAGGCGCCTAGAGAGGGTCTAAATAAGGTTTCAGGGGCTCTTAGAGGGTCTAAAAGCATGCAGATGGCTAGAAAGGGTTTAAATAACGTTTCATGAGCTTAGAGGGGTATAAATACGGCTTTGGGGGCCTAGAGGGGGTCTAAATTAAGTTTTGAGGGTCTTTGAGAGAGTATAAATAAGACTTCACGGCCCAATATATGGTCTAAATAAGGTTTCAGGGATCTTGACAGGTCTACATAAGGTTCCATTGAAATCAGGGTCAGCTCTGCATATAGGCAATATAGGCAGGCGCCTAGAGAGGGTCTAAATAAGGTTTCAGGGGCTCTTAGAGGGTCTAAAAGCATGCAGATGGCTAGAAAGGGTTTAAATAACGTTTCATGAGCTTAGAGGGGTATAAATACGGCTTTGGGGGCCTAGAGGGGGTCTAAATAAGTTTTGAGGGTCTTTGAGAGAGTATAAATAAGACTTCACGGCCCAATATATGGTCTAAATAAGGTTTCAGGGATCTTGACAGGGTCTACATAAGGTCCATTGAAATCAGGGTCAGCTCTGCATATAGGCAATATAGGCAGGCCGCCTAGAGAAGGTCTAAATAAGGTTTTCAGGGGCAATTTAGAGGTCCTAAAAGCATGCAGATGGCTAGAAAGGGTTTAAATAAGGTTTCAGGAGCTTAGAGGGGGTATAATAAGGCTTTTGGGGCCTAGGCGGGGTCTAAATAAGTTTTGAGGGTCTTTGAGAGAGTATAAATAAGACTTCAGGGTCCAATATATGGTCTAAATAAGGTTTCAGGGATCTTGACAGGGTCTACATAAGGTTCCATTGAA
>JAIVEL010000024.1:8775134-8802889 GCA_020466265.1 Siphamia tubifer
CTAAAATGAAAATGCTAGCATGCTAATGATAGCATGCTAATGCTAGCATGTTAATTCCACATTTACATCTATATTCCAAATTCCATATTCCACATTTACATCTATATTCCACATTCCACATTTGTATCTATATAGTGAATTCCACAATTCCACATTTGTATCTATATAGTGAATTCCACATTCCACATTTGTATCTATATTCCACATTCCACATTTGTATCTATATTCCACAATTCCACATTTGTATCTATATAGTGAATTCCACAATTCCACATTTGTATCTATATTCCAAATTCCACATTCCACATTTGTATCTATATTCCACATTCCACATTTGTATCTATATAGTGAATTCCACAATTCCACATTTGTATCTATATTCCAAATTCCACATTCCACATTTGTATCTATATTCCACATTCCACATTTGTATCTATATTCACACATTCCACATTTGTATCTATATAGTGAATTCCACAATTCCACATTTGTATCTATATTCCAAATTCCACATTCCACATTTGTATCTATATTCCACATTCCACATTTGTATCTATATAGTGCATTCCACAATTCCACATTTGTATCTATATTCCAAATTCCACATTCCACATTTGTATCTATATTCCACATTCCACATTTGTATCTATATTCACACATTCCACATTTGTATCTATATAGTGAATTCCACAATTCCACATTTGTATCTATATTCCAAATTCCACATTCCACATTTGTATCTATATTCCACATTCCACATTTGTATCTATATAGTGCATTCCACAATTCCACATTTGTATCTATATTCCAAATTCCACATTCCACATTTGTATCTATATTCCACATTCCACATTTGTATCTATATTCATACATTCCACATTTGTATCTATATAGTGAATTCCACAATTCCACATTTGTATCTATATTCCAAATTCCACATTCCACATTTGTATCTATATTCCACATTCCACATTTGTATCTATATAGTGCATTCCACAATTCCACATTTGTATCTATATTCCAAATTCCACATTCCACATTTGTATCTATATTCCACATTCCACATTTGTATCTATATTCATACATTCCACATTTGTATCTATATAGTGAATTCCACAATTCCACATTTGTATCTATATTCCAAATTCCACATTCCACATTTGTATCTATATTCCACATTCCACATTTGTATCTATATAGTGCATTCCACAATTCCACATTTGTATCTATATTCCAAATTCCACATTCCACATTTGTATCTATATTCCACATTCCACATTTGTATCTATATTCACACATTCCACATTTGTATCTATATAGTGAATTCCACAATTCCACATTTGTATCTATATTCCAAATTCCACATTCCACATTTGTATCTATATTCCACATTCCACATTTGTATCTATATAGTGCATTCCACAATTCCACATTTGTATCTATATTCCAAATTCCACATTCCACATTTGTATCTATATTCCACATTCCACATTTGTATCTATATTCATACATTCCACATTTGTATCTATATAGTGAATTCCACAATTCCACATTTGTATCTATATTCCAAATTCCACATTCCACATTTGTATCTATATTCCACATTCCACATTTGTATCTATATAGTGCATTCCACAATTCCACATTTGTATCTATATTCCAAATTCCACATTCCACATTTGTATCTATATTCCACATTCCACATTTGTATCTATATTCACACATTCCACATTTGTATCTATATAGTGAATTCCACAATTCCACATTTGTATCTATATTCCAAATTCCACATTCCACATTTGTATCTATATTCCACATTCCACATTTGTATCTATATTCACACATTCCACATTTGTATCTATATAGTGAATTCCACAATTCCACATTTGTATCTATATAGTGAATTCCACATTCCACATTTACATCTATATTCCAAATTCCAAATTCCAATCACATATTCCATATTCCAACTCCATATTCATAATTACACCTTCATGGTGCTCAAAGCGCTTCACATTTGCTTCACAATCACCCATTCACAGTGTCTTGCCCAAGGACACTTTGACATGTGGACTGCCACAGCCGGGACGCGAACCGCCAACCTCTCGGTCCGTAGTAGACCAAGAGGTTGGCGGTTCGCGTCCCGGCTGTGGCAGATTGAGCCGCCGCCGTCTAAAAGCGCCACATAGATGTCCTTGACATATGTAATAGAGCTAGTTGAGACCATTCCACTTATACCTGTCCCAAATCCCTAAACGCTTCCGTTAGCCCAAATTCCAAAACAGAATCCACATTCCACATTTGTATCTATATAGTGAATTCCACAATTCCACATTTGTATCTATATAGTGAATTCCACATTCCACATTTACATCTATATTCCAAATTCCAAATTCCAATTACATATTCCATATTCCAACTCCATATTCATAATTACACCTTCATGGTGCTCAAAGCGCTTCACATTTGCTTCACAATCACCCATTCACAGTGTCTTGCCCAAGGACACTTTGACATGTGGACTGCCACAGCCGGGACGCGAACCGCCAACCTCTCGGTCCGTAGTAGACCAAGAGGTTGGCGGTTCGCGTCCCGGCTGTGGCAGATTGAGCCGCCGCCTTCTAAAAGCGCCACATAGATGTCCTTGACATATGTAATAGAGCTAGTTGAGACCATTTCACTTATACCTGTCCCAAATCCCTAAACGCTTCCGTTAGCCCAAATTCCAAAACAGAATCCACATTCCACATTTGTATCTATATAGTGAATTCCACAATTCCACATTTGTATCTATATAGTGAATTCCACATTCCACATTTACATCTATATTCCAAATTCCAAATTCCAATTACATATTCCATATTCCAACTCCATATTCATAATTACACCTTCATGGTGCTCAAAGCACTTCACATTTGCTTCACAATCACCCATTCACAGTGTCTTGCCCAAGGACACTTTGACATGTGGACTGCCACAGCCGGGACGCGAACCGCCAACCTCTCGGTCCGTAGTAGACCAAGAGGTTGGCGGTTCGCGTCCCGGCTGTGGCAGATTGAGCCGCCGCCGTCTAAAAGCGTTAGGCAACCGTTGCCATGGCAACCGTTGCTATGGCAACCATTGCTATGGCAACCGTTGCCAATGCAACCGTTGCCATGGCAACCAATGGTATGGCAACCGTTGCTATGGCAACCGTTGCCATGGCAACCGTTGCTATGGCAACCAATGGTATTGGCAACCAATGGTATTGGCAACCGTTGCTATGGCAACCTAACATGTTAGCATGCTAGTATTAGCATGCTAGCATTAGCATATTAGCATTAACATGCTAGAATTAGCATGTTAGCATTATCATATTGCATTAGCATGCTAGCATTAGCATGCTAGCATTAGCATGCTAACATTAGCATACTGAATTCAGCATGCTAGCATTAGCATGTAAGCATTAGCATGTTAGCATGTTAGCATGTTAGCATATTAGCATGTTAGCATGTAAGCATGTTAGCATTAGCATGTTAGCATTAGCATGTTAGCATTAGCATGTTAGCATTAGCATGTTAGCATTAGCATGTTAGCATTAGCATGTTAGCATTAGCATGTTAGCATTAGCATGTTAGCATTAGCATGTTAGCATTAGCATGTTAGCATTAGCATGTTAGCATTAGCATGTTAGCATTAGCATGTTAGCATTAGCATGTTAGCATTAGCATGTTAGCATTAGCATGTTAGCATTAGCATGTTAGCATTAGCATATTAGCATTAGCATGTTAGCATTAGCATGTTAGAATTAGCATGTTAGCATTAGCATGTTAGCATTAGCATGCTATCATTAGCATGTTAGCATTAGCATGTTAGCATTAGCATGCTAGCATTAGCATGCTAGCATTAGCATGCTAGCTTTAGCATGCTAGCATTAGCATGCTAGCATTAACTTGCTATGGTACGGTTGATATGGCAACCGTTGCAATGGCAACCGTTGCTATGGCAACTGTCGTCATGGCAACCGTTGCTATGGCAACCGGTGGTATGGCAACCATTGCTATGGCAACCGTTGCCATGGCAACCGTTGCTATGGCAACCAATGGTATGGCAACCGTTGCTATGGCAACCGTTGCTATGGCAACCAATGGTATGGCAACTGTTGTCATGGCAACCGTTGCTATGGCAACCAATGGTATGGCAACCATTACTATGGCAACCGTTGCCATGGCAACCAATGGTATGGCAACCATTACTATGGCAACCGTTGCTATGGCAACCGTTGCTATGGCAACCGTTGCTATGTCAACTGTTGTATTGGCAACCGTTGCTATGGCAACCATTGCTATGGCAACCGTTGCTATGGCAACCGTTGCCATGGCAACCGTTGCTATGGCAACCGTTGCCATGGCAACCGTTGCTATGGCAACCAATGTTATGGCAACCATTGCTATGGCAACCGTTGCCAATGCAACCGTTGCCATGGCAACCAATGGTATGGCAACCGTTGCTATGGCAACCGTTGCCATGGCAACCGTTGCTATGGCAACCAATGGTATTGGCAACCAATGGTATTGGCAACCGTTGCTATGGCAACCTAACATGTTAGCATGCTAGTATTAGCATGCTAGCATTAGCATATTAGCATTAACATGCTAGAATTAGCATGTTAGCATTATCATATTGCATTAGCATGCTAGCATTAGCATGCTAGCTTTAGCATGCTAACATTAGCATACTGAATTCAGCATGCTAGCATTAGCATGTAAGCATTAGCATGTTAGCATGTTAGCATGTTAGCATGTTAGCATATTAGCATGTTAGCATGTAAGCATGTTAGCATTAGCATGTTAGCATTAGCATGTTAGCATTAGCATGTTAGCATTAGCATGTTAGCATTAGCATGTTAGCATTAGCATGTTAGCATTAGCATGTTAGCATTAGCATGTTAGCATTAGCATGTTAGCATTAGCATGTTAGCATTAGCATGTTAGCATTAGCATGTTAGCATTAGCATGTTAGCATTAGCATGTTAGCATTAGCATGTTAGCATTAGCATGTTAGCATTAGCATGTTAGCATTAGCATGTTAGCATTAGCATGTTAGCATTAGCATATTAGCATTAGCATGTTAGCATTAGCATGTTAGAATTAGCATGTTAGCATTAGCATGTTAGCATTAGCATGCTATCATTAGCATGTTAGCATTAGCATGTTAGCATTAGCATGCTAGCATTAGCATGCTAGCATTAGCATGCTAGCTTTAGCATGCTAGCATTAGCATGCTAGCATTAACTTGCTATGGTACGGTTGATATGGCAACCGTTGCAATGGCAACCGTTGCTATGGCAACTGTCGTCATGGCAACCGTTGCTATGGCAACCGGTGGTATGGCAACCATTGCTATGGCAACCGTTGCCATGGCAACCGTTGCCATGGCAACCGTTGCTATGGCAACCAATGGTATGGCAACCGTTGCTATGGCAACCGTTGCTATGGCAACCAATGGTATGGCAACTGTTGTCATGGCAACCGTTGCTATGGCAACCAATGGTATGGCAACCATTACTATGGCAACCGTTGCCATGGCAACCAATGGTATGGCAACCATTACTATGGCAACCGTTGCTATGGCAACCGTTGCTATGGCAACCGTTGCTATGTCAACTGTTGTATTGGCAACCGTTGCTATGGCAACCATTGCTATGGCAACCGTTGCTATGGCAACCGTTGCCATGGCAACCGTTGCTATGGCAACCGTTGCCATGGCAACCGTTGCTATGGCAACCAATGTTATGGCAACCATTGCTATGGCAACCGTTGCCATGGCAACCGTTGCTATGGCAACTGTTGCTATGTCAATGGTTGCTGTGGCAACCGTTGCCATGGCAACCATAGCTATGTCAACGGTTGCTGTGGCAACCGTTGCCGTGGCAACCGTTGCTATGGCAACCGTTGCTATGGCAACCGTTGCTATGGCAACCGTTGCTATGGCAACCAATGTTATGGCAACCATAGCTATGGCAACCGTTGCCATGGCAACCGTTGCTATGGCAACCAATGTTATGGCAACCATTGCTATGGCAACCATTGCCATGGCAACCGTTGCTATGGCAACCAATGTTATGGCAACCATTGCCATGGCAACTGTTGCTATGGCAACCAATGTTATGGCAACCATTGCTATGGCAACCGTTGCCATGGCAACGGTTTCTATGGCAACCTAACATGTTAGCATGCTAGTATTAGCATGCTAGCATTAGCATGTAAGCATTAGCATGCTAGCATTAGCATGCTAGCATTAGCATGCTAGCATTAGCATGCTAACATTAGCATGCTAACATTAGCATACTAAATTAAGCATGCTAGCATTAGCATGTTAGCATTAGCATGTTAGCATGTTAGCATGTTAGCATGTTAGCATATTAGCATATTAGCATGTTAGCATGTTAGCATGTAAGCATGTTAGCATTAGCATGTTAGCATTAGCATGCTAGCATTAGCATGTTAGCATTAGCATGTTAGCATTAGCATGCTAGCATTAGCATGCTAGCATTAGCATGCTAGCATTAGCATGCTAGCATGCTATGGTACGGTTGATATGGCAACCGTTGTCATGGCAACCGTTGCTATGGCAACCGTTGCTATGGCAACCGTTGCTATGGCAACCGTTGCTATGGCAACCAATGGTATGGCAACCAATGGTATGGCAACCATTGCTATGGCAACCGTTGCCATGGCAACCGTTGATATGGCAACCAATGGTATGGCAACCATTGCCATGGCAACTGTTGCCATGGCAACCAATGTTATGGCAACCGTTGCCATGGCAACCGTTGATATGGCAACCAATGGTATGGCAACCATTGCCATGGCAACCGTTGCCATGGCAACCAATGTTATGGCAACCATTGCTATGGCAACCGTTGCCATGGCAACCATTGCTATGGCAACCGTTGCCATGGCAACCATTGCTATGGCAACCAATGTTATGGCAACCATTGCTATGGCAACCGTTGCCATGGCAACCGTTGCTATGGCAACCAATGTTATGGCAACCATTGCTATGGCAACCGTTGCTATGGCAACCAATGGTATTGGCAACCGTTGCTATGGCAACCTAACATGTTAGCATGCTAGTATTAGCATGCTAGCATTAGCATATTAGCATTAGCATGCTAGCATTAGCATGCTAGCATTAGCACTTTTTCCCTCCAAAATCAAATTTGGTAGTAATAGATACAAATATGGAAGCGGCCCTGCCTTGGAAGAGCAATTTTATTTGGGTCGATTTCACACACTTCCCCTTGACCTAGACTTCTGAAAATTTAGATTTAGTAACATTAAGACCTTAAGTTTACACCCTGAAAATTTCATGTGTATAACTTAAAGGCTTCACGAGTTAGAACAGAATAAAGTACCATAACACTTTTTCCCTCCCAAAAAAAATTTGCTAGTAATAGATACAAATATGGAAGCGGCCCTGCCCTGGAAGAGCAATTTTATTTGGTTCGATTTCACACCCTTCCCCTTGACCTAGACTTCTGAAAATTTAGATTTAGTAACATTAAGACCTTAAGTTTACACCCTGAAAATTTCATGTGTATAACTTAAAGGCTTCACGAGTTAGAACAGAATAAAGTACCATAACACTTTTTCCCTCCAAAAAAAATTTGGTAGTAATAGATACAAATATGGAAGCGGCCCTGCCCTGGAAGAGCAATTTTATTTGGGTCGATTTCACACACTTCCCCTTGACCTAGACTTCTGAAAATTTAGATTTAGTAACATTAAGACCTTATGTTTACACCCTGCAAATTTCATGTGTATAACTTAAAGCCTTCAAGAGTTAGAACAGAATAAAGTACCATAACATTTTTTCCCTCCAAAAAAAAATTTGGTAGTAATAGATACAAATCTGGAAGCGGCCCTGCCCTGGAAGAGCAATTATATTTGGGTCAATTTCACACACTAATCCTTGACCTACACTCCTGAAATTTTATATTCAGTTACTTCTAGACCTTGTGTTTACACCCTGCAAATTTCAAGTGTATAACTTAAAGGCTTCAGGAGTAGGACTGAATAAAGCGTCATGACATTTTTCCCTTCTAAATCAAATTTGGTAGTAATAGATGTAAATCTGGAATTATGGAATGTAAATGTGAAATGAGTTCATACCCTCCCATCACCTAAAGTGCTGATGGAAGGAGGCCAATGAGCAGCCTATTGCCATGGTTACGGTTGCTATGGTTACAGTTGCTATGGTAACCGTTGCCGCCATGGTTACGGTTGCCATGGTTACGGAACAGCGGCAACAAAATCCATTGGGAGTTAAAAAAAAAATAGATAAAACCTTGATTTTCACATATGATATACACCCCTCTTGGAGCATCGGAGGACACTTTTTCCCGTATCCCTAGCTCTTTCCGTTTCCATTTTATAGCCTTTTTATTTTCAGGGGTCAAAAGGTCATCTGTATAGGAATAGATACAAATCTGGAATTTTGGAATGTAAATGTGGAAAAAGTTCATAGGTAATAGATGTAAATGTGGAATGAGTTCATACCCTCCCATCCCCTAAAGCGCTGATGGTAGGAAGGATGCCAATGAGCAGCCTACTGCAACCAGTCAGTCAAGCACTACAAGTAGAAGTATGTCCCGTGTCTCTAACCCTCTTTTTTAAGGAGTTGGTTCTGGAACAGCGCCACCGAGATGTCCTTGGAATATGTAATAGAGCTAGTTGAGACCTTTCCAATGATATATGCCCCAACTCCCCAAGTGCTTCCGTTCAAGAGATACGCCACTTGAAAAAAATCGAAATCTCAATAGGTTAGCGCCCCCTAGCTCTCGACAGAAAAGGGGTAGAAGTTTTTTTCCAAGTGGGTCTAGTAAAGCTCGGCGAGACCTTTCCGTCGATACCAAGCTCGACTTACTGCGACCAAGTATGGCAAAAAAAAGTAGGACGAACGTGGTAGAGGGCTATAAGTCCCAGAGGCCTGGCATCAGGGAAAAATCCATTGGGGGTCAAAAAAAAATATTGAGATAAAGACTTGATTTTCACATATGATATACACCCCTCTTGGAGCATTGGAGAACAGTTGTCCCCGTATCCCTAGCTCTTTCCGTTTCCATTTTATAGCCTTTTTATTTTCAGGGGTCAAAAGGTCATCTGTATAGGAATAGATACAAATCTGGAATTTTGGAATGTAAATGTGGAATAAGTTCATAGGTAATAGATGTAAATGTGGAAGAGGCCCTGGCGGCGCAAAGGGTTTGGGGGTCCTGTTTGGCCAGGCAATGGAATAGAGAGTTGGATCCACCTCTGACTCAAACCTGGCATCTCACTGAGTAAGAGTGTCGATTTTCACCACTCTGACACAACAGGAAGGGTCCCAAATTTAGCCCTGAAATCAGTAAAGTAGTCGTAATGATAATAGATGTAAATATGGAAGAGGCCCTGAAACCGCAAAGGGTTTGGGGGTCCTGTTTGGCCATGCAATGGAATAGAGAGTTGGTTCCAACTCTGACTCAAACCTGGCATCTCACTGAGTAAGAGTGTCAATTTTCACCACTCTGACACAACAGGAAGGGTCCCAAATTTAGCCCTGAAATCAGTAAAGTAGTCGTAATGAGAATAGATGTAAATATGGAAGAGGCCCTGTCCTGGCAGAGCAATTTTATTTGGGTCGTTTTCACACACTTCCCCTTGACCTAGACTTCTGAAAATTTAGATTTAGTAACATTAAGACCTTATGTTTACACCCTGCAAATTTCATGTGTATAACTTAAAGCCTTCAAGAGTTAGAACAGAATAAAATACCATAACATTTTTTCCCTCCAAAAAAAAATTTGGTAGTAATAGATACAAATCTGGAAGCGGCCCTGCCCTGGAAGAGCAATTTTATTTGGGTCAATTTCACACACTAATCCTTGACCTACACTCCTGAAATTTTACATTTAGTTACTTCTAGACCTTGTGTTTACACCCTGAAAATTTCAAATGTATAACTTAAAGCCTTCAAGAGTTAGAACAGATTAAAGTACTATAACATTTTTCCCTCCAAAATCAAATTTGGTAGTAATAGATGTAAATCTGGAATTATGGAATGTAAGTGTGAAATAAGTTCATACCGTTGCTGTGGCAACCGTTGTCATGGCAACCGTTGCTATGGCAACCGTTGCTATGGTTACAATTTATATGTCAACCGTTGCCATGGCAATGGGCAATTAGCATGCTAGCATTAGCATGCTAGCATTAGCATGCTAGCATTAGCAAGCTAGCATTAGCATGCTAGCATTAGCATGCTAGCATGTTAGCATGTTAGCATGTTAGCATGTTAGCATGTTAGCATGTTAGCATGTTAGCATGTTAGCATGTTAACATGTTAGCATGTTAACATGTTAGCATTAGCATGTTAGCATTAGCATGCTAGCATTAGCATGCTAGCATGCTAGCATGTTAGCATGCTAGCATGTTGGCATGTTAGCATGTTAACATGTTAGCATGTTAACATGTTACCATTAGCATGCTAGCATTAGGATGCTAATGCTAGCATGCTGTGCAACCGTTGCTGTGGCAACCGTTGCTATGGCAACCGTTGCTGTGGCAACCGTTGTTGTGGCAACCGTTGCTATGGCAACCGTTGCTATGGCAACCGTTGTCATGGCAACCGTTGCTATGGCAACATTGGCTATGGTTACGGTTGATATGGCAACCGTTGCTATGGCAACCAATGGTATGGCAACCATTGCTATGGCAACCGTTGCCATGGCAACCGTTGCTATGGCAACCAATGGTATGGCAACCATTGCTATGGCAACCGTTGCTATGGCAACTGTTGCTATGGCAACCGTTGCTATGGCAACTGTTGCTATAGCAACCGTTGCTATGGCAACTGTTGCTATGGCAACTGTTGTCTTGGCAACCGTTGCTATGTCAACCGTTGTCATGGCAACCGTTGCTATGGCAACCAATGGTATGGCAACCATTGCTATGGCAACTGTTGTATTGGCAACCGTTGCTATGGCAACCTAACATGTTAGCATGCTAGTATTAGCATGTAAGCATTAGCATGCTAGCATTAGCATGCTAGCATTAGCATGTTAGAATTATCTCACTAGCATTAGCATGTTAGCATTAGTATGCTAGCATTAGCATGCTAATGCTAGCCCTTATGCATGCTAATCAATCATGTCCTAACGTTTAGGTGTGTTTTAGAACATGTTAGCATGCTAGCATTAGCATGCTAGCATTAGCATGATAGCATTAGCACTTTTTCCCTCCAAAATCAAATTTGGTAGTAATAGATGTAAATATGGAAGAGGCCCTGCCCTGGAAGAGCAATTTTATTTGGGTCGATTTCACACACTTCCCCTTGACCTAGACTTCTGAAATTTTAGATTTAGTAACATTAAGACCTTATGTTTACACCCTGCAAATTTCATGTGTATAACTTAAAGCCTTCAAGAGTTAGAACAGAATAAAGTACCATAACATTTTTTCCCTCCAAAAAAAAATTTGGTAGTAATAGATACAAATCTGGAAGCGGCCCTGCCCTGGAAGAGCAATTTTATTTGGTAGTAATAGATACAAATCTGGAAGCGGCCCTGCCCTGGAAGAGCAATTTTATTTGGGTCGATTTCACACACTTCCCCTTGACCTAGACTTCTGAAAATTTAGATTTAGTAACATTAAGACCTTATGTTTACACCCTGCAAATTTCATGTGTATAACTTAAAGCCTTCAAGAGTTAGAACAGAATAAAGTACCATAACATTTTTTCCCTCCAAAAAAAAATTTGGTAGTAATAGATACAAATATGGAAGCGGCCCTGCCCTGGAAGAGCAATTATATTTGGGTCAATTTCACACACTAATCCTTGACCTACACTCCTGAAATTTTACATTCAGTTACTTCTAGACCTTGTGTTTACACCCTGAAAATTTCAAATGTATAACTTAAAGCCTTCAAGAGTTAGAACAGAATAAAGTACCATAACATTTTTCCCTTCTAAATCAAATTTGGTAGTAATAGATGTAAATCTGGAATTATCGAATGTAAATGTGAAATGAGTTCATCACCTAAAGTGCTGATGGAAGGAGGCCAATGAGCAGCCTATTGCCATGGTTACGGTTGCTATGGTTACAGTTGCTATGGTAACCGTTGCCGCCATGGTTACGGTTGCCATGGTTACGGAACAGCGGCAACAAAATCCATTGGGAGTTAAAAAAAAAATAGATAAAACCTTGATTTTCACATATGATGTACACCCCTCTTGGAGCATCGGAGAACAGTTGTCCCTGTATCCCTAGCTCTTTCCGTTTCCATTTTATAGCCTTTTTTATTTTCAGGGGTCAAAAGGTCATATCTGTATAGGAATAGATACAAATCTGGAATTATGGAATGTAAATGTGAATTAATTTCTTAGGTAATAGATGTAAATGTGGAATGAGTTCATACCCTCCCATCCCCTAAAGCGCTGATGGTAGGAAGGATGCCAATGAGCAGCCTACTGCAACCAGTCAGTCAAGCACTACAAGTAGAAGTATGTCCCGTGTCTCTAACCCTCTTTTTTAAGGAGTTGGCTCTGGAACAGCACCACCGAGATGTCCTTGGAATATGTAATAGAGCTAGTTGAGACCTTTCCAATGATATATGCCCCAACTCCCCAAGTGCTTCCGTTCAAGAGATACGCCACTTGAAAAAAATCGAAATCTCAATAGGTTAGCGCCCCCTAGCTCTCGACAGAAAAGGGATAGAAGTTTTTTTCCAAGTGGTTCTAGTAAAGCTCAGCGAGACCTTTCCGTCGATACCAAGCTCGACTTACTGCGACCAAGTATGGCAAAAAAAAGCAGGACGAAAGGGGTAGAGGGCTATAAGTCTTAGAGGCCTTGGAATCAGGGAAAATCCATTGGGGGTCAAAAAAAAAAGTTGAGATAAAACCTTGATTTTCACATATGATATACACCCCTCTGGGAGCATTGGAGAACAGGTGTCCCCGTATCCCTAGCTCTTTCCGTTTCCATTTTATAGCCTTTTTATTTTCAGGGGTCAAAAGGTCATCTGTATAGGAATAGATACAAATCTGGAATTATGGAATGTAAATGTGGAATGAGTTCATAGGTAATAGATGTAAATGTGGAAGAGGCCCTGAAACCGCAAAGGGTTTGGGGGTCCTGTTTGGCCATGCAATGGAACAGAGAGTTGGATCCACCTCTGACTCAAACCTGGCATCTCACTGAGTAAGAGTGTCGATTTTCACCACTCTGACACAACAGGAAGGGTCCCAAATTTAGCCCTGAAATCAGTAAAGTAGTCGTAATGATAATAGATGTAAATATGGAAGAGGCCCTGAAACCGCAAAGGGTTTGGGGGTCCTGTTTGGCCAAGCAATGGAATAGAGAGTTGGTTCCAACTCTGACTCAAACCTGGCATCTCACTGAGTAAGAGTGTCAATTTTCACCACTCTGACACAACAGGAAGGGTCCCAAATTCAGCCCTGAAATCAGTAAAGTAGTCGTAATGAGAATAGATGTAAATATGGAAGAGGCCCTGTCCTGGCAGAGCAATTTTATTTGGGTCGTTTTCACACACTTCCCCTTGACCTAGACTTCTGAAAATTTAGATTTAGTAACATTAAGACCTTATGTTTACACCCTGCGAATTTCATGTGTATAACTTAAAGCCTTCAAGAGTTAGAACAGAATAAAATACCATAACATTTTTTCCCTCCAAAAAAAAATTTGGTAGTAATAGATACAAATCTGGAAGCGGCCCTGCCCTGGAAGAGCAATTTTATTTGGGTCAATTTCACACACTAATCCTTGACCTACACTCCTGAAATTTTACATTCAGTTACTTCTAGACCTTGTGTTTACACCCTGAAAATTTCAAATGTATAACTTAAAGCCTTCAAGAGTTAGAACAGAATAAAGTACTATAACATTTTTCCCTCCAAAATCAAATTTGGTAGTAATAGATGTAAATCTGGAATTATGGAATGTAAGTGTGAAATAAGTTCATACCGTTGCTATGGCAACCGTTGCTATGGTTACAATTTATATGTCAACCGTTGCCATGGCAATGGGCAATTAGCATGCTAGCATTAGCATGCTAGCATTAGCATGCTAGCATGTTAGCATGTTAGCATGTTAACATGTTAGCATGTTAACATGTTAGCATTAGCATTAGCATCTTAGCATTAGCATGCTAGCATTAGCATGCTAGCATTAGCATGCTATCATTAGCATGCTAGCATTAGCATGTTAGCATGTTAGCATGTTAGCATGTTAGCATGTTAGCATGTTAGCATGTTAACATGTTAGCATGTTAACATGTTAGCATTAGCATGCTAGCATTAGCATGCTAGCATGCTAGCATGTTAGCATGCTAGCATGCTAGCATGTTAGCATGTTAACATGTTAGCATGTTAACATGTTAGCATTAGCATGCTAGCATTAGCATGCTAGCATTAGGATGCTAATGCTAGCATGCTGTGCAACCGTTGCTGTGGCAACCGTTGCTATGGCAACCGTTGCTGTGGCAACCGTTGCTGTGGTAACCGTTGCTGTGGCAACAGTTGCTGTGGCAACCGTTGCTATGGAAACCGTTGCTATGGAAACCGTTGCTAAGGTTACGGTTGATATGGCAACCATTGCTATGGCAACCGTTGCTATGGCA
Organism: Siphamia tubifer; assembly: GCA_020466265.1. Lineage (NCBI taxonomy): Eukaryota > Metazoa > Chordata > Actinopteri > Kurtiformes > Apogonidae > Siphamia > Siphamia tubifer. The sequence continues at coordinate 8,789,792 of JAIVEL010000024.1, forward strand.
ACCGTTGCTATGGCAACCGTTGCTATGGCAACCGTTGCTATGGCAACCGTTGCCATGGCAACCGTTGCTATGGCAACCAATGGTATGGCAACCGTTGCTATGGCAACTGTTGTAATGGCAACCGTTGCTATGGCAACCAATGGTATGGCAACCGTTGCTATGGCAACCGTTGCTATGGCAACTGTTGTATTGGCAACCGTTGCTATGGCAACCTAACATGCTAATACTAGCATGCTAGCATTAGCATGTAAGCATTAGCATGCTATCATTAGCATGCTAGCATTAGCATGCTAACATTAGCATACTAAATTTAGCATGCAAGCATTAGCATGTTAGCATGTTAGCATGTTAGCATGTTAGCATGTTAGCATGTTAGCATGTTAGCATGTTAGCATGTTAGCATGTTAGCATGCTAGCATTAGCATGCTAACATTAGCATACTAAATTTAGCATGCTAGCATTAGCATGTTATCATTAGCATGTTAGCATTTAGCATGTTAGCATGTTAGCACATTAGCATATTAGCATGTTAGCATATTATCATGTTAGCATGTTAGCATGTTAGCATGTTAGCATGTTAGCATGTTAGCATGCTAGCATTAGCATGCTAGCATTAGCATGTTAGTATTAGCATGTTAGCATTAGCATGTTAGCATTACCATGTTAGCATTAGCATGTTAGCATTAGCATGCTAGCATTAGCATGTTAGCATTAGCATGCTAGCATTAGCATGCTAGCATTAGCATGCTAGCATTAGCATGCTAGCTTTAGCATGCTAGCATTAGCATGCTAGCATTAACTTGCTATGGTACGGTTGATATGGCAACCGTTGCAATGGCAACCGTTGCTATGGCAACCGTTGCTATGGCAACCGTTGCTGTGGCAACCGTTGCCATGGCAACCAATGGTATGGCAACCATTGCTATGGCAACCGTTGCCATGGCAACCGTTGCTATGGCAACCAATGTTATGGCAACCATTGCTATGGCAACGGTTGCCATGGCAACGGTTGCTATGGCAACCGTTGCTGTGGCAACCAATGGTATGGCAACCATTGCTATGGCAACCGTTGCTATGGCAACCAATGGTATTGGCAACCATTGCTATGGCAACCGTTGCCATGGCAACCGTTGCTATGGCAACCGTTGCTGTGGCAACCAATGGTATGGCAACCATTGCTATGGCAACCGTTGCTATGGCAACCAATGGTATTGGCAACCATTGCTATGGCAACCTAACATGTTAGCATGTTAGCATTAGCATGCTAGCCTTAGCATGCTAGCATTAGCACTTTTTCCCTCCAAAATCAAATTTGGTAGTAATAGATGTAAATATGGAAGAGGCCCTGCCCTGGAAGAGCAATTTTATTTGGGTCGATTTCACACACTTCCCCTTGACCTAGACTTCTGAAAATTTAGATTTAGTAACATTAAGACCTTATGTTTACAACCTGCAAATTTCATGTGTATAACTTAAAGCCTTCAAGAGTTAGAACAGAATAAAGTACCATAACATTTTTTCCCTCCAAAAAAAATTTGGTAGTAATAGATACAAATCTGGAAGCGGCCCTGCCCTGGAAGAGCAATTTTATTTGGTAGTAATAGATACAAATCTGGAAGCGGCCCTGCCCTGGAAGAGCAATTATATTTGGGTCAATTTCACACACTAATCCTTGACCTACACTCCTGAAATTTTACATTCAGTTACTTCTAGACCTTGTGTTTACACCCTGAAAATTTCAAATGTATAACTTAAAGCCTTCAAGAGTTAGAACAGAATAAAGTACCATAACATTTTTCCCTTCTAAATCAAATTTGGTAGTAATAGATGTAAATCTGGAATTATCGAATGTAAATGTGAAATGAGTTCATCACCTAAAGTGCTGATGGAAGGAGGCCAATGAGCAGCCTATTGCCATGGTTACGGTTGCTATGGTTACAGTTGCTATGGTAACCGTTGCCGCCATGGTTACGGTTGCCATGGTTACGGAACAGCGGCAACAAAATCCATTGGGAGTTAAAAAAAAAATAGATAAAACCTTGATTTTCACATATGATGTACACCCCTCTTGGAGCATCGGAGAACAGTTGTCCCTGTATCCCTAGCTCTTTCCGTTTCCATTTTATAGCCTTTTTTATTTTCAGGGGTCAAAAGGTCATATCTGTATAGGAATAGATACAAATCTGGAATTATGGAATGTAAATGTGAATTAATTTCTTAGGTAATAGATGTAAATGTGGAATGAGTTCATACCCTCCCATCCCCTAAAGCGCTGATGGTAGGAAGGATGCCAATGAGCAGCCTACTGCAACCAGTCAGTCAAGCACTACAAGTAGAAGTATGTCCCGTGTCTCTAACCCTCTTTTTTAAGGAGTTGGCTCTGGAACAGCACCACCGAGATGTCCTTGGAATATGTAATAGAGCTAGTTGAGACCTTTCCAATGATATATGCCCCAACTCCCCAAGTGCTTCCGTTCAAGAGATACGCCACTTGAAAAAAATCGAAATCTCAATAGGTTAGCGCCCCCTAGCTCTCGACAGAAAAGGGATAGAAGTTTTTTTCCAAGTGGTTCTAGTAAAGCTCAGCGAGACCTTTCCGTCGATACCAAGCTCGACTTACTGCGACCAAGTATGGCAAAAAAAAGCAGGACGAAAGGGGTAGAGGGCTATAAGTCTTAGAGGCCTTGGAATCAGGGAAAATCCATTGGGGGTCAAAAAAAAAAGTTGAGATAAAACCTTGATTTTCACATATGATATACACCCCTCTGGGAGCATTGGAGAACAGGTGTCCCCGTATCCCTAGCTCTTTCCGTTTCCATTTTATAGCCTTTTTATTTTCAGGGGTCAAAAGGTCATCTGTATAGGAATAGATACAAATCTGGAATTATGGAATGTAAATGTGGAATGAGTTCATAGGTAATAGATGTAAATGTGGAAGAGGCCCTGAAACCGCAAAGGGTTTGGGGGTCCTGTTTGGCCATGCAATGGAACAGAGAGTTGGATCCACCTCTGACTCAAACCTGGCATCTCACTGAGTAAGAGTGTCGATTTTCACCACTCTGACACAACAGGAAGGGTCCCAAATTTAGCCCTGAAATCAGTAAAGTAGTCGTAATGATAATAGATGTAAATATGGAAGAGGCCCTGAAACCGCAAAGGGTTTGGGGGTCCTGTTTGGCCATGCAATGGAATAGAGAGTTGGTTCCAACTCTGACTCAAACCTGGCATCTCACTGAGTAAGAGTGTCAATTTTCACCACTCTGACACAACAGGAAGGGTCCCAAATTCAGCCCTGAAATCAGTAAAGTAGTCGTAATGAGAATAGATGTAAATATGGAAGAGGCCCTGTCCTGGCAGAGCAATTTTATTTGGGTCGTTTTCACACACTTCCCCTTGACCTAGACTTCTGAAAATTTAGATTTACTAACATTAAGACCTTATGTTTACACCCTGCAAATTTCATGTGTATAACTTAAAGCCTTCAAGAGTTAGAACAGAATAAAGTAGCATAACATTTTTTCCCTCCAAAAAAATTTTTGCTAGTAATAGATACAAATCTGGAAGCGGCCCTGCCCTGGAAGAGCAATTTTATTTGGGTCAATTTCACACACTAATCCTTGACCTACACTCCTGAAATTTTATATTCAGTTACTTCTAGACCTTGTGTTTACACCCTGAAAATTTCAAGTGTATAACTTAAAGCCTTCAAGAGTTAGAACAGAATAAAATCCATAACATTTTTCCCTCCAAAATCAAATTTGGTAGTAATAGATACAAATCTGGAATTATGGAATGTAAATGTGAAATAAGTTCATACCCACCCATCACCTAAAGTGCTAATGGAAGGTGGGAAATGAGCAGCCTATTACAACTAGTTAGTCAAGCACTTCAAGTAAAAGTATGTCCCGTGTCTCTAACCCTCTTTTTTAAGGAGTTTGCTCAGGAACAGCGCCACCTAGATGCCCTTGACATATGTAATAGAGCTAGTAGAGACCTTTCCAATGATATATGCCCTAACTCCCCAAGTGCTTCCGTTCACGAGATACGCCATTTGAAAGGTGTGAAATTTCAATAGTTTAGCGCCCCCTAGCTCTCGACAGAAAAGGGGTAGAAGTGTTTTTCCAAGCGGGTCTGATAAAGCTCAGCGAGACCTTTCCGTCGATACCGAGCTCGACTTACTACGACCTAGTACGGCCGAGTAATCGGTCACCGAAAACATCAAGAAATCGGGGGATGGGCGCTAAGCGTCCCAGAGGCCTTTAAAAAGGCAAAAAAGGATTTGAGTCCAAAAAAAAAAGTTGAGATAAAACCTTGATTTTCACATATGTTACACAGCACCCTCGGAGCATCCGACGATATTTTTCCCAAGTCCCAACGTGCTTCGGTTAGCCCAAAATCCCACGTCGAAAACATAAATCCACGTTCCACATTTGTATCTATTTTTCAAAATCTCCTTCCACATTTGTATCTATTTTTCAAATTCTCCTTCCACATTTGCATCTATATTGCAAATTCCACATTTGTATCTATTTTCCTTCCACATTTGCATCTATATCATTAGAATTAGCATTAGCATGCTAGCATTAGCATGCTAATGCTAGCCCTAATGCATGCTAATCCATCATGTCCATACGTTTAGGTTGGTTTTAGAACATGTTAGCATTAGCATGCTAGCATTAGCATGCTAATGCTAGCCCTAATGCATGCTAATCCATCATGTCCAAACGTTTAGGTGTGTTTTAGAACATGTTAGCATGTTAGCATTAGCATGTTAGCATTAGCATGCTAGCATTAGCATGCTAATGCTAGCCCTAATGCATGCTAATCCATCATGTCCAAACGTTTAGGTTGGTTTTAGAACATGTTAGCATTAGCATGCTAGCATTAGCATGCTAATGCTAGCCCTAATGCATGCTAATCCATCATGTCCAAACGTTTAGGTTGGTTTTAGAACATGTTAGCATTTTAGCATTAGCATGCTAGCATTAGCATTAGCATTAGCACTAGCATTATAGAATGAATTTAGTTAATATAAAAAATTAACAATATTTTAGATATAAATTTGGAATATTGGAAGATATTAAAATTGAACTTGGAATTATGGAATTTTATACTTTGGCGCCCCCTAGGGGTTCAAAAAATTCATCACACATTCGATTGGAATGCGGAAGGAAGGCAATGGAATGCGGAAGAAAAAGTTGGAAAGGGAAAGTGAAAGTCTTCCGGATTCGTATCTATTAGACGCGATTCTGGAAGATTGAATATGGAATCATGGAATCCCCATTCATTCTCTATGGGAAAACCCTAACCCTAACCCTAACCCTAACCCTAACCCTAACCCTAACCCTAACCCTAACCCTAACCCTAACCCTAACCCTAACCCTAACCCTAACCCTAACCCTAACCCTAACCCTAACCCTAACCCTAACCCTAACCCTAACCCTAACCCTAACCCTAACCCTAACCCTAACCCTAACCCTAACCCTAACCCTAACCCTAACCCTAACCCTAACCCTAACCCTAACCCTAACCCTAACCCTAACCCTAACCCTAACCCTAACCCTAACCCTAACCCTAACCCTAAACCCTAACCCTAACCCTAACCCTAACCCTAACCCTAACCCTAACCCTAACCCTAACCCTAACCCTAACCCTAACCCTAACCCTAACCCTAACCCTAACCCTAACCCTAACCCTAACCCTAACCCTAACCCTAACCCTAACCCTAACCCTAACCCTAACCCTAACCCTAACCACTTAATCCAGACCTAAACTTAACCAATTTAATCCAGACCTAAACCTAACCACTAAATTACATGCCCATAACCTTAATCCGGATATATAGCCTTGACCCTAACAACTGACCCTAAACCTAACCTAGACTTTAACCTTTGACCTCTGACTTCCAGCCCAAAGAACTTTAACCCTACCTAACCCTACCCTCTGCTATTCTTTAACTTATACTTACCTTTGACTTTATATTAAGAAAAATCCTATAAAAAGAATAAAATATCGAAAAATAATAAAAAAATTAAAAAATATACCAAAAATAAATAAAAAACAGACACTCACACACTCTCTCACACACATTCTTTAAGTTTTATTATTATTATTATTTATTTTAAACCAAAATTGGATATAATTTATTAAACTTTTCATATTAAAATTTAAATATCAAATTCCCTATATAATACTTACCTTGGCCAATACTTTTACTTACTATTTTTCCAATTAAATTGTTACCAAATTCCAAAAATAATACTTACCTAGACCTATACTAATACTTACCCGAATTGGACGCACACAAACTCCTAAACTTTCAAAACTAGGGCAAATTTGGACCACGCCCCCGAGAGCATATAAGCCCGGAGAGACGGAAAGGCTCAGTCTCAGCTCCGCTCTGTGAGAGACACATCGTCCAGAGAAAGGGAAAATCCTCTCAAAGACACGGCCACACACACTTACCTTGTTTCTTTATTGTATTTCTTTATCTTTTTGATTTGATTTAGGACCTGAAGAAGACCAAAGAAGGTCGAAACGTCGTCCGAAGTTTTTTATTTATTTTATTTCTTTTAATTTACTTTCATTTTCTAGCGGCTTCTTCCGCCTTTCTTTTCTCCTACACACACACAAAAAAAAGTGAAAAAAATCACAAAAAAACACACACACACACAAATATATACAACAAACAAAAACACAAATGTTGAATATAAACGGATGGACAGTTGTCCACCGTTCACGCCGTCCAGACTTCGTGCTGGACGGAGGGAAGGGTCGGGAGGACCGCGGCGAGAGTTGGTCTTCCCGGGGGGCGGACCGTGCATGCGCCCCGGGGTCTTTCAGTGCTCCGGGGCGCTTTCTATCATACCCTAACCCTAACCCTAACCCTAACCCTAACCCTAACCCTAACCCTAAACCCTAACCCTAACCCTAACCCTAACCCTAACCCTAACCCTAACCCTAACCCTAACCCTAACCCTAACCCTAACCCTAACCCTAACCCTAACCCTAACCCTAACCCTAACCCTAACCCTAACCCTAACCCTAACCCTAACCCTAACCCTAACCCTAACCCTAACCCTAACCCTAACCCTAACCCTAACCCTAACCCTAACCCTAACCCTAACCCTAACCCTAACCCTAACCCTAACCCTAACCCTAACCCCTAACCCTAACCCTAACCCTAACCCTAACCCTAACCCTAACCCTAACCCTAACCCTAACCCTAACCCTAACCCTAACCCTAACCCTAACCCTAACCCTAACCCTAACCCTAACCCTAACCCTAAACCCTAACCCTAACCCTAACCCTAACCCTAACCCTAACCCTAACCCTAACCCTAACCCTAACCTAACCCTAACCCTAACCCCTAACCCTAACCCTAACCCTAACCCTAACCCTAACCCTAACCCTAACTTAGAGGGGGTATAAATAAAGCTTTGGGGGCCTAGAGGGGGTCTAAATAAGTTTTGAGGTTCTTTGAGAGAGTATAAATAAGACTTCAGGGTCCAATATATGGTCTAAATAAGGTTTCAGGGATCTTGACAGGGTCTACATAAGGCTCCTTTGAAATCAGGGTCAGCTCTGCATATAGGCAATGTAGGCAGACGCCTAGAGAGGGTCTAAATAAGGTTTAAGGGATCTTAACAGGGTCTACATAAGGCTCCTTTGAAATCAGTGTCAGCTCTGCATATAGGCAATATAGGCAGACGCCTAGAGAGGGTCTAAATAAGGTTTTAGGGGCTTTTAGAGGGTCTAAAAGAATGCAGATGGCTAGAAAGGGTTTAAATAAGGTTTCAGGAACTTAGAGGGGGTATAAATAAGGCTTTGGGGGCCTAGAGGGGGTCTCAATAAGTTTTGAGGGTATTTGAGAGTGTATAAATAAGGCTTCAGGGTCCAATATATGGTCTAAATAAGGTTTCAGGGATCTTAACAGGGTCTACATAAGGCTCCATTGAAATCAGGGTCAGCTCTGCATATAGGCAATATAGGCAGGCGCCTAGAGAGGGTCTAAATAAGGTTTTAGGGGCATTTCGAGGGTCTAAAAGCATGCAGATGGCTAGAAAGGGTTTAAATAAGGTTTCAGGAGCTTAGAGGGGGTATAAATAAGGCTTTGGGGGCCTAGCGGGAGTCTAAATAAGTTTTGAGGGTCTTTGAGAGAGTATTAATAAGACTTCAGGGTCCAATATATGGTCTAAATAAGGTTTCAGGGATCTTGACAGGGTCTACATAAGGCTCCATTGAAATCAGGGTCAGCTCTGCATATAGGCAATATAGGCTGCCGCCTAGAGAGGGTCTAAATAAGGTTTCAGGGGCATTTAGAGGGTCTAAATCCATGCAGATGGCTAGAAAGGGTTTAAATATGGTTGCAGGAGCTTAGAGGGGGTATAAATAAGGCTTTGGGGGCCTAGAGGGGGTAAAAATAAGTTTTGAGGGTCTTTGAAAGAATATAAATAAGACTTCAGGGTCCAATATATGGTCTAAATAAGGTTTCAGGGATCTTGACAGGGTCTACATGAGGCTCCATTGAAATCAGGGTCAGCTCTGCATATAGGCAATATAGGCAGACGCCTAGAGAGGGTCTAAATAAGGTTTAAGGGATCTTAACAGGGTCTACATAAGGCTCCTTTGAAATCAGGGTCAGCTCTGCATATAGGCAATATAGGCAGACGCCTAGAGAGGGTCTAAATAAGGTTTTAGGGGCTTTTAGAGGGTCTAAAAGAATGCAGATGGCTAGAAAGGGTTTAAATAAGGTTTCAGGAACTTAGAGGGGGTATAAATAAGGCTTTGGGGGCCTAGAGGGGGTCTCAATAAGTTTTGAGGGTATTTGAGAGTGTATAAATAAGGCTTCAGGGTCCAATATATGGTCTAAATAAGGTTTCAGGGATCTTAACAGGGTCTACATAAGGCTCCATTGAAATCAGGGTCAGCTCTGCATATAGGCAATATAGGCAGGCACCTAGAGAGGGTCTAAATAAGGTTTTAGGGGCATTTCGAGGGTCTAAAAGCATGCAGATGGCTAGAAAGGGTTTAAATAAGGTTTCAGGAGCTTAGAGGGGGTATAAATAAGGCTTTGGGGGCCTAGCAGGAGTCTAAATAAGTTTTGAGGGTATTTTAGAGTGTATAAATAAAGCTTCAGGGTCCAATAGACTGTCTAAAGAAGGTTTGAGGGGCCTTGACAGGGTCTACATAAGGCTCCATTGAAATCAGGGTCAGCTCTGCATATAGACAATATAGGCAGCCGACTAGAGAGGGTCTAAATAAGGTTTATGGGGCCTTTAGAGGGTCTAAAAGCATGTAGATGGCTAGAAAGGGTTTAAATAAGGTTTCAGGAACTTAGAGGGGGTATAAATACGGCATTGGGGGCCTAGAGGTGGTCTAAATAAGTTTTGAGGGTATTGGAGAGAGTATAAATAAGACTTCAGGGTCCAATATATGGTCTAAATAAGGTTTCAGGGATCTTGACAGGGTCTACATAAGGCTCCATTGAAATCAGGGTCAGCTCTGCATATAGGCAATATAGGCAGCCGCCTAGAGAGGGTCTAAATAAGGTTTTAGGGGCATTTAGAGGGTCTAAAATCATGCAGATGGCTAGACAGGGATTAAATAAGGTTTCAGGAGCTTAGAGGGGGTATACATAAGTCTTTGGGGGCCTAGAGGGGGTCTAAATAAGTTTTGAGGGTCTTTGAGAGAGTATTAATAAGACTTCAGGGTCCAATATATGGTCTAAATAAGGTTTCAGGGATCTTGACAGGGTCTACATAAGGCTCCATTGAAATCAGGGTCAGCTCTGCATATAGGCAATATAGGCTGCCGCCTAGAGAGGGTCTAAATAAGGTTTCAGGGGCATTTAGAGGGTCTAAATCCATGCAGATGGCTAGAAAGGGTTTAAATATGGTTGCAGGAGCTTAGAGGGGGTATAAATAAGGCTTTGGGGGCCTAGAGGGGGTCTAAATAAGTTTTGAGGGTCTTTGAGAGAGTATTAATAAGACTTCAGGGTCCAATATATGGTCTAAATAAGGTTTCAGGGATCTTGACAGGGTCTACATAAGGCTCCATTGAAATCAGGGTCAGCTCTGCATATAGGCAATATAGGCTGCCGCCTAGAGAGGGTCTAAATAAGGTTTCAGGGGCATTTAGAGGGTCTAAATCCATGCAGATGGCTAGAAAGGGTTTAAATATGGTTGCAGGAGCTTAGAGGGAGTATAAATAAGGCTTTGGGGGCCTAGAGGGGGTCAAAATAAGTTTTGAGGGTCTTTGAGAAAATATAAATAAGACTTCAGGGTCCAATATATGGTCTAAATAAGGTTTCAGGGATCTTGACAGGGTCTACATAAGGCTCCATTGAAATCAGGGTCAGCTCTGCATATAGGCAATATAGGCAGCCGCCTAGAGAGGGTCTAAATAAGGTTTTAGGGGCATTTAGAGGGTCTAAAAGCATGCAGATGGCTAGACAGGGTTTAAATAAGGTTTCAGGAACTTAGAGGCGGTATAAATAAGGCTTTGGGGGCCTAGAGGGGGTCTAAATAAGTTTTGAGGGTCTTTGAGAGAGTATAAATAAGACTTCAGGGTCCAATATATGGTCTAAATAAGGTTTCAGGGATCTTGACAGGGTCTACATAAGGCTCCATTGAAATCAGGGTCAGCTCTGCATATAGGCAATATAGGCTGCCGCCTAGAGAGGGTCTAAATAAGGTTTTAGGGGCATTTAGAGGGTCTAAAATCAAGCAGATGGCTAGACAGGGTTTAAATAAGGTTTCGGGAACTTAGAGGGGGTATAAATAAGGCTTTGGGGGCCTAGAGGGGGTCTAAATAAGTTTTGAGGGTCTTTGAGAGAATATAATTAAGACTTCAGGGTCCAATATATGGTCTAAATAAGGTTTCAGGGATCTTGACAGGGTCTACATAAGGCTCCATTGAAATCAGGGTCAGCTCTGCATATAGGCAATATAGGCAGCCGCCTAGAGAGGGTCTAAATAAGGTTTCAGGGGCCTTTAGAGGGTCTAAAAGCATGCAGATGGCTAGAAAGGGTTTAAATAAGGTTTCAGGAACTCAGAGGGGGTATAAATAAAGCTTTGGGGGCTTAGAGGGGGTCTAAATAAGTTTTGAGGGTCTTTGAGAGAGTATTAATAAGACTTCAGGGTCCAATATATGGTCTAAATAAGGTTTCAGGGATCTTGACAGGGTCTACATAAGGCTCCATTGAAATCAGGGTCAGCTCTGCATATAGGCAATATAGGCAGGCGCCTAGAGAGGGTCTAAATAAGGTTTCAGGGGCCTTTAGAGGGTCTAAAAGCATGCAGATGGCTAGAAAGGTTTTAAATAAGGTTTCAGGAACTTAGAGGGGGTATAAATAAGGCTTTGGGGGCCTAGAGGGGGTCTAAATAAGTTTTGAGGGTCTTTGAGAGAGTATAAATAAGACTTCAGGGTCCAATATATGGTCTAAATAAGGTTTCAGGGATCTTGACAGGGTCTACATAAGGCTCCATTGAAATCAGGGTCAGCTCTGCATATAGGCAATATAGGCAGCCGCCTAGAGAGGGTCTAAATAAGGTTTTAGGGGCATTTAGAGGGTCTAAAATCATGCAGATGGCTAGACAGGGTTTAAATAAGGTTTCAGGAACTTAGAGGGGGTATAAATAAGGCTTTGGGGGCCTAGAGGGGGTCTAAATAAGTTTTGAGGGTCTTTGAGAGAGTATTAATAAGACTTCAGGGTCCAATATTTGGTCTAAATAAGGTTTCAGGGATCTTGACAGGGTCTACATAAGGCTCCATTGAAATCAGGGTCAGCTCTGCATATAGGCAATATAGGCTGCCGCCTAGAGAGGGTCTAAATAAGGTTTCAGGGGCATTTAGAGGGTCTAAATCCATGCAGATGGCTAGAAAGGGTTTAAATATGGTTGCAGGAGCTTAGAGGGGGTATAAATAAGGCTTTGGGGGCCTAGAGGGGGTCTAAATAAGTTTTGAGGGTCTTTGAGAGAATATAAATAAGACTTCAGGGTCCAATATATGGTCTAAATAAGGTTTCAGGGATCTTGACAGGGTCTACATAAGGCTCCATTGAAATCAGGGTCAGCTCTGCATATAGGCAATATAGGCAGCCGCCTAGAGAGGGTCTAAATAAGGTTTTAGGGGCATTTAGAGGGTCTAAAAGCATGCAGATGGCTAGACAGGGTTTAAATAAGGTTTCAGGAACTTAGAGGGGGGTATAAATAAGGCTTTGGGGGCCTAGAGGGGTCTAAATAAGTTTTGAGGGTCTTTGAGAGAGTATTAATAAGACTTCAGGGTCCAATATATGGTCTAAATAAGGTTTCAGGGATCTTGACAGGGTCTACATAAGGCTCCATTGAAATCAGGGTCAGCTCTGCATATAGGCAATATAGGCAGGCGCCTAGAGAGGGTCTAAATAAGGTTTAAGGGGCCTTTAGAGGGTCTAAAAGCATGCAGATGGCTAGAAAGGGTTTAAATAAGGTTTCAGGAACTTAGAGGGGGTATAAATAAGGCTTTGGGGGCCTAGAGGGGGTCTAAATAAGTTTTGAGGGTCTTTGAGAGAGTATAAATAAGACTTCAGGGTCCAATATATGGTCTAAATAAGGTTTCAGGGATCTTGACAGGGTCTACATAAGGCTCCATTGAAATCAGGGTCAGCTCTGCATATAGGCAATATAGGCAGCCGCCTAGAGAGGGTCTAAATAAGGTTTCAGGGGCCTTTAGAGGGTCTAAAAGCATGCAGATGGCTAGAAAGGGTTTAAATAAGGTTTCAGGAACTCAGAGGGGGTATAAATAAAGCTTTGGGGGCCTAGAGGGGGTCTAAATAAGTTTTGAGGGTCTTTGAGAGAGTATTAATAAGACTTCAGGGTCCAATATATGGTCTAAATAAGGTTTCAGGGATCTTGACAGGGTCTACATAAGGCTCCATTGAAATCAGGGTCAGCTCTGCATATAGGCAATAGAGGCAGGCGCCTAGAGAGGGTCTAAATAAGGTTTATGGGGCCTTTAGAGGGTCTAAAAGCATGCAGATGGCTAGAAAGGGTTTAAATAAGGTTTCAGGAACTTAGAGGGGGTATAAATAAGGCTTTGGGGGCCTAGAGGGGGTC
>JAIVEL010000024.1:8802989-8820489 GCA_020466265.1 Siphamia tubifer
TATTGGACCCTGAAGTCTTATTTATATTCTCTCAAAGACCCTCAAAACTTATTTAGACCCCCTCTAGGCCCCCAAAGCCTTATTTATACCCCCTCTAAGCTCCTGCAACCATATTTAAACCCTTTCTAGCCATCTGCATGGATTTAGACCCTCTAAATGCCCCTGAAACCCTATTTAGACCCTCTCTAGGCGGCAGCCTATATTGCCTATATGCAGAGCTGACCCTGATTTCAATGGAGCCTTATGTAGACCCTGTCAAGATCCCTGAAACCTTATTTAGACCATATATTGGACCCTGAAGTCTTATTAATACTCTCTCAAAGACCCTCAAAACTTATTTAGACCCCCCCTAGGCCCCCAAAGCCTTATTTATACCCCCTCTAAGTTCCTGAAACCTTATTTAAACCCTGTCTAGCCATCTGCATGCTTTTAGACCCTCTAAAGGCCCCATAAACCTTATTTAGACCCTCTCTAGGCGGCTGCCTATATTGTCTATATGCAGAGCTGACCCTGATTTCAATGGAGCCTTATGTAGACCCTGTCAAGGCCCCTCAAACCTTCTTTAGACAGTCTATTGGACCCTGAAGCTTTATTTATACACTCTAAAATACCCTCAAAACTTATTTAGACTCCCGTTAGGCCCCAAAAGCCTTATTTATACCCCCTCTAAGCTCCTGAAACCTTATTTAAACCCTTTCTAGCCATCTGCATGCTTTTAGACCCTCGAAATGCCCCTAAAACCTTATTTAGACCCTCTCTAGGCGCCTGCCTATATTGCCTATATGCAGAGCTGACCCTGATTTCAATGGAGCCTTATGTAGACCATGTTAAGATCCCTGAAACCTTATTTAGACCATATATTGGACCCTGAAGCCTTATTTATACACTCTCAAATACCCTCAAAACTTATTGAGACCCCCTCTAGGCCCCCAAAGCCTTATTTATACCCCCTCTAAGTTCCTGAAACCTTATTTAAACCCTTTCTAGCCATCTGCATTCTTTTAGACCCTCTAAAAGCCCCTAAAACCTTATTTAGACCCTCTCTAGGCATCTGCCTATATTGCCTATATGCAGAGCTGACCCTGATTTCAAAGGAGCCTTATGTAGACCCTGTTAAGATCCCTTAAACCTTATTTAGACCCTCTCTAGGCGTCTGCCTACATTGCCTATATGCAGAGCTGACCCTGATTTCAAAGGAGCCTTATGTAGACCCTGTCAAGATCCCTGAAACCTTATTTAGACCATATATTGGACCCTGAAGTCTTATTTATACTCTCTCAAAGAACCTCAAAACTTATTTAGACCCCCTCTAGGCCCCCAAAGCTTTATTTATACCCCCTCTAAGCTCCTGAAACCTTATTTAAACCCTTTCTAGCCATCTGCATTCTTTTAGACCCTCTAAAAGCCCCTAAAACCTTATTTAGACCCTCTCTAGGCGTCTGCTTATATTGCCTATATGCAGAGCTGACCCTGATTTCAATGGAGCCTTATGTAGACCCTGTCAAGATCCCTGAAACCTTATTTAGACCATATATTGGTCCCTGAAGGGTTAGGGTTAGGGTTAGGGTTAGGGTTAGGGTTTAGGGTTAGGGTTAGGGTTAGGGTTAGGGTTAGGGTAGGGGGGGGGGGGGTTAGGGTTAGGGTTAGGGTTAGGGTTAGGGTTAGGGTTAGGGTTAGGGTTAGGGTTAGGGGTTAGGGGTTAGGGTTAGGGTTAGGGTTAGGGTTAGGGTTAGGGTTAGGGTTAGGGTTAGGGTTAGGGTTAGGGTTAGGGTTAGGGTTAGGGTTAGGTTAGGGTTAGGGTTAGGGTTAGGGTTAGGGTTAGGGTTAGGGTTAGGGTTAGGGTTAGGGTTAGGGTTAGGGTTAGGGTTAGGTTAGGGTTAGGGTTAGGGTTAGGGTTAGGGTTAGGGTTAGGGTTAGGGTTAGGGTTAGGGTTAGGGTTAGGGTTAGGGTTAGGGTTAGGGTTAGGGTTAGCTAGGGAATCAAAATTGCGTCCCCTCGAGGGAATTTCTCTCTCAGGGACGTATGCACCCGCCCTTCCCCGATAAACGCGTGATTGGTCTCGGTCCTGAAACCCCCTTCCCCGACCACGTGCTGTAAGAGGGTTCCGGTCCTGAACCGGTTTACGCCCCCTTCTCACCACTGTCCAACCCCCTTCCTCCATTGGACTGGATAGGTGTGATGTATATAGATTTTTTAAATATTAATGAATTGTATGAATGAATTGTATGAATGCTATTTAATGAATTGTGTGAATGCTAATTAATCTGTTTGTATTTATATGTATTGTTTGCTTCTGTATATATTTTAATATTTAATATTCAATATATTCGTTATTTGTATGTATTGTTTGTTTTTGTATATATTTTATTAATATTATTTAATAATCGAATTTTTTAGCTTGGCTTTGTGTGTATATATTGATGTGTTCGCTTGTGCGCGTGCACGTGCGCGTGCACGTGCGCGTGCACGTGTGCGCGCTTTATTGTGTGCGTATAGATGTGTACGTGCTCCGTGCAGGACACGTACCTCCGCACTCAACGGGTCTCCCCCCCTTTTTTTTAAGAGAAGGTTAACCCGGTCTGAAGTAGGATATATTCAAAATAAAATAAAATAACTTAAATATATGCTCTTCGCACTAAACCGAAAGTAAAGACTCGCCCGTTTAAATATAAACAAAACCGAAAGTAAAAGAAGTAAAAAGTGACGACGTTTCGACCCTTCTCGGTCTTCTTCAGGTCAAACAAAACAAAATAAAGAGTAAAAACTAAAAGAGTCCGGCCAAAAATACCGTAAAAAGATCCGTAGGGTTAGGGTTAGGGTTAGGGTTAGGGTTAGGGTTAGGGTTAGGGTTAGGGTTAGGGTTAGGGTTAGGGTTAGGGTTAGGGTTAGGGTTAGGGTTAGGGTTAGGGTTAGGGTTAGGGTTAGGGTTAGGGTTAGGGTTAGGGTTAGGGTTAGGGTTAGGGTTAGGGTTAGGGTTAGGGTTAGGGTTAGGGTTAGGGTTAGGGTTAGGGTTAGGGTTAGGGTTAGGGTTAGGGTTAGGGTTAGGGTTAGGGTTAGGGTTAGGGTTAGGGTTAGGGTTAGGGTTAGGGTTAGGGTTAGGGTTAGGGTTAGGGTTAGGGTTAGGTTTTAGGGTTAGGGTTCGGCTTAAAGAATGTGCCAAATTGGCCCTTAAAGGCACTGGCCTACGGTTCCAGGAAATCCCCCCTAAAAAGTGCTTCTCCTGTGAAATTAAAGTTTATATGAGTGGGGGATCTGTTTATTCCTCCTGGTGTTGTGTAGAAGAATCAGTGGGAGGGCTCAGTCCCCGTCCTGAGACCGGGTCCCAGGGGATCCCGCGTCCCCGTATTGGGGGAGAGTGGGGCAAGGATATGGGGTGGGAAACCCCCAGTCCTAAGTCAGAAAAAGCCTGTGGATGGGTCCTCCCCAGCGCAGCGTCGCTGCAGCAAAATTGACGCCAGATCGGGAGAAGAGGATTAAATAAGTGCTGGGTAGAATAAATAATAAATCATACATAAAGAAATTATATAAATATAAACATATAGCTGTCTGTGTGTTAACTAATAACTATGTGTGGTGGACGTATGAATGTGTGTAGAGGAAGGGGGAGTGGGAGGGGGGAGAGAGAAAGAAAACTGAGAAGAGGAGAGAGGGGGGCAGAAGGGAAATAAAACCACAACATGCAGGATAAATAAAATTATTGAAGCAGGCACAAATCCACCATTTTAGCCAAAGCATGCACAAAGAATTAAAATGGAATAGAGACAGCAAACTTAAATATAAAAAATATATATATATATGTGAATAAATAAATAAATAAATAAATAAATAAATAAATGTATAAAAAACGCATATCAGAAGAGGACATAAAAGGAACTGATATAGGGTGAGAAAGACAGAAAGAAAGAGGGAGAAAAGAAGGAACTAGACTTGAGGAGAGAGAGTGTGTATAGGGGACAGGCTTGTTATAGGTCTCTTTTTGAGTTTAGAAAACAGATAATTTTCCCACTACATATATACTGTGAAATTAGGTAGGAGGGATTTTAATGATATGTAGCCCATACAACCGTATATATATGTGTATGTATATACACACAACCCTGTCTAAATCCAAAACCAAATAAATATGTACAAACAAGACAAAATGAATTATTAGTTAAGGTGTGATTAAATAAGACATCAAGCAAAAAAGGAATCCAAATAAACCCGGCCCTCTTTAGTGTGGGTCAGGAGCGTATGCTGCGCTGGGGAGGACCATCCACAGTAAGTTGGTGAAATCAAAAGACATTGTTTATGCAGAAATTGAATTTATTTAAATAATTATCCCGGTGATGAGGCTTTCTTCTGGACACATGGAACTCCTCTGGAGGGAGATTGCGTGGGGGCCAGGGCTGCATCCTCTAGTACCAGAGGGGAAAAAAGGAGTAAATTAGATCCCCTCGGTTAGATTGTCCTCCGCCAGTCCACCCAATGGCCCCCCGTCCTCTCTCCGTCCCCTGGGTTAGGGTTAGGGTTTGAATAGGGGGTAGGGGTTAGGGTCAGGGTAAAAGGTTAGGGTTAGGGTTAGGAAAGAGGGTGAGGGTTAGGGTTAGGAAAAGGGGTAAGGGTTAGGGTTAGGGGAAAGGGGGGTTAGGGTTAGGAGAAGGGGTAAGGGTTAGGGGGAAGGGGGGTTAGGGTTAGGGGAAAAGGGATTTAGGTTTAGGGTTAGGAAAGGGGGTTAGGATAAAAGGTTAGGGTTAGGATAGAGGGTAGAGTAAGGGTTAGGGTAAAAAAAAGGGGGGTTAGGGTTAGGATGAGAAGGTGGGTAGACCTTCAACAGGGACGGAGGAGCCCAGAGAGAAGGAGACGTGCATGTGTGTGTGGGGGCCAGTTGTTTGGTGCCCCCTTGTGGGTGGATGAGTGTATTGTAGTGTAGGAATGTGGTCCAAGTAGGATCAGTCATGTATGGAGGGGGTCGGTCTGAGTTTGTTACGGTAATATGTCTAGGATATTGCACCAATGTTGAAATATGTGTGTAGCTGTGTTGGGTGTCCAATGGATGTTATCAGGTCCAGTGATGAACTGGTCCTGTGGTAGTTCGGCCAAGGATGGGAGGTGGCACCTAATTGTGTTGTTAATAAGCTGTAGGTTGTCTTTCTGGGGCCGTGCTAGTGCTGGGGAAAAGTTGATGACCGGAAAGTAAATGTCTGCTTTAGGAAATGTTCGTTTAGCTGCTCTGTGTAGCGCTTTAAGCTGTTTTATAGAAGTCAGTTTTGGATGTTGGTCTTTATTGTTAATACCAATTGAAAGGATGAGGATTCTGGTGGTGAGGGAAATAGAAGTTTTCTGACAGATTTTAACAAAATGAAAAAAGTTGGCGCCTGGATAACTGTCAATTTGGATTTGGTTGTTAGTGTATGGAGGGATTCTGCTAATGTTGGAATCCCCCAGCACTAGCACGGGCTTAATTGGTTTGAAATGCCAGTCCTGTATTTTCCTATGGGGTCTGGCTCTATGGATTGTGGGTCTGAACCGAGGTGGAGAGTGAATCAGGACTGTCACCTCCCGATCCTTGGCCGATGTCTCCTTATCTGTCTGTATGGGTGAGATTGGTGGTGTTATATTTTGGTCTGATTGTGTGGGTGTGTCAGTTCCGCGTGGTCCCCAGCTCCCTGGGTGAGGAGGGGGGGTCTCCATGGTTGTGGAGACTGGCGGAGCTTCAGGTTCTGGGGACCCGGGGTCGGAGGGCGAGCCCTCCTCACTGGGGATCTGCTGGTACAGAGTCAGGGTGGATGAATGTGTAATTGGTGAAGTGAAATTATTGGGTGAGTCTATGGGAGCAGGTGGACTAGACAGAGGGAGAGGGAGGGGCCCAATCTCTGTACTGTGTGTCACTTTCTCGGCTAAGGAAGTGAGCGGGCCTAGATACAAGGACCGTTTATACGGTGCTGTTGGCCTAGGGAGGGGAGGGGGGCCGTTGCCCCTCTCCTGTTGTGTGTGTGTTGTGTTCGTTTGTCTGGAAACCTGGCGAGTAGCTGTAATCTGTAGGGGTGGTGAATTGGTGGGTGTATGTCTATCTGTAGTGAATCCTAGTATGTTTTTGGCTGCTTGGATGGTCTGCTGTTGAAGTCTGTGTGTGAATCTCTTACTCGCCCAGCCGATGGCTATTTGTAAAGCTAAATGGTCTGGGATTGTGGTCTGTAAAGATGACATGATGGATGTAATGGAGGAGGTGTAATGTGTGTGAAGAATGTCCAATGTGTTATTGAGCCACTTAGTAGTGTTAGATGTCAATTTCTGTTGTGTATCTATTGTAGGCGCTGCAGGTTTAATAAATGATGTTAAGCGGTTTACCTGTTTCTGCATGCCAGTGGGGGGAGTGAGTGTGCTGATGGATGTGTCTATTATGTGTTTGTGATGTGTAGCCTGTATGAGTTTGAAATAAAGTTTACTAGTGTGTCTAGTTTCTGTGCTGGGTGGACCAATGAGTGTCTGTGTCTGTGGCCTGGTAGCATGTGTGTGTGTGTGTGCGTATGTGTCCCTCCTCCTATATCGGCTGTCATGGTTGAATCCATGTGGTGTGTGTGTTGGTGCGGTGAAATGATGTGTGTGCGTGTGTGCCCTAAGTGTATGGTTATGGTTAAACATGTCCCTTTGGCTCCCTGGCATGTCCTAGACCCTGTAATAAAAACAACATTAACAGTGGTAGACTGGGGTCCTACCTCCTTGTAGAGCTGGTTCGGATTCTCCTGGTCCTGATCCTGGGCCTGGTTTCAGGTGGGTTGTCTGGAGGATCTGGTGTCCTTTAGGGAGGCCCGGAGTCTCCTGGTCCTGGTCTTGGTTCAGGTAGGTGCTGCAGGGGTCCGGCGTCTTTGATCCTGGACTCAAAAGCTCAGGCAGTGCAGGTAAACGGATCAGAGTCCGGGGTATTGGACCCCGCCACTCACTGTTAAAATTCGACTTTATTAACTTAAAAACCGAATTAAAACCCAACAGGGGTAAAATCAGAGTTTGGTAAAAACTATAATAAAAAAGGGGCTCGGTGTCATACCAGAGAGCCAAAAAATAACCTGACGTTTCGCAGGAGTGCTGCTTCATCAGAGGTTCAATGGGACAATGATGTACTGATGGGTATATATCTGTGTGTGGTAATAACAGGAGAGGGGGAACAGCTCCTCCCCACCCCTCCGGTCCTCCAATGGGAGCTAATGAATGTAATTGTATCTACAGGTGGGGAAAATTGGTGATTAATGGTATAATGAGTCGATAAGTATAGTTCAAAGGGGACTGGAGCAAAGGGGAAGTGGGTGTAGGTAGCGTATGTAAGGTGGCTATGTAGAAAGTAAATAAGGAATGGCGCAGTAGGCAGAGCAATCGCCCCTCGCCCAGAAGCCGCGGGTTCGAGACCCGCTCGGTCCAACGTTCTTTTGGGGAGTCCGAGCCCGGTCGACCCTTAGCATTGGAGGGTATTCTTATACTTTCCTGAGTTTTATATGAAAAATACAACATGCCACTATAAGCAGATAATTAATAAGTCTAAACAACCTCATATGCTTCATTATCTGTTATTCCTGGGTTCGGACTCTTTAGATCCGGTTTAAGGGAGTGTAAGGGAGAGAAAGGAGGAGAAAGGAGGAGTATGAAGGAAGGAGGGATGTTCCGGCCCGTGGCTCTGGCAGGGTTAGGTTTTAGGGTTAGGGTTCGGCTTAAAGAATGTGCCAAATTGGCCCTTAAAGGCACTGGCCTACGGTTCCAGGAAATCCCCCCTAAAAAGTGCTTCTCCTGTGAAATTAAAGTTTATATGAGTGGGGGATCTGTTTATTCCTCCTGGTGTTGTGTAGAAGAATCAGTGGGAGGGCTCAGTCCCCGTCCTGAGACCGGGTCCCAGGGGATCCCGCGTCCCCGTATTGGGGGAGAGTGGGGCAAGGATATGGGGTGGGAAACCCCCAGTCCTAAGTCAGAAAAAGCCTGTGGATGGGTCCTCCCCAGCGCAGCGTCGCTGCAGCAAAATTGACGCCAGATCGGGAGAAGAGGATTAAATAAGTGCTGGGTAGAATAAATAATAAATCATACATAAAGAAATTATATAAATATAAACATATAGCTGTCTGTGTGTTAACTAATAACTATGTGTGGTGGACGTATGAATGTGTGTAGAGGAAGGGGGAGTGGGAGGGGGGAGAGAGAAAGAAAACTGAGAAGAGGAGAGAGGGGGGCAGAAGGGAAATAAAACCACAACATGCAGGATAAATAAAATTATTGAAGCAGGCACAAATCCACCATTTTAGCCAAAGCATGCACAAAGAATTAAAATGGAATAGAGACAGCAAACTTAAATATAAAAAATATATATATATATGTGAATAAATAAATAAATAAATAAATAAATAAATAAATGTATAAAAAACGCATATCAGAAGAGGACATAAAAGGAACTGATATAGGGTGAGAAAGACAGAAAGAAAGAGGGAGAAAAGAAGGAACTAGACTTGAGGAGAGAGAGTGTGTATAGGGGACAGGCTTGTTATAGGTCTCTTTTTGAGTTTAGAAAACAGATAATTTTCCCACTACATATATACTGTGAAATTAGGTAGGAGGGATTTTAATGATATGTAGCCCATACAACCGTATATATATGTGTATGTATATACACACAACCCTGTCTAAATCCAAAACCAAATAAATATGTACAAACAAGACAAAATGAATTATTAGTTAAGGTGTGATTAAATAAGACATCAAGCAAAAAAGGAATCCAAATAAACCCGGCCCTCTTTAGTGTGGGTCAGGAGCGTATGCTGCGCTGGGGAGGACCATCCACAGTAAGTTGGTGAAATCAAAAGACATTGTTTATGCAGAAATTGAATTTATTTAAATAATTATCCCGGTGATGAGGCTTTCTTCTGGACACATGGAACTCCTCTGGAGGGAGATTGCGTGGGGGCCAGGGCTGCATCCTCTAGTACCAGAGGGGAAAAAAGGAGTAAATTAGATCCCCTCGGTTAGATTGTCCTCCGCCAGTCCACCCAATGGCCCCCCGTCCTCTCTCCGTCCCCTGGGTTAGGGTTAGGGTTTGAATAGGGGGTAGGGGTTAGGGTCAGGGTAAAAGGTTAGGGTTAGGGTTAGGAAAGAGGGTGAGGGTTAGGGTTAGGAAAAGGGGTAAGGGTTAGGGTTAGGGGAAAGGGGGGTTAGGGTTAGGAGAAGGGGTAAGGGTTAGGGGGAAGGGGGGTTAGGGTTAGGGGAAAAGGGATTTAGGTTTAGGGTTAGGAAAGGGGGTTAGGATAAAAGGTTAGGGTTAGGATAGAGGGTAGAGTAAGGGTTAGGGTAAAAAAAAGGGGGGTTAGGGTTAGGATGAGAAGGTGGGTAGACCTTCAACAGGGACGGAGGAGCCCAGAGAGAAGGAGACGTGCATGTGTGTGTGGGGGCCAGTTGTTTGGTGCCCCCTTGTGGGTGGATGAGTGTATTGTAGTGTAGGAATGTGGTCCAAGTAGGATCAGTCATGTATGGAGGGGGTCGGTCTGAGTTTGTTACGGTAATATGTCTAGGATATTGCACCAATGTTGAAATATGTGTGTAGCTGTGTTGGGTGTCCAATGGATGTTATCAGGTCCAGTGATGAACTGGTCCTGTGGTAGTTCGGCCAAGGATGGGAGGTGGCACCTAATTGTGTTGTTAATAAGCTGTAGGTTGTCTTTCTGGGGCCGTGCTAGTGCTGGGGAAAAGTTGATGACCGGAAAGTAAATGTCTGCTTTAGGAAATGTTCGTTTAGCTGCTCTGTGTAGCGCTTTAAGCTGTTTTATAGAAGTCAGTTTTGGATGTTGGTCTTTATTGTTAATACCAATTGAAAGGATGAGGATTCTGGTGGTGAGGGAAATAGAAGTTTTCTGACAGATTTTAACAAAATGAAAAAAGTTGGCGCCTGGATAACTGTCAATTTGGATTTGGTTGTTAGTGTATGGAGGGATTCTGCTAATGTTGGAATCCCCCAGCACTAGCACGGGCTTAATTGGTTTGAAATGCCAGTCCTGTATTTTCCTATGGGGTCTGGCTCTATGGATTGTGGGTCTGAACCGAGGTGGAGAGTGAATCAGGACTGTCACCTCCCGATCCTTGGCCGATGTCTCCTTATCTGTCTGTATGGGTGAGATTGGTGGTGTTATATTTTGGTCTGATTGTGTGGGTGTGTCAGTTCCGCGTGGTCCCCAGCTCCCTGGGTGAGGAGGGGGGGTCTCCATGGTTGTGGAGACTGGCGGAGCTTCAGGTTCTGGGGACCCGGGGTCGGAGGGCGAGCCCTCCTCACTGGGGATCTGCTGGTACAGAGTCAGGGTGGATGAATGTGTAATTGGTGAAGTGAAATTATTGGGTGAGTCTATGGGAGCAGGTGGACTAGACAGAGGGAGAGGGAGGGGCCCAATCTCTGTACTGTGTGTCACTTTCTCGGCTAAGGAAGTGAGCGGGCCTAGATACAAGGACCGTTTATACGGTGCTGTTGGCCTAGGGAGGGGAGGGGGGCCGTTGCCCCTCTCCTGTTGTGTGTGTGTTGTGTTCGTTTGTCTGGAAACCTGGCGAGTAGCTGTAATCTGTAGGGGTGGTGAATTGGTGGGTGTATGTCTATCTGTAGTGAATCCTAGTATGTTTTTGGCTGCTTGGATGGTCTGCTGTTGAAGTCTGTGTGTGAATCTCTTACTCGCCCAGCCGATGGCTATTTGTAAAGCTAAATGGTCTGGGATTGTGGTCTGTAAAGATGACATGATGGATGTAATGGAGGAGGTGTAATGTGTGTGAAGAATGTCCAATGTGTTATTGAGCCACTTAGTAGTGTTAGATGTCAATTTCTGTTGTGTATCTATTGTAGGCGCTGCAGGTTTAATAAATGATGTTAAGCGGTTTACCTGTTTCTGCATGCCAGTGGGGGGAGTGAGTGTGCTGATGGATGTGTCTATTATGTGTTTGTGATGTGTAGCCTGTATGAGTTTGAAATAAAGTTTACTAGTGTGTCTAGTTTCTGTGCTGGGTGGACCAATGAGTGTCTGTGTCTGTGGCCTGGTAGCATGTGTGTGTGTGTGTGCGTATGTGTCCCTCCTCCTATATCGGCTGTCATGGTTGAATCCATGTGGTGTGTGTGTTGGTGCGGTGAAATGATGTGTGTGCGTGTGTGCCCTAAGTGTATGGTTATGGTTAAACATGTCCCTTTGGCTCCCTGGCATGTCCTAGACCCTGTAATAAAAACAACATTAACAGTGGTAGACTGGGGTCCTACCTCCTTGTAGAGCTGGTTCGGATTCTCCTGGTCCTGATCCTGGGCCTGGTTTCAGGTGGGTTGTCTGGAGGATCTGGTGTCCTTTAGGGAGGCCCGGAGTCTCCTGGTCCTGGTCTTGGTTCAGGTAGGTGCTGCAGGGGTCCGGCGTCTTTGATCCTGGACTCAAAAGCTCAGGCAGTGCAGGTAAACGGATCAGAGTCCGGGGTATTGGACCCCGCCACTCACTGTTAAAATTCGACTTTATTAACTTAAAAACCGAATTAAAACCCAACAGGGGTAAAATCAGAGTTTGGTAAAAACTATAATAAAAAAGGGGCTCGGTGTCATACCAGAGAGCCAAAAAATAACCTGACGTTTCGCAGGAGTGCTGCTTCATCAGAGGTTCAATGGGACAATGATGTACTGATGGGTATATATCTGTGTGTGGTAATAACAGGAGAGGGGGAACAGCTCCTCCCCACCCCTCCGGTCCTCCAATGGGAGCTAATGAATGTAATTGTATCTACAGGTGGGGAAAATTGGTGATTAATGGTATAATGAGTCGATAAGTATAGTTCAAAGGGGACTGGAGCAAAGGGGAAGTGGGTGTAGGTAGCGTATGTAAGGTGGCTATGTAGAAAGTAAATAAGGAATGGCGCAGTAGGCAGAGCAATCGCCCCTCGCCCAGAAGCCGCGGGTTCGAGACCCGCTCGGTCCAACGTTCTTTTGGGGAGTCCGAGCCCGGTCGACCCTTAGCATTGGAGGGTATTCTTATACTTTCCTGAGTTTTATATGAAAAATACAACATGCCACTATAAGCAGATAATTAATAAGTCTAAACAACCTCATATGCTTCATTATCTGTTATTCCTGGGTTCGGACTCTTTAGATCCGGTTTAAGGGAGTGTAAGGGAGAGAAAGGAGGAGAAAGGAGGAGTATGAAGGAAGGAGGGATGTTCCGGCCCGTGGCTCTGGCAGGGTTAGGTTTTAGGGTTAGGGTTCGGCTTAAAGAATGTGCCAAATTGGCCCTTAAAGGCACTGGCCTACGGTTCCAGGAAATCCCCCCTAAAAAGTGCTTCTCCTGTGAAATTAAAGTTTATATGAGTGGGGGATCTGTTTATTCCTCCTGGTGTTGTGTAGAAGAATCAGTGGGAGGGCTCAGTCCCCGTCCTGAGACCGGGTCCCAGGGGATCCCGCGTCCCCGTATTGGGGGAGAGTGGGGCAAGGATATGGGGTGGGAAACCCCCAGTCCTAAGTCAGAAAAAGCCTGTGGATGGGTCCTCCCCAGCGCAGCGTCGCTGCAGCAAAATTGACGCCAGATCGGGAGAAGAGGATTAAATAAGTGCTGGGTAGAATAAATAATAAATCATACATAAAGAAATTATATAAATATAAACATATAGCTGTCTGTGTGTTAACTAATAACTATGTGTGGTGGACGTATGAATGTGTGTAGAGGAAGGGGGAGTGGGAGGGGGGAGAGAGAAAGAAAACTGAGAAGAGGAGAGAGGGGGGCAGAAGGGAAATAAAACCACAACATGCAGGATAAATAAAATTATTGAAGCAGGCACAAATCCACCATTTTAGCCAAAGCATGCACAAAGAATTAAAATGGAATAGAGACAGCAAACTTAAATATAAAAAATATATATATATATGTGAATAAATAAATAAATAAATAAATAAATAAATAAATGTATAAAAAACGCATATCAGAAGAGGACATAAAAGGAACTGATATAGGGTGAGAAAGACAGAAAGAAAGAGGGAGAAAAGAAGGAACTAGACTTGAGGAGAGAGAGTGTGTATAGGGGACAGGCTTGTTATAGGTCTCTTTTTGAGTTTAGAAAACAGATAATTTTCCCACTACATATATACTGTGAAATTAGGTAGGAGGGATTTTAATGATATGTAGCCCATACAACCGTATATATATGTGTATGTATATACACACAACCCTGTCTAAATCCAAAACCAAATAAATATGTACAAACAAGACAAAATGAATTATTAGTTAAGGTGTGATTAAATAAGACATCAAGCAAAAAAGGAATCCAAATAAACCCGGCCCTCTTTAGTGTGGGTCAGGAGCGTATGCTGCGCTGGGGAGGACCATCCACAGTAAGTTGGTGAAATCAAAAGACATTGTTTATGCAGAAATTGAATTTATTTAAATAATTATCCCGGTGATGAGGCTTTCTTCTGGACACATGGAACTCCTCTGGAGGGAGATTGCGTGGGGGCCAGGGCTGCATCCTCTAGTACCAGAGGGGAAAAAAGGAGTAAATTAGATCCCCTCGGTTAGATTGTCCTCCGCCAGTCCACCCAATGGCCCCCCGTCCTCTCTCCGTCCCCTGGGTTAGGGTTAGGGTTTGAATAGGGGGTAGGGGTTAGGGTCAGGGTAAAAGGTTAGGGTTAGGGTTAGGAAAGAGGGTGAGGGTTAGGGTTAGGAAAAGGGGTAAGGGTTAGGGTTAGGGGAAAGGGGGGTTAGGGTTAGGAGAAGGGGTAAGGGTTAGGGGGAAGGGGGGTTAGGGTTAGGGGAAAAGGGATTTAGGTTTAGGGTTAGGAAAGGGGGTTAGGATAAAAGGTTAGGGTTAGGATAGAGGGTAGAGTAAGGGTTAGGGTAAAAAAAAGGGGGGTTAGGGTTAGGATGAGAAGGTGGGTAGACCTTCAACAGGGACGGAGGAGCCCAGAGAGAAGGAGACGTGCATGTGTGTGTGGGGGCCAGTTGTTTGGTGCCCCCTTGTGGGTGGATGAGTGTATTGTAGTGTAGGAATGTGGTCCAAGTAGGATCAGTCATGTATGGAGGGGGTCGGTCTGAGTTTGTTACGGTAATATGTCTAGGATATTGCACCAATGTTGAAATATGTGTGTAGCTGTGTTGGGTGTCCAATGGATGTTATCAGGTCCAGTGATGAACTGGTCCTGTGGTAGTTCGGCCAAGGATGGGAGGTGGCACCTAATTGTGTTGTTAATAAGCTGTAGGTTGTCTTTCTGGGGCCGTGCTAGTGCTGGGGAAAAGTTGATGACCGGAAAGTAAATGTCTGCTTTAGGAAATGTTCGTTTAGCTGCTCTGTGTAGCGCTTTAAGCTGTTTTATAGAAGTCAGTTTTGGATGTTGGTCTTTATTGTTAATACCAATTGAAAGGATGAGGATTCTGGTGGTGAGGGAAATAGAAGTTTTCTGACAGATTTTAACAAAATGAAAAAAGTTGGCGCCTGGATAACTGTCAATTTGGATTTGGTTGTTAGTGTATGGAGGGATTCTGCTAATGTTGGAATCCCCCAGCACTAGCACGGGCTTAATTGGTTTGAAATGCCAGTCCTGTATTTTCCTATGGGGTCTGGCTCTATGGATTGTGGGTCTGAACCGAGGTGGAGAGTGAATCAGGACTGTCACCTCCCGATCCTTGGCCGATGTCTCCTTATCTGTCTGTATGGGTGAGATTGGTGGTGTTATATTTTGGTCTGATTGTGTGGGTGTGTCAGTTCCGCGTGGTCCCCAGCTCCCTGGGTGAGGAGGGGGGGTCTCCATGGTTGTGGAGACTGGCGGAGCTTCAGGTTCTGGGGACCCGGGGTCGGAGGGCGAGCCCTCCTCACTGGGGATCTGCTGGTACAGAGTCAGGGTGGATGAATGTGTAATTGGTGAAGTGAAATTATTGGGTGAGTCTATGGG
This sequence comes from Siphamia tubifer, assembly GCA_020466265.1. Lineage (NCBI taxonomy): Eukaryota > Metazoa > Chordata > Actinopteri > Kurtiformes > Apogonidae > Siphamia > Siphamia tubifer. Next base: position 8,817,880 of record JAIVEL010000024.1, read on the forward strand.
AGCAGGTGGACTAGACAGAGGGAGAGGGAGGGGCCCAATCTCTGTACTGTGTGTCACTTTCTCGGCTAAGGAAGTGAGCGGGCCTAGATACAAGGACCGTTTATACGGTGCTGTTGGCCTAGGGAGGGGAGGGGGGCCGTTGCCCCTCTCCTGTTGTGTGTGTGTTGTGTTCGTTTGTCTGGAAACCTGGCGAGTAGCTGTAATCTGTAGGGGTGGTGAATTGGTGGGTGTATGTCTATCTGTAGTGAATCCTAGTATGTTTTTGGCTGCTTGGATGGTCTGCTGTTGAAGTCTGTGTGTGAATCTCTTACTCGCCCAGCCGATGGCTATTTGTAAAGCTAAATGGTCTGGGATTGTGGTCTGTAAAGATGACATGATGGATGTAATGGAGGAGGTGTAATGTGTGTGAAGAATGTCCAATGTGTTATTGAGCCACTTAGTAGTGTTAGATGTCAATTTCTGTTGTGTATCTATTGTAGGCGCTGCAGGTTTAATAAATGATGTTAAGCGGTTTACCTGTTTCTGCATGCCAGTGGGGGGAGTGAGTGTGCTGATGGATGTGTCTATTATGTGTTTGTGATGTGTAGCCTGTATGAGTTTGAAATAAAGTTTACTAGTGTGTCTAGTTTCTGTGCTGGGTGGACCAATGAGTGTCTGTGTCTGTGGCCTGGTAGCATGTGTGTGTGTGTGTGCGTATGTGTCCCTCCTCCTATATCGGCTGTCATGGTTGAATCCATGTGGTGTGTGTGTTGGTGCGGTGAAATGATGTGTGTGCGTGTGTGCCCTAAGTGTATGGTTATGGTTAAACATGTCCCTTTGGCTCCCTGGCATGTCCTAGACCCTGTAATAAAAACAACATTAACAGTGGTAGACTGGGGTCCTACCTCCTTGTAGAGCTGGTTCGGATTCTCCTGGTCCTGATCCTGGGCCTGGTTTCAGGTGGGTTGTCTGGAGGATCTGGTGTCCTTTAGGGAGGCCCGGAGTCTCCTGGTCCTGGTCTTGGTTCAGGTAGGTGCTGCAGGGGTCCGGCGTCTTTGATCCTGGACTCAAAAGCTCAGGCAGTGCAGGTAAACGGATCAGAGTCCGGGGTATTGGACCCCGCCACTCACTGTTAAAATTCGACTTTATTAACTTAAAAACCGAATTAAAACCCAACAGGGGTAAAATCAGAGTTTGGTAAAAACTATAATAAAAAAGGGGCTCGGTGTCATACCAGAGAGCCAAAAAATAACCTGACGTTTCGCAGGAGTGCTGCTTCATCAGAGGTTCAATGGGACAATGATGTACTGATGGGTATATATCTGTGTGTGGTAATAACAGGAGAGGGGGAACAGCTCCTCCCCACCCCTCCGGTCCTCCAATGGGAGCTAATGAATGTAATTGTATCTACAGGTGGGGAAAATTGGTGATTAATGGTATAATGAGTCGATAAGTATAGTTCAAAGGGGACTGGAGCAAAGGGGAAGTGGGTGTAGGTAGCGTATGTAAGGTGGCTATGTAGAAAGTAAATAAGGAATGGCGCAGTAGGCAGAGCAATCGCCCCTCGCCCAGAAGCCGCGGGTTCGAGACCCGCTCGGTCCAACGTTCTTTTGGGGAGTCCGAGCCCGGTCGACCCTTAGCATTGGAGGGTATTCTTATACTTTCCTGAGTTTTATATGAAAAATACAACATGCCACTATAAGCAGATAATTAATAAGTCTAAACAACCTCATATGCTTCATTATCTGTTATTCCTGGGTTCGGACTCTTTAGATCCGGTTTAAGGGAGTGTAAGGGAGAGAAAGGAGGAGAAAGGAGGAGTATGAAGGAAGGAGGGATGTTCCGGCCCGTGGCTCTGGCAGGGTTAGGTTTTAGGGTTAGGGTTCGGCTTAAAGAATGTGCCAAATTGGCCCTTAAAGGCACTGGCCTACGGTTCCAGGAAATCCCCCCTAAAAAGTGCTTCTCCTGTGAAATTAAAGTTTATATGAGTGGGGGATCTGTTTATTCCTCCTGGTGTTGTGTAGAAGAATCAGTGGGAGGGCTCAGTCCCCGTCCTGAGACCGGGTCCCAGGGGATCCCGCGTCCCCGTATTGGGGGAGAGTGGGGCAAGGATATGGGGTGGGAAACCCCCAGTCCTAAGTCAGAAAAAGCCTGTGGATGGGTCCTCCCCAGCGCAGCGTCGCTGCAGCAAAATTGACGCCAGATCGGGAGAAGAGGATTAAATAAGTGCTGGGTAGAATAAATAATAAATCATACATAAAGAAATTATATAAATATAAACATATAGCTGTCTGTGTGTTAACTAGGGTTAGGGTTAGGGTTAGGGTTAGGGTTAGGGTTAGGGTTAGGGTTAGGGTTAGGGTTAGGGTTAGGGTTAGGGTTAGGGTTAGGGTTAGGGTTAGGGTTAGGGTTAGGGTTAGGGTTAGGGTTAGGGTTAGGGTTAGGGTTAGGGTTAGGGTTAGGGTTAGGGTTAGGGTTAGGGTTAGGGTTAGGGTTAGGGTTAGGGTTAGGGTTAGGGTTAGGGTTAGGGTTAGGGTTAGGGTTAGGGTTAGGGTTAGGGTTAGGGTTAGGGTTAGGGTTAGGGTTAGGGTTAGGGTTAGGGTTAGGGTTAGGGTTAGGGTTAGGGTTAGG
>JAIVEL010000024.1:8838771-8862289 GCA_020466265.1 Siphamia tubifer
ATCTATATTCCACATTCCACATTTGTATCTATATAGTGCATTCCACAATTCCACATTTGTATCTATATTCCAAATTCCACATTCCACATTTGTATCTATATTCCACATTCCACATTTGTATCTATATTCACACATTCCACATTTGTATCTATATAGTGAATTCCACAATTCCACATTTGTATCTATATTCCAAATTCCACATTCCACATTTGTATCTATATTCCACATTCCACATTTGTATCTATATAGTGCATTCCACAATTCCACATTTGTATCTATATTCCAAATTCCACATTCCACATTTGTATCTATATTCCACATTCCACATTTGTATCTATATTCACACATTCCACATTTGTATCTATATAGTGAATTCCACAATTCCACATTTGTATCTATATTCCAAATTCCACATTCCACATTTGTATCTATATTCCACATTCCACATTTGTATCTATATAGTGCATTCCACAATTCCACATTTGTATCTATATTCCAAATTCCACATTCCACATTTGTATCTATATTCCACATTCCACATTTGTATCTATATTCATACATTCCACATTTGTATCTATATAGTGAATTCCACAATTCCACATTTGTATCTATATTCCAAATTCCACATTCCACATTTGTATCTATATTCCACATTCCACATTTGTATCTATATAGTGCATTCCACAATTCCACATTTGTATCTATATTCCAAATTCCACATTCCACATTTGTATCTATATTCCACATTCCACATTTGTATCTATATTCATACATTCCACATTTGTATCTATATAGTGAATTCCACAATTCCACATTTGTATCTATATTCCAAATTCCACATTCCACATTTGTATCTATATTCCACATTCCACATTTGTATCTATATAGTGCATTCCACAATTCCACATTTGTATCTATATTCCAAATTCCACATTCCACATTTGTATCTATATTCCACATTCCACATTTGTATCTATATTCACACATTCCACATTTGTATCTATATAGTGAATTCCACAATTCCACATTTGTATCTATATTCCAAATTCCACATTCCACATTTGTATCTATATTCCACATTCCACATTTGTATCTATATAGTGCATTCCACAATTCCACATTTGTATCTATATTCCAAATTCCACATTCCACATTTGTATCTATATTCCACATTCCACATTTGTATCTATATTCATACATTCCACATTTGTATCTATATAGTGAATTCCACAATTCCACATTTGTATCTATATTCCAAATTCCACATTCCACATTTGTATCTATATTCCACATTCCACATTTGTATCTATATAGTGCATTCCACAATTCCACATTTGTATCTATATTCCAAATTCCACATTCCACATTTGTATCTATATTCCACATTCCACATTTGTATCTATATTCACACATTCCACATTTGTATCTATATAGTGAATTCCACATTCCACATTTGTATCTATATTCCACATTCCACATTTGTATCTATATTCACACATTCCACATTTGTATCTATATAGTGAATTCCACAATTCCACATTTGTATCTATATTCCAAATTCCACATTCCACATTTGTATCTATATTCCACATTCCACATTTGTATCTATATTCACACATTCCACATTTGTATCTATATAGTGAATTCCACAATTCCACATTTGTATCTATATAGTGAATTCCACATTCCACATTTACATCTATATTCCAAATTCCAAATTCCAATTACATATTCCATATTCCAACTCCATATTCATAATTACACCTTCATGGTGCTCAAAGCGCTTCACATTTGCTTCACAATCACCCATTCACAGTGTCTTGCCCAAGGACACTTTGACATGTGGACTGCCACAGCCGGGACGCGAACCGCCAACCTCTCGGTCCGTAGTAGACCAAGAGGTTGGCGGTTCGCGTCCCGGCTGTGGCAGATTGAGCCGCCGCCTTCTAAAAGCGCCACATAGATGTCCTTGACATATGTAATAGAGCTAGTTGAGACCATTCCACTTATACCTGTCCCAAATCCCTAAACGCTTCCGTTAGCCCAAATTCCAAAACAGAATCCACATTCCACATTTGTATCTATATAGTGAATTCCACAATTCCACATTTGTATCTATATAGTGAATTCCACATTCCACATTTACATCTATATTCCAAATTCCAAATTCCAATTACATATTCCATATTCCAACTCCATATTCATAATTACACCTTCATGGTGCTCAAAGCGCTTCACATTTGCTTCACAATCACCCATTCACAGTGTCTTGCCCAAGGACACTTTGACATGTGGACTGCCACAGCCAGGACGCGAACCGCCAACCTCTCGGTCCGTAGTAGACCAAGAGGTTGGCGGTTCGCGTCCCGGCTGTGGCAGATTGAGCCGCCGCCGTCTAAAAGCGTTAGGCAACCGTTGCCATGGCAACCGTTGCTATGGCAACCATTGCTATGGCAACCGTTGCCAATGCAACCGTTGCTATGGCAACCAATGTTATGGCAACCATTGCTATGGCAACCGTTGCCATGGCAACCGTTGCTATGGCAACGGTTGCTGTGGCAACCGTTGCCATGGCAACCAATGGTATGGCAACCGTTGCTATGGCAACCGTTGCCATGGCAACCGTTGCTATGGCAACCGTTGCCATGGCAACCGTTGCTATGGCAACCAATGTTATGGCAACCGTTGCTATGGCAACCGTTGCCATGGCAACCGTTGCTGTGGCAACCAATGGTATGGCAACCATTGCTATGGCAACCGTTGCTATGGCAACCGTTTCTATGGCAACCGTTTCTATGGCAACCGTTGCTATGGCAACCGTTGCTATGGCAACCGTTGCTATGGCAACCGTTGCTATGGCAACCAATGGTATTGGCAACCAATGGTATTGGCAACCGTTGCTATGGCAACCTAACATGTTAGCATGCTAGTATTAGCATGCTAGCATTAGCATATTAGCATTAACATGCTAGAATTAGCATGTTAGCATTATCATATTGCATTAGCATGCTAGCATTAGCATGCTAGCATTAGCATGCTAGCATTAGCATGCTTACATTAGCATACTGAATTTAGCATGCTAGCATTAGCATGTTAGCATTAGCATGTTAGCATGTTAGCATGTTAGCATGTTAGCATGTTAGCATGGTAGCATGTTAGCATGTAAGCATGTTAGCATTAGCATGTTAGCATTAGCATGTTAGCATTAGCATGTTAGCATTAGCATGTTAGCATTAGCATGTTAGCATTAACATGTTAGCATTAGCATGTTAGCATTAGCATGTTAGCATTAGCATGTTAGCATTAGCATGTTAGCATTAGCATGTTAGCATTAGCATGCTATCATTAGCATGTTAGCATTAGCATGCTAGCATTAGCATGCTAGCATTAACTTGCTATGGTACGGTTGATATGGCAACCGTTGCAATGGCAACCGTTGCTATGGCAACTGTCGTCATGGCAACCGTTGCTATGGCAACCAATGGTATGGCAACCGTTGCTATGGCAACCGTTGCTATGGCAACCAATGGTATGGCAACTGTTGTCATGGCAACCGTTGCTATGGCAACCAATGGTATGGCAACCATTACTATGGCAACCGTTGCCATGGCAACCAATGGTATGGCAACCATTACTATGGCAACCGTTGCTATGGCAACCGTTGCTATGGCAACCGTTGCTATGGCAACTGTTGTATTGGCAACCGTTGCTATGGCAACCGTTGCTATGGCAACCGTTGCTATGGCAACCAATGGTATGGCAACCGTTGCTATGGCAACCGTTGCCATGGCAACGGTTGCTATGGCAACCTAACATGTTAGCATGCTAGTATTATCATGCTAGCATTAGCATGTAAGCATTAGCATGCTAGCATTAGCATGCTAGCATTAGCATGCTAACATTAGCATGCTAACATTAGCATACTAAATTAAGCATGCTAGCATTAGCATGTTAGCATTAGCATGTTAGCATGTTAGCATGTTAGCATATTAGCATATTAGCATGTTAGCATGTTAGCATGTAAGCATGTTAGCATTAGCATGTTAGCATTAGCATGCTAGCATTAGCATGTTAGCATTAGCATGTTAGCATTAGCATGTTAGCATTAGCATGTTAGCATTAGCATGCTAGCATTAGCATGCTAGCATTAGCATGCTAGCATTAGCATGCTAGCATGCTATGGTACGGTTGATATGGCAACCGTTGTCATGGCAACCGTTGCTATGGCAACCGTTGCTATGGCAACCGTTGCTATGGCAACCGTTGCTATGGCAACCAATGGTATGGCAACCATTGCTATGGCAACCGTTGCCATGGCAACCGTTGCTATGGCAACCAATGTTATGGCAACCATTGCTATGGCAACCGTTGCCATGGCAACCGTTGCTATGGCAACCAATGTTATGGCAACCATTGCTATGGCAACCGTTGCCATGGCAACCATTGCTAATGCAACTGTTGCTGTGGCAACCGTTGCCATGGCAACCAATGGTATGGCAACCGTTGCTATGGCAACCGTTGCTATGGTCACCCTTGCCATGGCAACCGTTGCTATGGCAACCGATGTTATGGCAACCATAGCTATGGCAACCGTTGCTATGGCAACCGTTGCTATGGCAACCGTTGCTATGGCAACCGTTGCCATGGCAACCGTTGCCATGGCAGCCAATGGTATGGCAACCAATGGTATGGCAACCATTGCTATGGCAACCGTTGCCATGGCAACCGTTGCTATGGCAACCTAACATGTTAGCATGCTAGTATTAGCATGTAAGCATTAGCATGATAGCATTAGCATGCTAGCATTAGCATGTTTACATTAGCATTCTAGCATTAGCATGTTAGCATTATCATGTTAGCATTAGCATGTTAGCATTAGCATGCTAGCATTAGCATGTTAGCATTAGCATGCTATCATTAGCATGCTAGCTTTAGCATGTTAGCATTAGCATGCTAGCATTAGCATGTTAGCATTAGCATGCTATCATTAGCATGCTAGCTTTAGCATGCTAGCATTAGCATGCTAGCATTAACTTGCTATGGTACGGTTGATATGGCAACCGTTACAATGGCAACCATTGCAATGGCAACCGTTGCTATGGCAACTGTTGTCATGGCAAGGGTTGCTATGGCAACCAATGGTATGGCAACCATTGCTATGGCAACCGTTGCCATGGCAACCGTTGCTATGGCAACCTAACATGTTAGCATGCTAGTATTAGCATGTAAGCATTAGCATGATAGCATTAGCATGCTAGCATTAGCATGCTTACATTAGCATTCTAGCATTAGCATGCTAGCATTAGCATGCTAACATTAGCATACTAAATTTAGCATGCTAGCATTAGCATGTTAGCATGTTAGCATGTTAGCATGTTAGCATGTTAGCATGTTAGCATGTTACCATGTTAGCATGTTAGCATGTTAGCATGTTAGCATATTAGCATGTTAGCATTAGCATGCTAGCATTAGCATGTTAGCATTAGCATGTTAGCATTAGCATTTTAGCATTAGCATGTTAGCATTAGCATGCTAGCATTAGCATGTTAGCATTAGCATGCTATCATTAGCATGCTAGCTTTAGCATGTTAGCATTAGCATGCTAGCATTAGCATGTTAGCATTAGCATGCTATCATTAGCATGCTAGCTTTAGCATGCTAGCATTAGCATGCTAGCATTAACTTGCTATGGTACGGTTGATATGGCAACCGTTACAATGGCAACCGTTGCAATGGCAACCGTTGCTATGGCAACTGTTGTCATGGCAAGGGTTGCTATGGCAACCAATGGTATGGCAACCATTGCTATGGCAACCGTTGCCATGGCAAGCGTTGATATGGCAACCAATGGTATGGCAACCATTGCCATGGCAACCGTTGCCATGGCAACCAATGTTATGGCAACCGTTGCCATGGCAACCGTTGATATGGCAACCAATGGTATGGCAACCATTGCCATGGCAACCGTTGCCATGGCAACCAATGTTATGGCAACCATTGCTATGGCAACCGTTGCCATGGCCACCATTGCTATGGCAACCGTTGCCATGGCAACCATTGCTATGGCAACCAATGTTATGGCAACCATTGCTATGGCAACCGTTGCCATGGCAACCGTTGCTATGGCAACCAATGTTATGGCAACCATTGCTATGGCAACCGTTGCTATGGCAACCGTTGCTATGGCAACCAATGGTATTGGCAACCGTTGCTATGGCAACCTAACATGTTAGCATGCTAGTATTAGCATGCTATCATTAGCATATTAGCATTAGCATGCTAGCATTAGCATGCTAGCATTAGCACTTTTTCCCTCCAAAATCAAATTTGGTAGTAATAGATACAAATATGGAAGCGGCCCTGGCCTGGAAGAGCAATTTTATTTGGGTCGATTTCACACACTTCCCCTTGACCTAGACTTCTGAAAATTTAGATTTAGTAACATTAAGACCTTAAGTTTACACCCTGAAAGTTTCATGTGTATAACTTAAAGGCTTCACGAGTTAGAACAGAATAAAGTACCATAACACTTTTTCCCTCCAAAAAAAATTTGGTAGTAATAGATACAAATATGGAAGCGGCCCTGCCCTGGAAGAGCAATTTTATTTTGGTCGATTTCACACACTTCCCCTTGACCTAGACTTCTGAAAATTTAGATTTAGTAACATTAAGACCTTATGTTTACACCCTGCAAATTTCATGTGTATAACTTAAAGCCTTCAAGAGTTAGAACAGAATAAAGTACCATAACATTTTTTCCCTCCAAAAAAAAATTTGGTAGTAATAGATACAAATCTGGAAGCGGCCCTGCCCTGGAAGAGCAATTTTATTTGGTAGTAATAGATACAAATCTGGAAGCGGCCCTGCCCTGGAAGAGCGATTTTATTTGGTTCGATTTCACACACTTCCCCTTGACCTAGACTTCTGAAAATTTAGATTTAGTAACATTAAGACCTTAAGTTTACACCCTGCAAATTTCATGTGTATAACTTAAAGCCTTTAAGAGTTAGAACAGAATAAAGTACCATAACATTTTTTCCCTCCAAAAAAAAATTTGGTAGTAATAGATACAAATCTGGAAGCGGCCCTGCCCTGGAAGAGCAATTATATTTGGGTCAATTTCACACACTAATCCTTGACCTACACTCCTGAAATTTTACATTCAGTTACTTCTAGACCTTGTGTTTACACCCTGAAAATTTCAAATGTATAACTTAAAGCCTTCAAGAGTTAGAACAGAATAAAGTACCATAACATTTTTCCCTTCTAAATCAAATTTGGTAGTAATAGATGTAAATCTGGAATTATGGAATGTAAATGTGAAATGAGTTCATACCCTCCCATCACCTAAAGTGCTGATGGAAGGAGGCCAATGAGCAGCCTATTGCCATGGTTACGGTTGCTATGGTTACAGTTGCTATGGTAACCGTTGCCGCCATTGTTACGGTTGCCATGGTTACGGAACAGCGGCAACAAAATCCATTGGGAGTTAAAAAAAAATAGATAAAACCTTGATTTTCACATATGACGTACACCCCTCTTGGAGCATCGGAGAACAGTTGTCCCCGTATCCCTAGCTCTTTCCGTTTCCATTTTATAGCCTTTTTTATTTTCAGGGGTCAAAAGGTCATCTGTATAGGAATAGATACAAATCTGGAATTATGGAATGTAAATGTGAATTAATTTCTTCGGTAATAGATGTAAATGTGGAATGAGTTCATACCCTCCCATCCCCTAAAGCGCTGATGGTAGGAAGGATGCCAATGAGCAGCCTACTGCAACCAGTCAGTCAAGCACTACAAGTAGAAGTATGTCCCGTGTCTCTAACCCTCTTTTTTAAGGAGTTGGCTCTGGAACAGCGCCACCGAGATGTCCTTGGAATATGTAATATAGCTAGTTGAGACCTTTCCAATGATATATGCCCCAACTCCCCAAGTGCTTCCGTTCAAGAGATACGCCACTTGAAAAAAATCGAAATCTCAATAGGTTAGCGCCCCCTAGCTCTCGACAGAAAAGGGGTAGAAGTTTTTTTCCAAGTGGGTCTAGTAAAGCTCGGCGAGACCTTTCCGTCGATACCAAGCTCGACTTACTGCGACCAAGTATGGCAAAAAAAAGTAGGACGAACGGGGTAGAGGGCTATAAGTCCCACAGGCCTGGCATCAGGGAAAAATCCATTGGGGGTCAAAAAAAAATATTGAGATCAAGACTTGATTTTCACATATGATATACACCCCTCTTGGAGCATTGGAGAACAGTTGTCCCCGTATCCCTAGCTCTTTCCGTTTCCATTTTATAGCCTTTTTATTTTCAGGGGTCAAAAGGTCATCTGTATAGGAATAGATACAAATCTGGAATTTTGGAATGTAAATGTGGAATAAGTTCATAGGTAATAGATGTAAATGTGGAAGAGGCCCTGGCGGCGCAAAGGGTTTGGGGGTCCTGTTTGGCCAGGCAATGGAATAGAGAGTTGGATCCACCTCTGACTCAAACCTGGCATCTCACTGAGTAAGAGTGTCGATTTTCACCACTCTGACACAACAGGAAGGGTCCCAAATTTGGCCCTGAAATCAGTAAAGTAGTCGTAATGATAATAGATGTAAATATGGAAGAGGCCCTGAAACCGCAAAGGGTTTGGGGGTCCTGTTTGGCCATGCAATGGAATAGAGAGTTGGATCCACCTCTGACTCAAACCTGGCATCTCACTGAGTAAGAGTGTCGATTTTCACCACTCTGACACAACAGGAAGGGTCCCAAATTTAGCCCTGAAATCAGTAAAGTAGTCGTAATGATAATAGATGTAAATATGGAAGAGGCCCTGAAACCGCAAAGGGTTTGGGGGTCCTGTTTGGCCATGCAATGGAATAGAGAGTTGGTTCCAACTCTGACTCAAACCTGGCATCTCACTGAGTAAGAATGTCAATTTTCACCACTCTGACACAACAGGAAGGGTCCCAAATTTAGCCCTGAAATCAGTAAAGTAGTCGTAATGATAATAGATGTAAATATGGAAGAGGCCCTGTCCTGGCAGAGCAATTATATTTGGGTCGTTTTCACACACTTCCCCTTGAGCTAGACTTCTGAAAATTTAGATTTAGTAACATTAAGACCTTATGTTTACACCCTGCAAATTTCATGTGTATAACTTAAAGCCTTCAAGAGTTAGAACAGAATAAAATACCATAACATTTTTTCCCTCCAAAAAAAAATTTGGTAGTAATAGATACAAATCTGGAAGCGGCCCTGCCCTGGAAGAGCAATTTTCTTTGGGTCAATTTCACACACTAATCCTTGACCTACACTCCTGAAATTTTACATTCAGTTACTTCTAGACCTTGTGTTTACACCCTGAAAATTTCAAATATATAACTTAAAGCCTTCAAGAGTTAGAACAGAATAAAGTACTATAACATTTTTCCCTCCAAAATCAAATTTGGTAGTAATAGATGTAAATCTGGAATTATGGAATGTAAGTGTGAAATAAGTTCATACCGTTGCTGTGGCAACCGTTGTCATGGCAACCGTTGCTATGGCAACCGTTGCTATGGTTACAATTTATATGTCAACCGTTGCCATGGCAATGGGCAATTAGCATGCTAGCATTAGCATGCTAGCATTAGCATGCTAGCATTAGCAAGCTAGCATTAGCATGCTAGCATTAGCATGCTAGCATTAGCAAGCTAGCATTATCATGCTAGCATTAGCATGCTAGCATGTTAGCATGTTAGCATGTTAGCATGTTAGCATGTTAGCATGCTAGCATGTTAGCATGTTAACATGTTAGCATTAGCATGTTAGCATTAGCATGCTAGCATTAGCATGCTAGCATGCTAGCATGTTAGCATGCTAGCATGTTGGCATGTTAGCATGTTAACATGTTAGCATGTTAACATGTTAGCATTAGCATGCTAGCATTAGGATGCTAATGCTAGCATGCTGTGCAACCGTTGCTGTGGCAACCGTTGCTATGGCAACCGTTGCTGTGGCAACCGTTGTTGTGGCAACCGTTGCTGTGGCAACCGTTGCTATGGCAACCGTTGTCATGGCAACCGTTGCTATGGCAACATTGGCTATGGTTACGGTTGATATGGCAACCGTTGCTATGGCAACCAATGGTATGGCAACCATTGGTATGGCAACCGTTGCCATGGCAACCGTTGCTATGGCAACCAATGGTATGGCAACCATTGCTATGGCAACCGTTGCCATGGCAACCGTTGCTATGGCAACCAATGGTATGGCAACCATTGCTATGGCAACCGTTGCTATGGCAACTGTTGCTATGGCAACCGTTGCTATGGCAACTGTTGCTATAGCAACCGTTGCTATGGCAACAGTTGCTATGGTTACGGTTGCTATGGCAACTGTTGCTATGGCAACTGTTGTCTTGGCAACCGTTGCTATGTCAACCGTTGTCATGGCAACCGTTGCTATGGCAACCAATGGTATGGCAACCATTGCTATGGCAACTGTTGTATTGGCAACCGTTGCTATGGCAACCTAACATGTTAGCATGCTAGTATTAGCATGTTAGCATTAGCATGCTAGCATTAGCATGCTAGCATTAGCATGCTAGCTTTAGCATGTTAGAATTATCTCACTAGCATTAGCATGTTAGCATTAGCATGCTAGCATTAGCATGCTAATGCTAGCCCTGATGCATGCTAATCAATCATGTCCTAACGTTTAGGTGTGTTTTAGAACATGTTAGCATGCTAGCATTAGCATGCTAGCATTAGCATGCTAGCATTAGCACTTTTTCCCTCCAAAATCAAATTTGGTAGTAATAGATGTAAATATGGAAGAGGCCCTGCCCTGGAAGAGCAATTTTATTTGGGTCGATTTCACACACTTCCCCTTGACCTAGACTTCTGAAAATTTAGATTTAGTAACATTAAGACCTTATGTTTACACCCTGCAAATTTCATGTGTATAACTTAAAGCCTTCAAGAGTTAGAACAGAATAAAGTACCATAACATTTTTTCCCTCCAAAAAAAAATTTGGTAGTAATAGATACAAATCTGGAAGCGGCCCTGCCCTGGAAGAGCAATTTTATTTGGTAGTAATAGATACAAATCTGGAAGCGGCCCTGCCCTGGAAGAGCAATTTTATTTGGTTCGATTTCACACACTTCCCCTTGACCTAGACTTCTGAAAATTTAGATTTAGTAACATTAAGACCTTATGTTTACACCCTGCAAATTTCATGTGTATAACTTAAAGCCTTCAAGAGTTAGAACAGAATAAAGTACCATAACATTTTTTCCCTCCAAAAAAAAATTTGGTAGTAATAGATACAAATATGGAAGCGGCCCTGCCCTGGAAGAGCAATTATATTTGGGTCAATTTCACACACTAATCCTTGACCTACACTCCTGAAATTTTAGATTCAGTTACTTCTAGACCTTGTGTTTACACCCTGAAAATTTCAAATGTATAACTTAAAGTCTTCAAGAGTTAGAACAGAATAAAGTACCATAACATTTTTCCCTTCTAAATCAAATTTGGTAGTAATAGATGTAAATCTGGAATTATCGAATGTAAATGTGAAATGAGTTCATACCATCCCATCACCTAAAGTGCTGATGGAAGTAGGCCAATGAGCAGCCTATTGCCATGGTTACGGTTGCTATGGTTACAGTTGCTATGGTAACCGTTGCCGCCATGGTTACGGTTGCCATGGTTACGGAACAGCGGCAACAAAATCCATTGGGAGTTAAAAAAAAAATAGATAAAACCTTGATTTTCACATATGATGTACACCCCTCTTGGAGCATCGGAGAACAGTTGTCCCTGTATCCCTAGCTCTTTCCGTTTCCATTTTATAGCCTTTTTTTATTTTCAGGGGTCAAAAGGTCATATCTGTATAGGAATAGATACAAATCTGGAATTATGGAATGTAAATGTGAATTAATTTCTTAGGTAATAGATGTAAATGTGGAATGAGTTCATACCCTCCCATCCCCTAAAGCGCTGATGGTAGGAAGGATGCCAATGAGCAGCCTACTGCAACCAGTCAGTCAAGCACTACAAGTAGAAGTATGTCCCGTGTCTCTAACCCTCTTTTTTAAGGAGGTGGCTCTGGAACAGCACCACCGAGATGTCCTTGGAATATGTAATAGAGCTAGTTGAGACCTTTCCAATGATATATGCCCCAACTCCCCAAGTGCTTCCGTTCAAGAGATACGCCACTTGAAAAAAATCAAAATCTCAATAGGTTAGCGCCCCCTAGCTCTCGACAGAAAAGGGATAGAAGTTTTTTTCCAAGTGGTTCTAGTAAAGCTCAGCGAGACCTTTCCGTCGATACCAAGCTCGACTTACTGCGACCAAGTATGGCAAAAAAAAGTAGGACGAAAGGGGTAGAGGGCTATAAGTCTTAGAGGCCTTGGAATCAGGGAAAATCCATTGGGGGTCAAAAAAAAAAGTTGAGATAAAACCTTGATTTTCACATATGATATACACCCCTCTGGGAGCATTGGAGAACAGGTGTCCCCGTATCCCTAGCTCTTTCCGTTTCCATTTTATAGCCTTTTCATTTTCAGGGGTCAAAAGGTCATCTGTATAGGAATAGATACAAATCTGGAATTATGGAATGTAAATGTGGAATGAGTTCATAGGTAATAGATGTAAATGTGGAAGAGGCCCTGAAACCGCAAAGGGTTTGGGGGTCCTGTTTGGCCATGCAATGGAATAGAGAGTTGGATCCACCTCTGACTCAAACCTGGCATCTCACTGAGTAAGAGTGTCGATTTTCACCACTCTGACACAACAGGAAGGGTCCCAAATTTAGCCCTGAAATCAGTAAAGTAGTCGTAATGATAATAGATGTAAATATGGAAGAGGCCCTGAAACCGCAAAGGGTTTGGGGGTCCTGTTTGGCCATGCAATGGAATAGAGAGTTGGATCCACCTCTGACTCAAACCTGGCATCTCACTGAGTAAGAGTGTCAATTTTCACCACTCTGACACAACAGGAAGGGTCCCAAATTCAGCCCTGAAATCAGTAAAGTAGTCGTAATGAGAATAGATGTAAATATGGAAGAGGCCCTGTCCTGGCAGAGCATTTTTATTTGGGTCTTTTCACACACTTCCCCTTGACCTAGACTTCTGAAAATTTAGATTTACTAACATTAAGACCTTATGTTTACACCCTGCAAATTTCATGTGTATAACTTAAAGCCTTCAAGAGTTAGAACAGAATAAAGTAGCATAACATTTTTTCCCTCCAAAAAAATTTTTGCTAGTAATAGATACAAATCTGGAAGCGGCCCTGCCCTGGAAGAGCAATTTTATTTGGGTCAATTTCACACACTAATCCTTGACCTACACTCCTGAAATTTTACATTCAGTTACTTCTAGACCTTGTGTTTACACCCTGAAAATTTCAAGTGTATAACTTAAAGCCTTCAAGAGTTAGAACAGAATAAAGTACCATAACATTTTTCCCTCCAAAATCAAATTTGGTAGTAATAGATACAAATCTGGAATTATGGAATGTAAATGTGAAATAAGTTCATACCCACCCATCACCTAAAGTGCTAATGGAAGGTGGGAAATGAGCAGCCTATTACAACTAGTTAGTCAAGCACTTCAAGTAAAAGTATGTCCCGTGTCTCTAACCCTCTTTTTTAAGGAGTTTGCTCAGGAACAGCGCCACCTAGATGCCCTTGACATATGTAATAGAGCTAGTAGAGACCTTTCCAATGATATATGCCCTAACTCCCCAAGTGCTTCCGTTCACGAGATACGCCATTTGAAAGGTGTGAAATTTCAATAGTTTAGCGCCCCCTAGCTCTCGACAGAAAAGGGGTAGAAGTGTTTTTCCAAGCGGGTCAGGTAAAGCTCAGCGAGACCTTTCCGTCGATACCGAGCTCGACTTACTACGACCGAGGACGGCCGAGTAATCGGTCACCGAAAACATCAAGAAATCGGGGGATGGGCGCTAAGCGTCCCAGAGGCCTTTAAAAAGGCAAAAAAGGATTTGAGTCCAAAAAAAAAAGTTGAGATAAAACCTTGATTTTCACATATGTTACACAGCACCCTCGGAGCATCCGACGATATTTTTCCCAAGTCCCAACGTGCTTCCGTTAGCCCAAAATCCCACGTCGAAAACATTCCACATTTGTATCTATTTTTCAAAATCTCCTTCCACATTTGTATCTATTTTTCAAATTCTCCTTCCACATTTGCATCTATATTGCAAATTCCACATTTGTATCTATTTTACTTCCACATTTGTATCTATATCATTAGAATTAGCATTAGCATGCTAGCATTAGCATGCTAATGCTAGCCCTAATGCATGCTAATCCATCATGTCCAAACATTTAGGTTGGTTTTAGAACATGTTAGCATTAGCATGCTAGCATTAGCATGCTAATGCTAGCATGCTAATGCATGCTAATCCATCATGTCCAAACGTTTAGGTTGGTTTTAGAACATGTTAGCATGTTAGCATTAGCATGCTAGCATTAGCATGCTAGCATTAGCATGCTAATGCTAGCCCTAATGCATGCTTTAGGTTGGTTTTAGAACATGTTAGCATTTTAGCATTAGCATGCTAGCATTAGCTAGCATAGCTCTGCATGCTAATCCATATATCAATATTTTAGATATAAATTTGGAATATTGGAAGATATTGGAATTGAACTTGGAATTATGGAATTTTATCCTTTGGCGCCCCCTAGGGGTTCAAAAAATTCATCACACATTCGATTGGAATGCGGAAGCAAGACAATGGAATGCGGAAGAAAAAGTTGGAAAGGGAAAGTGAAAGTCTTCCGGATTCGTATCTATTAGACGCGATTCTGGAAGATTGAATATGGAATCATGGAATCCCCATTCATTCTCTATGGGAAAACCCTAACCCTAACCCTAACCCTAACCCTAACCCTAACCCTAACCCTAACCCTAACCCTAACCCTAACCCTAACCCTAACCCTAACCCTAACCCTAACCCTAACCCTAACCCTAACCCTAACCCTAACCCTAACCCTAACCCTAACCCTAACCCTAACCCTAACCCTAACCCTAACCCTAACCCTAACCCTAACCCTAACCCTAACCCTAACCCTAACCCTAACCCTAACCCTAACCCTAACCCTAAACCCTAACCCTAACCCTAACCCTAACCCTAACCCTAACCCTAACCCTAACCCTAACCCTAACCCTAACCCTAACCCTAACCCTAACCCTAACCCTAACCCTAACCCTAACCCTAACCCTAACCCTAACCCTAACCCTAACCCTAACCCTTCAGACAAGCAACACACGGTAACAGACCACGACACTTTACACCCGACCTGGGGTTGGTTCAGACGGTTGCTTGTTAGTTTGTGAGTGGGAGGAAAGGCTAGTGCACCGGGTTTCCTAGGGTTATCCCTTGGTCTCCCATATATAATCCACAGACCTTTCAGCGAGAGCCACCTTCCACAGCAGCTGATGGGCTTCCGTTCTGGGCCTTCCCTGGGACCCTGACCTATGACGCAAACCTAAACCCAAATGTGACCTTTGACCCCTAATGTTATTCCCAAATGTGACTAACCCCAAATGTGACTAACCCCAAATGTAATTAATACTAACCCCAAATGAGCCTAAACCTAAGATTGACCTTTGACCTCTAATTTAATTCCCAAATGTGACTAACCCCAAAGGTGACTAACCCCAAATGTAATTAATATTAACCCCAAATGTGCCTAAACTTAAATTTAACCCCAAATGTACCTAAACCCAAATGTACCTAAACCCAAATGTGACTAATTCTAACCCCAAATGTGACTAACTCTAACCCCAAATGTGACTAATTCTAACCTCAACCTACATCAAACCCTAAACCTAACCACTCGAAATCCAGACCTAAACCTAAGGACACTGAAATCCAGACCTAAACCTAAGGACACTGAAATCCAGACCTAAACCTAAGGACACTGAAATCCAGACCTAAACCTAAGGACCCTGTACTTAAACTGTTTGAATTCATTTAAGCTGGGGGAGGGAAAGCCGGAATAGGCTGTGCTTTGAAGATGTGTGTTTTGGCGGTGGCAAAATATGTTAGGGACAGATGCTTGTGCACGTTAGGGACAGAGGAATGGAGCTGGCTATCCAGATGCATAGACCAGAAGGTGTGGCGGTGGCAAACGTTTAATACTTACCTGTGAAATAAAGAGAAAACCTGTGGAAGAAAGAACCTGTAAAAGAAAGAAAGAAAGAAATACTCACCAGAAGAACCTGTAAAAGAAAGAACAAAAGAAATACTTACCGGAGGAACCTGTGGAAAAGAGAAAAAGAAATACTTACCAGTAGAACCTGTGAAAGAGAAAAAGAAATACTTACCAGAGGAACCTGTAAAAGAAAGAAAATACTTACCAGAAGAACCTGTAAAAGAAAGAAATACTTACCAAGGGGAAAAGAAAGAATACATGTGCCTGAAGAAGATCCAAATAGATCGAAACGCGTCGCGCTCCTATAAAAAGCAAACGGGTGGGAAAACTTTAAACAGTTTCAACTAAACCTTCAGACAAGCAACACACGGTAACAGACCACGACACTTTACACCCGACCTGGGGTTGGTTCAGACGGTTGCTTGTTAGTTTGTGAGTGGGAGGAAAGGCTAGTGCACCGGGTTTCCTAGGGTTATCCCTTGGTCTCCCATATATAATCCACAGACCTTTCAGCGAGAGCCACCTTCCACAGCAGCTGATGGGCTTCCGTTCTGGGCCTTCCCTGGGACCCTGACCTATGACGCAAACCTAAACCCAAATGTGACCTTTGACCCCTAATGTTATTCCCAAATGTGACTAACCCCAAATGTGACTAACCCCAAATGTAATTAATACTAACCCCAAATGAGCCTAAACCTAAGATTGACCTTTGACCTCTAATTTAATTCCCAAATGTGACTAACCCCAAAGGTGACTAACCCCAAATGTAATTAATATTAACCCCAAATGTGCCTAAACTTAAATTTAACCCCAAATGTACCTAAACCCAAATGTACCTAAACCCAAATGTGACTAATTCTAACCCCAAATGTGACTAACTCTAACCCCAAATGTGACTAATTCTAACCTCAACCTACATCAAACCCTAAACCTAACCACTCGAAATCCAGACCTAAACCTAAGGACACTGAAATCCAGACCTAAACCTAAGGACACTGAAATCCAGACCTAAACCTAAGGACACTGAAATCCAGACCTAAACCTAAGGACCCTGTACTTAAACTGTTTGAATTCATTTAAGCTGGGGGAGGGAAAGCCGGAATAGGCTGTGCTTTGAAGATGTGTGTTTTGGCGGTGGCAAAATATGTTAGGGACAGATGCTTGTGCACGTTAGGGACAGAGGAATGGAGCTGGCTATCCAGATGCATAGACCAGAAGGTGTGGCGGTGGCAAACGTTTAATACTTACCTGTGAAATAAAGAGAAAACCTGTGGAAGAAAGAACCTGTAAAAGAAAGAAAGAAAGAAATACTCACCAGAAGAACCTGTAAAAGAAAGAACAAAAGAAATACTTACCGGAGGAACCTGTGGAAAAGAGAAAAAGAAATACTTACCAGTAGAACCTGTGAAAGAGAAAAAGAAATACTTACCAGAGGAACCTGTAAAAGAAAGAAAATACTTACCAGAAGAACCTGTAAAAGAAAGAAATACTTACCAAGGGGAAAAGAAAGAATACATGTGCCTGAAGAAGATCCAAATAGATCGAAACGCGTCGCGCTCCTATAAAAAGCAAACGGGTGGGAAAACTTTAAACAGTTTCAACTAAACCTTCAGACAAGCAACACACGGTAACAGACCACGACACTTTACACCCGACCTGGGGTTGGTTCAGACGGTTGCTTGTTAGTTTGTGAGTGGGAGGAAAGGCTAGTGCACCGGGTTTCCTAGGGTTATCCCTTGGTCTCCCATATATAATCCACAGACCTTTCAGCGAGAGCCACCTTCCACAGCAGCTGATGGGCTTCCGTTCTGGGCCTTCCCTGGGACCCTGACCTATGACGCAAACCTAAACCCAAATGTGACCTTTGACCCCTAATGTTATTCCCAAATGTGACTAACCCCAAATGTGACTAACCCCAAATGTAATTAATACTAACCCCAAATGAGCCTAAACCTAAGATTGACCTTTGACCTCTAATTTAATTCCCAAATGTGACTAACCCCAAAGGTGACTAACCCCAAATGTAATTAATATTAACCCCAAATGTGCCTAAACTTAAATTTAACCCCAAATGTACCTAAACCCAAATGTACCTAAACCCAAATGTGACTAATTCTAACCCCAAATGTGACTAACTCTAACCCCAAATGTGACTAATTCTAACCTCAACCTACATCAAACCCTAAACCTAACCACTCGAAATCCAGACCTAAACCTAAGGACACTGAAATCCAGACCTAAACCTAAGGACACTGAAATCCAGACCTAAACCTAAGGACACTGAAATCCAGACCTAAACCTAAGGACCCTGTACTTAAACTGTTTGAATTCATTTAAGCTGGGGGAGGGAAAGCCGGAATAGGCTGTGCTTTGAAGATGTGTGTTTTGGCGGTGGCAAAATATGTTAGGGACAGATGCTTGTGCACGTTAGGGACAGAGGAATGGAGCTGGCTATCCAGATGCATAGACCAGAAGGTGTGGCGGTGGCAAACGTTTAATACTTACCTGTGAAATAAAGAGAAAACCTGTGGAAGAAAGAACCTGTAAAAGAAAGAAAGAAAGAAATACTCACCAGAAGAACCTGTAAAAGAAAGAACAAAAGAAATACTTACCGGAGGAACCTGTGGAAAAGAGAAAAAGAAATACTTACCAGTAGAACCTGTGAAAGAGAAAAAGAAATACTTACCAGA
Source organism: Siphamia tubifer (assembly GCA_020466265.1). NCBI lineage: Eukaryota > Metazoa > Chordata > Actinopteri > Kurtiformes > Apogonidae > Siphamia > Siphamia tubifer. The sequence continues at coordinate 8,857,618 of JAIVEL010000024.1, forward strand.
GGAACCTGTAAAAGAAAGAAAATACTTACCAGAAGAACCTGTAAAAGAAAGAAATACTTACCAAGGGGAAAAGAAAGAATACATGTGCCTGAAGAAGATCCAAATAGATCGAAACGCGTCGCGCTCCTATAAAAAGCAAACGGGTGGGAAAACTTTAAACAGTTTCAACTAAACCTTCAGACAAGCAACACACGGTAACAGACCACGACACTTTACACCCGACCTGGGGTTGGTTCAGACGGTTGCTTGTTAGTTTGTGAGTGGGAGGAAAGGCTAGTGCACCGGGTTTCCTAGGGTTATCCCTTGGTCTCCCATATATAATCCACAGACCTTTCAGCGAGAGCCACCTTCCACAGCAGCTGATGGGCTTCCGTTCTGGGCCTTCCCTGGGACCCTGACCTATGACGCAAACCTAAACCCAAATGTGACCTTTGACCCCTAATGTTATTCCCAAATGTGACTAACCCCAAATGTGACTAACCCCAAATGTAATTAATACTAACCCCAAATGAGCCTAAACCTAAGATTGACCTTTGACCTCTAATTTAATTCCCAAATGTGACTAACCCCAAAGGTGACTAACCCCAAATGTAATTAATATTAACCCCAAATGTGCCTAAACTTAAATTTAACCCCAAATGTACCTAAACCCAAATGTACCTAAACCCAAATGTGACTAATTCTAACCCCAAATGTGACTAACTCTAACCCCAAATGTGACTAATTCTAACCTCAACCTACATCAAACCCTAAACCTAACCACTCGAAATCCAGACCTAAACCTAAGGACACTGAAATCCAGACCTAAACCTAAGGACACTGAAATCCAGACCTAAACCTAAGGACACTGAAATCCAGACCTAAACCTAAGGACCCTGTACTTAAACTGTTTGAATTCATTTAAGCTGGGGGAGGGAAAGCCGGAATAGGCTGTGCTTTGAAGATGTGTGTTTTGGCGGTGGCAAAATATGTTAGGGACAGATGCTTGTGCACGTTAGGGACAGAGGAATGGAGCTGGCTATCCAGATGCATAGACCAGAAGGTGTGGCGGTGGCAAACGTTTAATACTTACCTGTGAAATAAAGAGAAAACCTGTGGAAGAAAGAACCTGTAAAAGAAAGAAAGAAAGAAATACTCACCAGAAGAACCTGTAAAAGAAAGAACAAAAGAAATACTTACCGGAGGAACCTGTGGAAAAGAGAAAAAGAAATACTTACCAGTAGAACCTGTGAAAGAGAAAAAGAAATACTTACCAGAGGAACCTGTAAAAGAAAGAAAATACTTACCAGAAGAACCTGTAAAAGAAAGAAATACTTACCAAGGGGAAAAGAAAGAATACATGTGCCTGAAGAAGATCCAAATAGATCGAAACGCGTCGCGCTCCTATAAAAAGCAAACGGGTGGGAAAACTTTAAACAGTTTCAACTAAACCTTCAGACAAGCAACACACGGTAACAGACCACGACACTTTACACCCGACCTGGGGTTGGTTCAGACGGTTGCTTGTTAGTTTGTGAGTGGGAGGAAAGGCTAGTGCACCGGGTTTCCTAGGGTTATCCCTTGGTCTCCCATATATAATCCACAGACCTTTCAGCGAGAGCCACCTTCCACAGCAGCTGATGGGCTTCCGTTCTGGGCCTTCCCTGGGACCCTGACCTATGACGCAAACCTAAACCCAAATGTGACCTTTGACCCCTAATGTTATTCCCAAATGTGACTAACCCCAAATGTGACTAACCCCAAATGTAATTAATACTAACCCCAAATGAGCCTAAACCTAAGATTGACCTTTGACCTCTAATTTAATTCCCAAATGTGACTAACCCCAAAGGTGACTAACCCCAAATGTAATTAATATTAACCCCAAATGTGCCTAAACTTAAATTTAACCCCAAATGTACCTAAACCCAAATGTACCTAAACCCAAATGTGACTAATTCTAACCCCAAATGTGACTAACTCTAACCCCAAATGTGACTAATTCTAACCTCAACCTACATCAAACCCTAAACCTAACCACTCGAAATCCAGACCTAAACCTAAGGACACTGAAATCCAGACCTAAACCTAAGGACACTGAAATCCAGACCTAAACCTAAGGACACTGAAATCCAGACCTAAACCTAAGGACCCTGTACTTAAACTGTTTGAATTCATTTAAGCTGGGGGAGGGAAAGCCGGAATAGGCTGTGCTTTGAAGATGTGTGTTTTGGCGGTGGCAAAATATGTTAGGGACAGATGCTTGTGCACGTTAGGGACAGAGGAATGGAGCTGGCTATCCAGATGCATAGACCAGAAGGTGTGGCGGTGGCAAACGTTTAATACTTACCTGTGAAATAAAGAGAAAACCTGTGGAAGAAAGAACCTGTAAAAGAAAGAAAGAAAGAAATACTCACCAGAAGAACCTGTAAAAGAAAGAACAAAAGAAATACTTACCGGAGGAACCTGTGGAAAAGAGAAAAAGAAATACTTACCAGTAGAACCTGTGAAAGAGAAAAAGAAATACTTACCAGAGGAACCTGTAAAAGAAAGAAAATACTTACCAGAAGAACCTGTAAAAGAAAGAAATACTTACCAAGGGGAAAAGAAAGAATACATGTGCCTGAAGAAGATCCAAATAGATCGAAACGCGTCGCGCTCCTATAAAAAGCAAACGGGTGGGAAAACTTTAAACAGTTTCAACTAAACCTTCAGACAAGCAACACACGGTAACAGACCACGACACTTTACACCCGACCTGGGGTTGGTTCAGACGGTTGCTTGTTAGTTTGTGAGTGGGAGGAAAGGCTAGTGCACCGGGTTTCCTAGGGTTATCCCTTGGTCTCCCATATATAATCCACAGACCTTTCAGCGAGAGCCACCTTCCACAGCAGCTGATGGGCTTCCGTTCTGGGCCTTCCCTGGGACCCTGACCTATGACGCAAACCTAAACCCAAATGTGACCTTTGACCCCTAATGTTATTCCCAAATGTGACTAACCCCAAATGTGACTAACCCCAAATGTAATTAATACTAACCCCAAATGAGCCTAAACCTAAGATTGACCTTTGACCTCTAATTTAATTCCCAAATGTGACTAACCCCAAAGGTGACTAACCCCAAATGTAATTAATATTAACCCCAAATGTGCCTAAACTTAAATTTAACCCCAAATGTACCTAAACCCAAATGTACCTAAACCCAAATGTGACTAATTCTAACCCCAAATGTGACTAACTCTAACCCCAAATGTGACTAATTCTAACCTCAACCTACATCAAACCCTAAACCTAACCACTCGAAATCCAGACCTAAACCTAAGGACACTGAAATCCAGACCTAAACCTAAGGACACTGAAATCCAGACCTAAACCTAAGGACACTGAAATCCAGACCTAAACCTAAGGACCCTGTACTTAAACTGTTTGAATTCATTTAAGCTGGGGGAGGGAAAGCCGGAATAGGCTGTGCTTTGAAGATGTGTGTTTTGGCGGTGGCAAAATATGTTAGGGACAGATGCTTGTGCACGTTAGGGACAGAGGAATGGAGCTGGCTATCCAGATGCATAGACCAGAAGGTGTGGCGGTGGCAAACGTTTAATACTTACCTGTGAAATAAAGAGAAAACCTGTGGAAGAAAGAACCTGTAAAAGAAAGAAAGAAAGAAATACTCACCAGAAGAACCTGTAAAAGAAAGAACAAAAGAAATACTTACCGGAGGAACCTGTGGAAAAGAGAAAAAGAAATACTTACCAGTAGAACCTGTGAAAGAGAAAAAGAAATACTTACCAGAGGAACCTGTAAAAGAAAGAAAATACTTACCAGAAGAACCTGTAAAAGAAAGAAATACTTACCAAGGGGAAAAGAAAGAATACATGTGCCTGAAGAAGATCCAAATAGATCGAAACGCGTCGCGCTCCTATAAAAAGCAAACGGGTGGGAAAACTTTAAACAGTTTCAACTAAACCTTCAGACAAGCAACACACGGTAACAGACCACGACACTTTACACCCGACCTGGGGTTGGTTCAGACGGTTGCTTGTTAGTTTGTGAGTGGGAGGAAAGGCTAGTGCACCGGGTTTCCTAGGGTTATCCCTTGGTCTCCCATATATAATCCACAGACCTTTCAGCGAGAGCCACCTTCCACAGCAGCTGATGGGCTTCCGTTCTGGGCCTTCCCTGGGACCCTGACCTATGACGCAAACCTAAACCCAAATGTGACCTTTGACCCCTAATGTTATTCCCAAATGTGACTAACCCCAAATGTGACTAACCCCAAATGTAATTAATACTAACCCCAAATGAGCCTAAACCTAAGATTGACCTTTGACCTCTAATTTAATTCCCAAATGTGACTAACCCCAAAGGTGACTAACCCCAAATGTAATTAATATTAACCCCAAATGTGCCTAAACTTAAATTTAACCCCAAATGTACCTAAACCCAAATGTACCTAAACCCAAATGTGACTAATTCTAACCCCAAATGTGACTAACTCTAACCCCAAATGTGACTAATTCTAACCTCAACCTACATCAAACCCTAAACCTAACCACTCGAAATCCAGACCTAAACCTAAGGACACTGAAATCCAGACCTAAACCTAAGGACACTGAAATCCAGACCTAAACCTAAGGACACTGAAATCCAGACCTAAACCTAAGGACCCTGTACTTAAACTGTTTGAATTCATT